>OY829115.1:15852476-16452476 GCA_963691645.1 Pelosia muscerda | reverse complement strand
GATCCAAACAAGCTTCATTGCGCGTTGGAATGGTAATAGCCGGAGCCATACCCATTTCGGCAAGTAAACAGAGATATTCGTTGCTACCCTCGTTGACATCGTCAGGGCAAATGTTTATGTTAATGTCGCCAGCCACTACTATGCATGGAGAATTTTTAATACTATTATGAATAGCATCAAGTGAGTTGAGGAAATTATGAGTATTTACTGCGGATGGTGAGCGGTATATTCCCAGTATTGTAAAGCTATTAGGGACACTAACACACAAACAGTTTGCATCCCCGAAACACGGTTCAGTCACCGCGCAGTTCCATATATTTTTAACTAAGACTATGACCCCTCCATTTTGGTTGGTATACTTCATAGTTCGATAGGCTGTGTATCCCTCGATTGATGGAATGGTTGAGTTATCAGTCAGCCAACATTCCGTTAAAACGATCACATCGATGTCCAAGTCCAAACGATAAAAGGTTACCAAGAAGATATTGAAATTTTTCTGCACACTCCTAATATTTAGTGTTAAAATTCTCAAGTTGTATGCATTGGGTATGCAATAACGACATTGTTCTGGTGTTTCGACGGCGTGACAGTCCGCTGTTGAAAAATCGATATCTCGTATAATGTTAATGTCAATCATTGTTGAAGCTACATATTAAATTTAGTAAGGTTTGACCAATAAGAGTAACAGCAAACTGTGGTCGTCGTCGAATATCTGTTGGTGCATATATGGATTGTGGAAGTGTGTGTTTGTGTTTGTATTGTAACAATATCAATGAATTTGCAGAAGTAACAATATTTATGAAAGATATGAATAAAAATGAATTCAACATGCAGTACGGTTCTACAGTCAGCATTGGAGATGCCAGGTCCACGTCATCCTGCCCTGAGATTTTCAAGGTCCTTGACTGAGCCAATCCTGATTGCTCCAGTATTTTCTTTACGCTTAATGAATATGGTGCCTTTAGTCGTCCAGCAAAATTTAAAGCCTGCTTGCTTCGCGTATAGTCTAGTGTCGCGAAATAACAACCTGTTCTCTCTGGTCAGTCTTTCATTTATGTAAAAGTTTTGCTTAGGCCCATTTATTCCAATATCACTCGTATTTAACATCCTGCGCGATTTTGCCTTTTGAAGAAATTCATCTCGCTTCTCACGCCTTAAAAAGCGAGCTACCAATGGCCGAGGGGACTGTTTCCCACCGCCTTCAGTTACGTTGCTCCGGGGACCTGCTCTCGAGACAAACTCTAAATCCATTTCTGTCAACGTGACGCCAATTTTTACAGCTGTGGTGAGCAAAATATGATGTGGACTTTCCTGTGAGGTCTCAGTGAGTCCTATGATTTCCAACTCATTCCTGAGGGCTAACTGTGCTTGAGCGTTTATGTGGCCCTGCAACTCTGCGATGGTGTTGTTTAGAACATGAACGTCAGTATTCTGTTTTTCAATTGTTTTTATTCGAGAGTCGAGTGATAAGATCTGTGCAGAAAAGTCGTCAAGGCGGTCATGGCATCGGGTTAGTGACGTGACTACCTCCGCCAGTTGACTTTTTATCGATAACATCTCTTGACGCAACAAGCGAAACTCAGTGGTTAGTTCTTTGAGCTCTGTAGCTGACTGCTTTTCCTCGGCATTGGTAATTGGGGCGTTGTTGCCCTGATATACAGTTGTGTTTTCACCTCGTACGGGGGTAAACGAATTATCTCCACCCCTTTTCGCGGAGCATCGACATTCTGGACAAGTCCATGTGAGAAGTTGCTCTGGTGAAATCGTCGGAATGCATTGGGGATGAAAGTAGTTTTTGCAATCTTTCAATTTACAGGAAATGGGATTCTTATCTGTGATTAATTTATTACAAGATGCGCAGGTCTTGGTAGCTGGTGAACGTGGTCGGGGCATTATTTTCGTCTACACGATGCCAAGTAGCAAAACGATAATTTAGCGACAAACGATGTCAGTTGTCGCTTCGTATGCAGTTTCGTGGTACGGGATCGTCAAGTGAGTGCGAGTGTAACAATCACGCACCGGCCGGCAGCTCGGGCCCACCTGTAGGTGTCTTATAGATTAGATTTTTTAATTTTTGTTGAAGTTAATTCTATTTTATTTTATTTTATTTTATTTTTACTTTTTTTTTATTTTCTCCTTTTTTCTTTGATAAGTTGTTAAGTTATTAATTTGCAAAGAAATGCAGAATCAACAAACAATGCACAGAAGTACGCATCAAAGACAAAAAGTCTCGCAGGTGTGGTGCGGTTTTGAACTCACGACTTATGAATTAGCAGTCGGGCGCACTATGCAATGCGCTGTTTGAGTATTGAAATTACTGGTTGAATTTGTCAATCTTATTACAAAAATTTGTTTGTAGTATTTTACAAAGGAATTTGTCACTGGCTTTTATTTTGAAAGTCATTCACTTTGCACATAGTAACCCATTTAACTTTTTTTGAAGTACCGACACTTAAAAATGGGTTTTGGTTGATTTCTTTGTATATCGCTTAGAGGCACTGTCACAATTTTCACGTAGTTCTATTTGATATTTAGTTGTTCACACACTGATGTAACATTTACCCACTAAAGTACGTTTTTGACTTATGTTTTAGAAAAGAAAGTACTACACACACAAAAACAGGTCTGTCCTCGTTGACGCTCGATGACAGAATCTAAAATTAATACATGCATATATCACTTTAATTAAAGTTTTTTAATTACTTTGGCCTTATTTATCTCGTCTTAGCTATGTAATATGATTACCTAGTTTTTTTGCAACTTTACTACATTCCCACGCCCTTATATTAGACTCGAATTGTTAGATAGGTAAAATTGACACTTTTTCGTTGCACCACTCCTCTTATCTGTATGTGACCTCAATACAAAGGTATCCTCCCTTATCCTAATCCACTCGAGTAACTTCGAAAATCGCTTCTAAACCACCCCTACTGCTATACGTGTGTTCGTACGTGTGTGCACATTAACAACCGGTAATTACTGCGCCGTATTACATTCAATTAGCGGCTGCGTGAGCCACCATTAGCTCTAAGCGCATTATCCCAATTTAAACATAGATGAACAGACGTACCCGGAAGGGCTGCCGAGCCCTAGCGCGTCATTCTACTTGACAATGTGCTTCGAACGCAGCCTTAACGTAAGTAGACAGGAGGAATTCTATCAGTTTAAGTATTAGATATATAACTGGTGTGAAATGAAACCACAAGCGTACGTAGTTACGTTATGGTTAAGTTTCGATTTCATAGCCGACCTCAATACGCAGCAAATACGGTAACATATGTCTTCGATTCTAGATTATTTTTTTAATTCATTACGGCTTCTCTATGGTGACGTTCACCCATATCGGAGTTTATCAAGTAATGTATGAGAAATATTAAAATTTGCACTTATGGGCAAATAAGTGGACGGTGGGACTGATACTCTTTTATTTTAATAAACCATTTATACGGTCGGATCACATCATCTCTTCACACATATTCACTTCTTAAAGTTGGATACGGATAAATGGTAACATTGAAAACCAGAATGTATAACAATACACAATATTATCACATTGAAGTCTATATCAGGCCCACGCGGTATGCCGTAACCGCCACTGTGGTATGCGGTCGGCTACGAAATCTAACCTTTAGTGAAGCTTGATAAAAGTCATGTACAGTGTACAATTCAGCACTGTAACAACTGTTTATAGCTTTTTGTTGAATATTCAGATAATAAAAAAGGACAATGTATTGGCTTACCCCAAAAGTAAACAGAACAACACAGAGATAAAACAATCTCGCCGACTCACCACTCGATAATAGCCTCCAAGCTGTTATATATCTACTAACAAGTTGACTCATCACTGTGTTATAGCGATCGGATTGTCTGACCACGCATGCGACAGTAACTGGGCACGGAGCGGATAATGGGCGGAAGCTCTTATTTTAATAAAGCCGACGGTAACGAGCGCCTCTTTGTCCGCGCCACTGAGCGGGGAAAATAGAACTGATACTTTTATTAATATATCTTATTTGTAGACATATCAACCTACCGTCGATCTGATGGACACCGGTATCGTCACACTCGCTGTAAGAAATTTCTAATGCCATCTTGAAGAATCCCCAGCAAGGATACCATTCCATTCCACAGCTGAAGCATGCGCTGTATGTAATTTCTTTCGAACATGGGATGATATCCGTGGTGTGGAGATAGAGAATGCGACTACTACGCAGGAGACGCGGGTTCGATTCCTGCTTAGTGCATGAATATGAAGTAAGTATTTTGCATTTATATTTACAAAAAAGATATCTTAGTGTGTGCATCTAAAACCCATAAGACAAGCTAATTAAGCTATGCTTATCATGGGTCTATGTGACGTAGGGTAGATTATCCCAGAATATTTAATTATTAATTATTATTTATTTACTACCCCACAGTATGCAACATTTGCGGCCTCAATGCGTGAAGGTCAATTACCCCATGTGAAGACCTGTGGTCAGAGCGGTACGATGATGGAAAGTAGCAGTGGGCATCACGTCGAAAAATACTTCCCCCAAATGCAGTACACATGTCGAAACAAGGACTATTTTCATTAAATTAATGTACAGTAGTTAAAGTAAAATATAAAACCAAAGATTTATTTCTAAAATAGCGAGATATCCGCTCCTAAAGCCGTCTTCAAGTTTGACTTAGTTCAAATATGAATTATTAAGAAAAGGTTTTACTGAACCCTGGGTAGATCAAGAACTTTAGTGAACGTCGAAAGGGTGATTAAGTATCTTTAGAGTGCGGATCAGAGCGATCCCCTCCGGGTCTAAAAAATAATGTAAAACCAACACCGAGCGATGATACCCGCCAGGGTTCTATTACAAAGACATGCGATTTATTCCATTCATTCCTTTAGGGATAATATATTTTATTTAGAAAAACAGAAGCTAATATTTAGAGCATACCATACGTATGTGATATAATGGTGCAACATTTGTACTGGCCAGCGATAAAAATATACTTGAAAATATATTGGGGGAATGAGGGTAACAATCCCGACGATAGCAATAGCCAAAAGGAAAGGAGTGCCAAATCGTACTCCTCAAAACCAGTAAAGAGACTTCTGAGAGATGTTGACTATTTTATTGTATTGGATCTCCGTCAGGTAACGCCTACTTCTATATCTTATCAAAAATATGCAAAATCTAAGAGCATACTCTGGAAGTATGCCCTAGGAAACGAGGAATTTGTATATTTTTATTGCCAAAGGAGATAACAATTTCAATATTCAACCGAGGCAGGAGAGGGTCCGGAGGTGTCTAAGTTGGATGTGCACTTCACCGCGTATAGGTTTTTCAGTTCACGGCGGTAGGCTTTTACATAAGGTAGTAGAGAAAGTATACATATGCATATATTGTTGTAACAACTCGGTAAAATGATTACTCAAACCGCTAAGGTTATAATTTTTACATTCCACAAACAAAGTTTACGACGCAATATATCCCCGGGCACAAAACAGTCGACGGCAGCAAGCGCCATATAATCCCCGTCGTCGCGGGTCGCCCACCTCCCCCTCCACCTACCCGCGGTTACATAAAACCTTCAATTTGCACTTTTTACGGCAATTCTGTTGTGCTTCCGCAATTTATATGCAGCATCAAATTGATAGCACTCTCACGCAACTGCACCGCATAAAAGAAGCTAAAATGAATATATAAATATATTATGCCTCACAAATATGTAATAAATAATATTTCCTAACGTAATTCTATTCTACCGTTGAAGCAAATTAACATAAAGTATTACTCAATGAAGGTCAGTAATTGTGCATTCCATCCAGGTACAGCCTTTACAGAGCAATATAACTTTTTAACACCTGTGATTAAAGTGATAAAAATAGCTGATAAAACTCATTGTCACAATTTTTATAACTATCAGTAATGTAAGATAACTTCCTAGTTACAAATTGTACTGGCAAATAAGGTGGGTAGTGTAACTTGTACAGTTGAAGTAACTACTCAGTTCAGTTAGGTACCTAATGAAGCTTACATCAGGTAGTTATTGTATTATCGAAGAAACGAAAACTTTGATACTATAAATAGGTATTCTGCTTCACGAGAAATAATTTATTCAGGTAAAGCAGGCATTATCAGGTAAAATCCTGACAGCGGTTTCGTGAAATGAACATGAACTGATAAAAATGATTTTCAAATGACAATTATCTGTATCTGTCTTGCCGTGCCGCGCCTCTGGCTATGACCGCATGGTCCGACCACTAGGTCCGACATATCGGGCGCCAGGGCAGACATCCAGCACCAGATAACCCACCTCCATAACTAACATTCGATCTCACCCAATGCGACCGTGTAGTTGTTATGCGCTGTTTGCACAGGGTAACTATAAATTCAGAAGTTGCCCCGTCTAATGAAGTAACTTTTGAACTTCAAGGGTTAATTATTTTGGTTTACCTAGTTACCGCAGTTATGTAATTAGGTGAGAGTCAAACATTTGGACCGGGCAAGTAACCCTCGGTCGTAGTCACAGTAATGGCGTCAGCTGTGTCAAACTGGTATACTATTAATATAAAAGGAGTTTTGTATTGTTACTTCTATAAAATGTTGCAAGGATTTGGCAGCTATAGTAATACTTTTCAACTCGGGAATAAGTTTCTGTGTTTCGAAACACGCATAAGTCATTGTACTAGAACATTGGGAAAGATTGTGACGCCCTGAGTGGGGCGTAGCGACAGCGCATTCGGCTGCTTAGTCGTAGGCCGCGGGTTCAGGGATCCCTATATCCTATATGGTATTTTCCACGTATGTGTTTCAATGTTCAAGATAAAAATTACTTTAGCCTAGATGGACCATGACCTATGGGGAATGTCCAATATATCACTAGGTTCCTTCATCACCTCTACGTCACGTACAGAATACCGCGGCTAATAATAACCTTGTGTTGTGTTTGTGGGCGGTGAGTAGGGTAGCCAGAGCTCACTGGAGAGTTTTTGTGTTGTCAGTGGGAAGACCAAGAAACCCGTTGTCTACTGCACTCACAGCACAGAGACTCCCTTAACCTTCTCCCCGCCCCCCTTCCCCTTCCACCATCTTCTCTATATGGTCGGCAGCACGAATGTGACGACCCTGGTGTTGCAAACGTCCATAAGCCATAGTGACGATTTTCCGTCAGATGGGATACGTGCTTGTCTGCCACCTAAGTGATATTAAAGAAAAAAAACGTCATCTATTCATGAGCATTCTTCATGATAACACAGCAAAAAATTTGTGGGATTACTGCCATTTATTATTTCTTAAATCAATATAAAAAGGCAGTGATCGTAACTCAGCTGTGATGCTCGCTAATGCGACCGCGAACACCGCCGAGGCCGGCGTCACTTGCGCCAAGCTCGTAAACTGTGCCATTCAAAGTGTTCGACGAACGCTCAAGGCAGCCTGCAGGGACCGTTTACGAGCTTTTACTTTTTTACTCGGTAATCAATAGGTCATCAGGCTTCTCTGTCGTGGCCCATCTTCGCCTCTAGCGAGACACTTATGGACGTACTTTTAGTCAATTAGTAACGGTTATCTTATTGAAAATCAAATGTATTAAATTAAATTCAGCCCATTTGTAGAGGGTTACTTTGTTCTTTGTTTGATAAACTCAGACTGAAAGAATAACAGAGACGGAGCGCATAGAACTAGCAAGTGAAGCTGCCATAAGTAATACTTAAATGTACCATACGTGCCAAATGGCGCTGCTTTAGTATTACTTTTCAGTCTGAGTTTATAAATTAGTCAAAGGTAACTAGATTTGGCGATTTCATATACAAAATTGAATCGTTAACTAAACGCTTTGAGATAAACCTCATACTCCTAATAGATCGCACAGTGATGTGATTGTAATTATTTTCTGGCAGGTAAGTCTTAATATATATACATATTATATGGTATACTCGAACGTATGTGAAGAGATAAGGTCAACCAAAAATTCTAATTCTAATAAACTAATATGTTGTACCACAAACACAGGCTCGACTTTTAAACATCAATATTGTAGTCGCCGGCAAACGATGACTCGTTGGGCTGAGAGTGAGGGTTGCGTCGCCCGGGGCTCGCCGGCCGACGGCCGACAGTCGTAACATTGTACGATATATCTTTGTATGAATTTGAATACGAGTTTCTTTGGTAGGACTAAAGTCCTTGTAGTCTTGATAAAACATGAAATAACAAAAGATATTGCGTAGCCTGATAGTAAGAAATATAATTTAAGGAGCAAGGATACATAGAGAAAGGTTTTCAAAGTTCTTAAGGTGCGTCCAGATTTGTGTCATGTACAGCGGACTGGACAGCGTGGCATCAAGATATGACGTTGAGCGTGGACGTAACAACTTGTAGGACATGGACATGCACACAAACTAGAGTTGTGATGACACGGTCACCAGTATAAATAGTTTCATTTAAGTTAAGCTATCACGCAGCTGAATATGCGACGGACGCGCACTTCTAACACGGTCACGGTGAAATGTTACGTAAATGTAGATGCGGCATTAGGAGATCAGGATTGAGTGTTCGTAATAAGAGCAAGTGCGATCTATATTATAACTAGACTGGCCATAAATACTGCCACATAAAACTTTTCTTTATTTAAAAATGATTTTGAATTTTAAACACGTATTTTATTTTCAAAATTTCTATCAATTTTACGCCATTTCTTTTAGTGCTTATCGTCGACTACAGGACCATGCTCTAAATCAATCTCTAAAGAGACATGCGACATCCTAGGGTCTCCGCATTAAGTCGTATTAAAGGTTAAAGGTAAGTTTACTCGGCTAGCTGTAAATACCAGCGTCAGGCCACAGACGTACGAGCCGCTATCCCGAGCTGCTAATGAAGTCTCGGAGGTGCTACGCAACAGCGCAACACATAATTACTGACAAACAATAGCAAGCCTCGTTCTGTATTCACCGCCACACACCACATGATGCTGAGATGTATTTTGTGAGCGTTTAATCATGCTCGCTACACAATCTGCGGTAAATGTATTATTTATCTTCGTTTCACTTGCTACAATTAACCAACATACATTATGTAAGTGGTGTGTAAACAATACCCATCCTAAATATCCGCTGTGCTAATTATCTATAGTTAGTAAAATAAATAATAATTCATTTAATCAAGCTTCTTTCCGTAATAAAGCAATGGCATATTTGTGAAAATAATTTCAGTCAATCGTAAGGTTGTCAGGAAACAATATTTTTCTGGTACAAGTCCGCCCTTTGTACCTACATATAAAAATAATATTCCAAAAACCATTCGGATTATGTAGGCATTTTTTGCGTTACCATGACACCTGTATTATTTAATTGCATTATGTAATATTATAAGCATGGTACTCTAATAAATTGTAATATACATAATGTTTGGTTATCGCCCAAATCTGTCAAACAGTTCGCGTTAGTACGAATATAAAACTAAAGATCTTACTTACCGACGTAGCTACTCCGTCTTCCGATCAGGAACTCCGCCTGCTTATTCCGCAACCAGATCCAGGGCTCCAACTGTCACGACCATATCACTCTCGTAGTGCAGTAGGAATTCACACAGATGAATTTATATACTAGATTACCACATTTACCACATTACCGACACTGTTAGTATACGTTCGCGAAAATAACAAGGCGGTACAATGCAATTAAAATGGGAGCGCGCGCGCGGCCGCTCCCCACAATATCTTTCGTCCGAAGGTGACAAGACAGATCGCTAGATGAACGACGCCGCGGGAGCAACTACCCGCACTTCATTTATTTCTAAACACTATATCTCTGTTTTATTTTTTTACGGGTATAATGGACAACTTACAAGTAAATTAAATTTACGAAATATTATTATATTATATTGTAACAATGAATGGCTAAGTGACTTTATATTCTGATATAATTCACACTCACGTGTTCAATTACTAATATCATTTGAGTAGTACTCATCCCCGACTAGCTCAACCATCTTTGTTTTATAACATTAAATAAATTATCAATAAAAAATGATAAATAAAAAATATGTCATCTGTACTCGTAGCTTCCAAAAATAAATGACGACATCTCGTCTTAATTGAGCAGTCCAAGTGGGAAAGTATTATAGTAGGTATTGTAGCCAAAGCTCACTGGAAAGGTTTTATATTGACAGTGAGAAGACCAAGAGCTCTGTGATATTATGAAACCCAGCTTTGTTTTTTGCACAAACTCTTTTAACCTTAAACCTCACTCTTCCTTGTACCCACTACAGATTCGGCAGCACGAGTGTGACGGCGCTAGTAACCACTTACCAGCAGGTGGACCGTGCGCTTGTTTACAACCTAAGCGACAATTAGTCTACAGCAATCCACTGCTGGACATAGATTACTACCGATGTGCGTCACTTCTCCCGATCTTCCGCCTTATCTACTCTACCAAGTGGTATGAAGAGAACACGAAGGTATCATTCAATGCAAATAATATTATGACTGACTGTTATGAACACTGCTTCAAGTGTAGTCTCCGGTTTGACATAAACATAAATACTTTCAGTTAACAACCCATTTGAGGTATCGGCAACGTGTACGTTAAAAAAATCGGAACAAACAATGAATGAGTTTACCTCATTGCCTTATAAATGGGAAGTAATTAGTGGGTAATAGGAATGCTATCCCTTTGTTAGGTGTGTTGTATTGCCATCAGTCTTATCATTTATATTGATTGTGTGCCCGTCATATCGCAGTGAGCGGCGCTGACTCGACAGTGCGAGCCTCTGCTGCGTCACGCCACGGTATAACGGTATAACCTGGTTGTGTGTGCTATGTCGAGCGCGATATTATCGAGGGGATATTGTGTGTGATTGTGCACAAGTGCCAAACATCATTGTTGCATGTACAGTCCACAAATATATAAGGTACTACTTTTTCATTTTTTTTTATTTATTTATGGCACGTCAATTTGACTTCATCTCGCCTGATGTTAAGCTGAAGGCAAAGTCTCATGAAAGAGGGTCACCATTGCAAACACGTTCAGTGCTACAATGGTGGCGCATTTTCACGCCCCGCTTGAAAGACCCGGGACTGTAGGAAGAAGGAAACACGTGCGCCGGCAAGGAATTCCAGGACTTAATGGTGCGGCAGAGAAAAGACTCACCGAAACGCTTGGTTCTTGATTGAATATTATGTACCGTATGCGAGTGACATATAAGCCCTGCACGTGTTGTCCTGTGTAGGAAAGGGGATGGATTAATTGGAAGAGCTCATCAGAACATTCACCATGGTATTCATACGACGTTGTATGTAAATGTGGTACCGTATATCTTTTGTTGCCTGTACACACAGGATGAGTGTCACGTGGTTGATATAAATTTATTGTTTTAGAGTCCTACTTACTTGGGGGCTGAATTATGAGTGAGTATGTGCGTGTGTGGGTACGATTTTTGATCTATGAGTCTACCAAACCGTTTTTGAAAATACTTTCACCAACAGACACATTATTTGTGAGTTTCACAGGCTCAACTACCCTCGGAAGCGGAGCAGTAATAAGTATCAATATCTCTGATCTGATTATTCGAAAATAAATAAATTACGGTTAGGGTTAAAAAGACACATGGTCAGAACGAACACCAAAACAGTTGACCAGCTAAGCATACGTGCTAACCAAAGTGGAATTCTGAACGTGTTGCAAATATCCTTCGTGAGTTTGTGTACAAAAGTTGGTACAACGGTGGTAAACGGAGGTAGGACACGACGGTATCTCCCGTCCGAAATGAGCTGTCCAACTGGGGAAGTGCCTCCTCCGCGGTCATAATAACCATCGTGTTGTGTTCCCGCCGGTAAGTAGGGTAGCCAGAGCTCACTATACCCCTCCTTCCCCTCCCCTTCCTAGCCTCCCCTCCCCTTCCTAGCCTCCCCACCCCTTCCCAGCTCTCCCCCTTTCCCTTCAGGGTGGGCAGCGCGTGTGTGACACCCTTAGTGTTGCACACGTTCATAGGCCACGGTGGCCGCTTTCCATCAGGTGGGCCGTGTGCTTGTCTGCCACCTACGTAGTAAAAAAAAAAATACAATAACAAAAACTTAAACTACTGGAGTATAACCAAAATTGATTATTTATATACACTTTTCATCATCACCCTAAAAAATGCAGAAAGCCCTACTGCCGTCGTCGTAATATATATCGTTTAATAACAGGAACTAGTGAAGGTATACTTATAGCTGCATTATTTATACGTTCGTTTCCGGGGTAATCACACCTGCTGAGCCGCACAAACGGAATACTGTTGAGGATAATATCGCCTCGTGAATATTTCTCTTTCATCTACACGCCCCACTTACTTCCGGCTCAATTAATCACACGCTATCGGCGACGGCGACGCTAGTTTATAAAGGTACACAGTGATCGCGGCTCTGTTCTACACACTGTAATCACGGTCTAAATAGAAACTACTGATTAGATGTCTATAATTCTACCAATAATATGGTATATAGACTTGCAGTGCTCTCTTGCTTCGCCTGGTACAAATAGAAGGAATTTTCTTGTAAGTTTTTCTAATATTTTCTTATATACAAGCTTCATCTTGACAAATAGGTTAGCCTTATTGTTGTCTACTAGTCTCGTCCCAGACCTGCGTCGCTATTCAGCAATATGTCAAATGAACCGTATTTTGAAGCTGAACATGACATTCGATGTTTAAACGGCAAACTGATGGCTCTTGCTTTCAACGAAGGCGTCGTCTCACTAACAGAGCATCAGTTACTTTAGCTCTTCATTTTCAACGTGAAAATCCTTAACTCTCGCTACTCTGAGACATACGTCTGTTCGAATGGTTATGTTTAGATTCGAACACTGGCCATTACACTATCGACGTGTAGTAGGTATAAAGGTTGTTTAACAAAGAACCCTTATACTATTTCAAAGCTATCTATTCCAAATCAGTAAGCTGATATCTCTCGAAACAAGATTCGTATTAACAAACTATATCACTAATAGACCCTACCCGTGTACCGTACCCGTGCGTGCACACTGCGTGATGTGGCATCCTTGATATGATCTCTAGTGCGGAGGCGGCCACGGCCCACTGCTCAGTGAACACCCGCACGCACGGATCAGATATCAGCGGATGAAGTCATGCCGCTGTCCATCCGATTAGAACGAAATTAAGCGACACAATATCGAAGGGATTTGCGAGCGATCCTATCGGCGCCTGCCAAACAAACAAACTTGATAGGACACGTTATACACACGTTTACTTGTACTATGTATGATGTTGTAATGGACGGAACAAACTCGGAGAGTGCTCCAGCCCTACCATGCATACTGCGGGCCGCTCTTACTTGGTTTTCAATTGTTCTCTTCATTACCGAGGTGTTATCTCACGCACAGATGAATTTTAAATGATATAATTATTATTATTAGTCTCGTATCACTTATATTTCCTAGCCCTCTTCATCATATAAGCAAGAAACCACATACTTACAGTTCGCACCACACACGTGCACGCGTTCAAACATAACTGCGCAAGCCTTGGCATGAACAAATACACGTTAATGAAATTTGCATTAGTATCATCCAATTTACTTTACAATATATTTGCGCAAGCCTAAAAAAAATTTATAAAAATTGTTAATTAAAATAAAATAATTGTTTTCATCGGATAAGCTCCGTATGGAGGCTGCTGGAGCCGGCCGATAACCGATTCATTACTTCTGTGTAACAGGGCTAAGCGGATCGGCGCGAGCAGCGAGCTCGCCGGGGACGTATGTTCAATATAACTTACAGTTGGTTATGGTGTGAGGATATTTATTATGAAGTACTATTGAATAAAGTCTACAATGAAATCCAAACAACTGTGTCAGGCGTATTTCCTTACCGTATATGTTCAATTTAATCTTTTAACCATTAATTTCATTATTAATCAACTACAATTTATTATCAACTAGCTGACCCGCGCAACTTCGTCTGCGTCACCCCGTTTTTGCAACATTTTCATTCCTGCTCCGCACCTGTTAGTCGTAGCGTGATGTTATATACATATAAACCTTTCTCTTTAACCATTCTATCTATTAAAACTGCATCAAAATCCGTTGCCTAGTTCTAAAGATTTAAGCATACAAAGGGACAAGAAAAATAGGGACAGAAAACGCGACTTTATTTTATACTATGTAGTGATAGTGATTAATGTGGTTTTGCTGCATTGTTTGTTATCTTTTAGTTATACACATATCTCAGGTAATCGGATCGTGAATGTCACCAGCGACAACTTTGAATCAAACGTTGTTCTAGTAAGCTGATCGCTGCGTCACGAATTTCCAAGTGTAACCTAACTGAACTTATCCAATCAATTTTCAATCAAAACTAATGAAAGACATAATCAGTGTCAATTTCCTAGCTCGCCAAATTACATCTTCCTTGTATCCCCCCTCCCCCCCACCACATACACACACACACACACTCCGCCGCACCCCACTTTTGACGCTTTCACGCTGCGAACGAGATGTAAATTTGATCTCATTGATCAAACTTATTGATCAAACCATTCACAGGATCGATATACTACGAGTACATTACCCACCGTACCACTAGCCCTACCCCTGGTGGTAGGGCGGGTCCCAAACCATACCACCATAATGATGTGACTAAGTACTCGTATGTTATTTATCTGTGACTATTGTTGCCGTTACTATTATTACCTATTAGTTTTGGTTTAAAATACATTCCCCTGTAGTATTTAGCGTTTGCGGTGAGCGCCATCGAACTACCAACATTTTGGAATCATTTCATTCCAAAATAAATAAATTAATTAATAAGAATACTGTGACATTAATGCGTTTACTGAATGTATTACATAAGATTCATGAAGCAAAGATGGTACCTAAAAAACGACGAATAAACCAAATTATTAACGACGAATTTATAATAGATGTACAAATGCAATTATACTTTGTAAAATGTAGCTTGGGTCCTATGACAGCTGTCAGTGAAATCCCGCACATGAAGTCTTGAATTTTCTAATAATGAATGTAGTAGCTGTCAATGTCATACTTTATGGGCATACCGAGCTAATTAGTGATGGGCGATGAATCATCGTGACCACATACTATAAACTATCCATATTTTGAATAAAGTTTAATTTAAAATTGAAATTAATATAAGAAAAAAATAATTAGTATTTAATCTTACTGCTTAGGTATTTTAATATCATAATAATATTTATATTTCAATATACTGGATCCTAAATAATATTGAGTAAATAAAATCCTACATTCAATTCATCAAGGCCCTGAACCTGTTGGTGGATTTTGTAAAAAGACACGCCGCGTTTGGCTCTTGGACCATGATATAGGCATAAGATACACCCGCCAACATCTTGTTTGATATGAACTTCCACTGATCCACTCCACTCATTCTCATCAGTATGAGTGCCGACGCCTTGTATGCTACGTATATTCCGTTCTCATTACAATTAAATACCTACATACAATTAAATTAAACCTAATTATATGTAACATGCATCAATAATATCTGGTAGTATCGATATTTTCATCGAATTTCGGACATCCCTATGAACCTCATTTTGACATCTGTCATAGGACCCAAGCTATATTTTACAAAGTATAGTCACCAAACAAATTACCATTGGTCACGCATTAGACAAGTTGCGTACATAATTTTTTTTTCTCATAGAACAAAAACATATTCTGTTCCAATTTAATTTTAATGTGTATTAATAGCAATGTGTCCATTTCAGTTTATTTCCTGTAAATTATAATAGTATGTATTTGACAAAACTTTTGATTTAACATTGTGCTACATCACTATCAATTGATGGTATGATGGTGGTATGGTTTGGGACCCGCCCTACCACCAGGGGTAGGGCTAGTGGTATGGTGGGTCTGCACTGGAGTACATTTACATGCGGTTGTATCCGCGCATGTCTATTGTTGAAACTTTAATCTCCGAGATGAAATATTTAGCAGCAAGACCAACTCAAAGTTTTCTGATAACAAAAGGTGCATCAAAATCGCTTACGTCATTTTTGGTGCTACCTGTACTAATGCTTTGCCAAGACCAAACCCCTTTTCACCACAGCAGCTCAAACAAGTGAGTTTTGCTGCGTAAAAACAGTGTGCAAAATGCCATTTTGCTCACTCAGTGAGACAAAGTAGCTTTTTAATTTATTTTTTTTAATTTTCAAAAAAGAGTGCCAACCATAGATTCAAAAAGAATTGTTCCGCGAATAACTTTCGAACTACATACACTGCACTCTGTCTCTTGGCCGTCCATAAAAAAGTTCGAGTGACAAACACAAGTATTTTGAAGGTTTTTTTTTTGTAAAATGATAAATATACAGAATATGTACCTACATACAATAACGACCAAAAACTGAGTTGATGGCATAGGCATTGAGATCGCCAAGAAACACAAAAAAAAGAAAGAAATAAAAGGTTTTTTTTAAATTTATGGCACGTCAAAGGTCCTATTTCGAAATTCTAAATTTGAAAGATATTTGTAAAAGAATAACCATGTATTTTATTTACATTATTTAATAATTATGTAATGTTATTGAATACCAAAATAAGTAATGCATAAGTATTTATAATGATTACTATTATCAACATTTGAAAAAAAAAAGTCACGTACGCTGTTTCTGAACACACCTTAAAAATAACGGGTATAAAATTTAACTTTTCACTTTCAACTTTAAATTTGTAGAACAGCAATAAGTAATTAGATTAATTATTAACTTTTAAAATTTTCAGCATTACTTTAATTAATAATAGGTGTTCTGTTCTGTTAATAAGTGTTGCATTATCTTCTAAGTAATATTTCTTATGTGTTCTCGCTGCTGAAGTGAAAAGTAATGTGTGCCACACGAGAGCAAAATTATTTGCATCTCGTGCATTTGAATCCCTCACTACGCTCAGGATTCTACAGTAGAATCACTCGCTACGCTCGTGATTCAATCCTAGAATCCCTCGCTTGCTCGGGATTCAAAATCAGCACTCGCAGCAAAAAACAGTTTTGCTCTCTTGTTGCACAAATAACTATTGTCGCTTTAGTCACATTGTTCACATTTATTCATTAGTCATAATTGGTGTATTGTTGTATTAGTGTATTGGTTCATTGGTGTATTGGTGTATTGGTATAGGTGTATTGGCGTATTGGTGTATTGGTGTATTGGGGTATTGTTGTATTGGTGTATTGGTGCATTGGTGCATTGGTGTATTGTTGTATTGGTGTATTGGTGTATTGACTCATCTGTTCGTTCGCGTGGCTGCGAGCGCCACGAGCCATCACATTCCCCGGTAATTGAGCCGAGCTTGTTTACAACTGTTGTTAGTTGACTTTGTAATTGTTATGAAGCTAAAATTATAAGGTAATAGCAAAATGTGCTGTTTACTTGTGAAACTTTTAACAAGCGGAACTTAGTCGGGCACCAGTTGTGTTTTGTTCTAGCTGAATAAACAAATTTCCCTAAAGTTGACTATTAAACTGTTTGCCTACGTCTGCAGCTATTAATATTGATTCGGAAGCGAATTCAGATTGCCTTAGGTACTGGTGTTTGTATTGACTAAACAAGCATGGTTCAAAGTGTTCAAACAGCGGTGGCGGAGTTGCTAAGTCAGCATTTGGTAGCGGGAAGCAATGGCTTGTAGTTAAACCATCTTGTACTTGTATTGGACAAATGACCGTCGATGTCTAGGGTCGTAAGTTTGCATAGCTCTCACTGCGCAAGCTATGTACTACTACTAGGTACGTGGTGAGAAGCGACGAGATGTGGATGTATTTAATTAAACAAGACAGACTTCTGTACAGAAATAAGCGTTACCTACGACATGACTCATTCTTATTTAATATTTCTTTATATTGTACTCATTACTGTACATCCTTGCTGGGGTAGGCAGATTTGTACCAACATTCGTTCGTTTATGTATTGTATCTGAATACACCTAGTGGCGGTAGTGAACGCGACTGCTACGTAGGAGGTGCGGGTTCGATTCCCGCTCAGTGCAAATATTCATATTCAAGCACACAAATATTTGCATTTGTCTGGGTGTTTCTATGTATGATACGTATGTATTTACAAAAAGAAATGTATCTATGTATGTTTATCCGCATTCTAGAACCCGTAACACAAGCTAGTTAAACTATGCTTACCATGGGTCTAGGTGACGTTGTGTAGATTGTCCTAGAATATTTATTATTATTAACACCTAAAATATATCAATTTTCAGAATTTCGGATTACGAAGTGAAAGTATGTCTAATATCAGCATTGCCCCAGGGCCCGGGCGCACGCGAGGCCGCGCTGTGAATTTCTCATCAACACAACAAATTATGGCGTGAACTGCGGAGGAAGTTCCTACTGGCAGTTCATTAAACAAAGGTCGGGTCAGAAATGGGTTATTAAATAACTTTTTAGAAGTAAGTACGTAAATAAGAAGTCTATTATACGCGTGTAATTTGGTTGGTTTCAGAGTCACAAATATGATAAACTTTGCCGAGTACAAACTGTAATTAATGTCTGTTGTAGGGTGAAGTCACAGACCAGATATACTACAGAGCTGCAACGGTTCGCACCTCGTCGGAGTTTCACCTAGTGGACATTCCTATACGAGGTCCGCTACACAACTACAACATAATATTATACTACACTACACACACAGTACTACAAAAGATACTACACAAACCGCTACTTTAGTACCGACTAAAGTGGCAGTTTGTGTAGTATCTGCTCGCACAGAAGTAAAACAATACCTAACAATAAAGATCGTGATGTTTCATGCCACAGATATTAAACTATTATAACAACTTCTTGCTGTTAGTCTGTCGCACATAATTGTGACCCGTGCAATGAAACTTGTGTGAAATCTACTGAGTGTCACTGGGATACTGCGAGTACTATATTGGGGCGAATTCCACATCTCTGGTATGAAGATATCTGTGGACACACTTCGTTGTGTGGCCGCCTCGTTCTTATTCACACAACTCGTTAATTAGCGCGCCTCGTGCGGCTGGGGCGGGGGCGTGGGGCGCGGGGGGCACCTCATTGCGATGCTGGTATCGTCTCACTTGCTCACGATGCTTATTATTTCTACATTATGCCCATACTTGTTTGAGCTCGGTAACTCCAACGAGGACGAGGCGGGCTCGCAGATACTTTCACGTTCTCATGACGAACTTTTCGAAATCCACAATTATGGTAAAAATTATATCTCGTCGTATTTTATATTTCGTATTCATTACTACGAACTGCTTGCTTGTCGGTTTTCTGTATTCCAGTCTTGCTCATATTAAAAATGTAAATAAACTGGATTTACTAATTGAATTTTCTTGCGTAGCAACATGAATGCTCTTGTTTAAAAAAATAGTAGAACTTACTAATTGGTAGCAAAGTCTATTTTAGCGCGTAGTACAACTTACTGTAAACATATTGTAAGTTTCTCGCGGAGCCACTAATGGGCAACATGTGTCAGATAGAGAAATAATAGCAGGCGCATTAGAAGGCGGCGCGGCGCCCCGAGCCACCGCTGAACGGAATATTACACTCAATTAGTTGCTGTGTGTGGCCGCGTGTGGCCCCGCTATTACCTCTCGCCGTCATCTAATGCGAACACTGATGAATAGAATTTATGACAATTAGAAATTAGCATTTGGGCAATCAGCGCCACTCACACTCGCGACTCGGATGGCGCTATTTTAATGGTGCCTGATGAGGAACTATGCGTTTCATATAAGAATATAAGTTTCAAAGTGACATTTTGATTGCATTTGAATACATTATTAAAAAGAAACATCTACGTGAGTTTGTTGGTTTTTGTTAGATTATCGCACCTAAACTGTACCGATCTACTTATCGTTATTATTGGTCAGGTATTATTGGTTGGTTGTCTTAAATTGATAACAAATTGTTGGACCCGGAGAGCAGCCAAGTGGGATACATAACAAATAAATGGGAAATATTATTTGCACTTCAAATAATAGCCGCTACGGAAAAATATACTACGCAGTGAAGTCAGAGCTACGCCGTAGCTCTCCGTAGCTCGTCGTAGCATTTGCTTTGAACATAGGTTTTTAATGTAATTTAATCAAAGGGTCGCTGGATAATGGCAAGCGGCAAGTAAAATAGGCAAAGTAAACCACTACTATTTGAGTGGGTTCAAGTCGGTGCTAAAGGTACTTATTCGAGTGGGACTGGCTTGAATCCACAACCTCTCAATTGTAAGTCCATACGCCAACACGCCGCAGCACTTAAATCATTTTTAATTCAATATAATACAAAACATTAATTCCACGACAATATTCCCACGACCCTGCGCCTTGCTTACGCAGCACTCCGCCGGTATCACAAGTAAACAATATTCGACCCTGACTGTCTTTCATTCGAGATTTCGCAATTGGTTGGCGCTAAATCCACGGCCCGAAGACTTCCAGAGAAGTACCGGCAATAAGTGGCGAGAAATAACAACGTGAATATTTTATCTTAATGCCGCCTTTGAGACGCCCTGGAGCGCAGTTTGCTTCAGCGCCTCCGCACCCAACTTAATATTATAGAGAGTAAACATTTTATCAAAACACAAGGCTTGTATCATTTGTACGTTTGTATAACACGCGAGCGGCCCGAGCGCCGGCGCCGTCCGGGAGTATAGAATAGTATATTACTAAGTGAGCTTCCCGGAAACACAATATAATTTGCTATGCATAGTTTTATTAAAAACTAGTTGATACCGCGGCTCCACACGCGTATATTTATGTTCTCTATCCCGCTGCTAGCCCTCCCCGATAGCGTGATGATATAAAATAGCTTATGACACTCACAAATAATGTCAGGGTACAAATCTTTTAGTGGACTATTTTCTCTGCCTACTCCAGAGGTAACAATATAAACGACGACGCGAGTAAAACCGCGTGCGTTCATTTCTTAATAATAAATTAAGAACTTCGCCCGTTTACTAATGAGTGCGAACTGTTCTTGCAGTGTTGTCCGCACAAAGCGGCGGTTACTTTAATTAGAAAACTTGCTTGGACCACGAATCAAATAAAACGTCAAAGCAATTAAAAGAAATGCATCAAGAAAGTGTTCGCGTGCAACCAACTGTGCAGCCGGGCGCGGGGCGCGGGACGCGGGGCGCGGGGCGACCCCGCCCACCTCCTAGTGCCATCAACAGCAGTCTCACTGAGCACTCGACACTTTTTAAGTTTTACTAACATGGCGATGAAGTATCACTCGCTGGCTTCAAGGTGTTGCCGTACATTACCTGGACACATACTACCAACTACAAATAAAACCGCGATCCGCGGTAGCCTAGTGGTATGGGTAATGGACTGCTGAGACGAGGTCTCGGGTTCGATCCCAGGTTTTACCATGGCACACACCAATGACGTTTCGATGCTTTTCGCAGTTATGGTGTATTTATAGCAGGTTTATAAGTGTCCGGTTAATGGCAATAGCCACATTGGGACCTAAACATAAACTGGCGAAACGTGGGTGCTTGGCACCACTGCCTACCCCTTCAGGTGTGAGTTTATGTTTATGTTACAAATAAAACGAAATATTTTAAGAGATTAATATTATTTCCGTATCGGGTTATAACAAGATATTAGTCAGCAAACATTGTTATTGAGCGTCCAGCGCAGTGCGCGCTCACTACATTCCCTACGAGTATATATAAAAATATCAGTTTTAGCTTTTTGCCACCATTGTGTTGAGCATTGTGTACGCGTTCCTTGTTTTTTTGCCATCCCAGTGAATGGCTAATGTCGCCTGCTGCAGACAAATTATCCTCACATTCCCATTCCGTAAAAATTATACAAGGCACGTCACATTTTTCACACGTTACATTTTATATGCAGAGTCGAACGTCTTCCTGGGGGAATTGGCGGATGATGAAAATATATTTTGTATTTCCACATCGTAAATAAAGCAAATATTATGTGTTTGCGGCAGCGTTTCTTTTACCGCGTCTGTAATCACCGCGCTCGCGTGATGCCTGCATAATAACATTTGCTTTAAATATCTCCGCCATTATATTGGAAATCGAAGAAGTAAAACTAAACATCCAAAGAGAAATTTAGGATTTTCAGTTCCGGATTTTAGGGACTAGGTTTTGGGACTCTCACAAAACTATAAGGAATCCGCTGCCACAAAAACAGCCAAAAAAAGGAATTAGCTCAAGATTCAAGCTCCAGGATGCACTCTAGAACAATGCTAAGATGATAATGAGCACATGTTGTCCTTTGAGAGGCAAAGAGTCAAAAGCTGCATCGGGACTGATCTTTCTATCCAAACCTACCTCTTACCCCGCTGTCTAAGAATCTACCGACTGACCTTGAGTGTACACCTGGATGTTATTGAACAGACTCCTCAACTGCTAGCAAGTCGCAAACCTTATGCTGTATGGATAAAGATTTTTATATATTTAGAACACGTCAAGTACGGCAGAGGAGAGAATCACCGAACCACTTGGTTCTTAATGGAATATTCCGCAAAGTATGCGGGTGACATTGAAGCCCTGCACGTATTGTCCTGTGTAGGAAAGGAGAGGGTGGGATTAATTATTAGTGTCGTTTAAAAAAGACACCACTGTTCCGGCGTGAAGAAACATCTCACTCTGTTCAGGACTCCGAGTTTACGCGATGCTGCATTCACGCGAAGTAACTTACCACCACTGCTCATTACAAAATGTAACGTCACGGACATTGCAGACTATAAAGTAATATCAGAACAAGTACGCACTGGAGCTGACAAAATAAAATGAACATTTTTGGGTCACACCACGATAAAAGTCAATGGATTAGAAACAAAATGATCTCGGCATATACTTAGCACAGCCACTCAAACGCGGCTCGAGCTCTGCCGACGGCGACGGCCACTGCACAAGATAAATTACTTCCCTAAGCGAGCTCTCTTATTAATTATTTCAATTACTGTTCCATCTCAATTAGCAATTCCGTTAAAATTGGACAAAGAAACAATTGAAATGGAAATTAAAAGAAGGAGTCGTACTTGGCAGCCGAATTACCTTAAAATATCAACCGTAAAATATAATGAGATACTTTTAAGGTAATTTAACTAAGTAAAATGGAAATTATTCTCAAAGTCAACACCAAAGCGAGTCGAACCTCTGCGTAGCCGACAATGAAGTTCACCGTCGGTGAACCGCACAACACCGGCAACACCCACCGGTAGAACCTCCTGCACTATACAGAATGCCACTCTAACTCCAACCGATAGAGTCAGTTTTCCAGTGCGAAGTTCTGTGTTTTATACACGTATTTCTCTTTACGGAATGTATTCAAAGTCTTACAGCTCCTGCTCCTACTACCTGCTCAACAAAGTTAATATTTATGTGTTATAGACACATAATACCTATAGATAACAATTTAGCCACTACTTGTGTATAAAGCCAATATCTACTTATTTATAAACCGAATATCAGTCCTTTTTAGCTTTGGTAGCTTCGTGGCTAGTAGTCGGCCGTACGATCGAGAAAGCACGGGTTTGAATCCTGGCTATTACATACTATAGCGACAGGAACCAACTCTTTGCACAAGCAATTTACCTGGGGTTAGGAGGAATTTTAATGACTTCGGCTAGTAATATTGTTTAAAAATTGCGTGTTGTTTGTAGTTTGAAATATTCCAAGAGCGTCGCCGCTCTCTCACTGCGGCAGCTCTAAGTTGTGGCGCGCACTGCGCAGTGAATGCCGAGCACCACTCATGCCGTTCGACGCTCAGCTCGAGCACTCTCCGAGAAAGCTCTGGCTGAATTAAACGCCGCGACGTGTTATTTTCACATTTTTGAGTTGCAATACGTCATTCTAAGTAAGTAGATCTATTGCAAGAGTTTCAGTTCACAGAAATTGGTTTAGTGTGTTAAGTGCCTTGTTGCGAGTCACCAGGTAGAGCCACGCCACACTAAGACTGTGGCTTGACCCAAGTCTGGTCGAAACACAATATACACCAAGGGTTAATTTCATAACAGCGTAGTCGAAGTCTCACAATAAAAAGCCAATTAAGTCAACAAGAAAGATTCTGTTGCATGAATGATTCCTACTATACCTACAGTTCTACCACCTGAACTGTACGTTAACAATGCCATTGGTAAAATGCACGCTGCGTTCGTGCTAAATAAACTGCCGTGGTCATGTTTTGGTGGGATCTAGCCGGCTAACATAAATCGAAGTGAAATATAGGACACCAACCATTTAACACGTGCGGCAAGGGGCGGTGACAAATTTACGGCACCGCAGCGGCAGCGCTAAATAAAAGCGCACTGTAAAGAAGGCAACACTATAATTAATAATAAAGGCACTACGCGTCGAGCTGAAGAGACTTTAAAAAAGTGAGGTCGTCGTCGAGGTTCTTGTCGAAGTAGCTGCCGGGCGGCGCCTCGTGCTGCGCGGCCAGGCAGCGGTGCTGGCGCAGCAGCAGGTACAGCAGCAGGTTGTACTCCGACGTGGCGTTCTGCACCATCTTCAGCGTCGCCTCCTGCTGCTCCTGCTGCTCGTCCCACGCGCGCAGGCGCTCCAGGCTCACGCCCAGGTACTGGTTTAACTGCGAATTACACATTTACGTTTGTACCGTGCAAGTGTAATATAGCTATTTGGACGGATTTAGACCTTAGTGATGTATGTATAAATGTATATTTTTAGATTAATTATCACTTACGCGGCAGATAACTACATGGTCCACCTGATGGAAAGTGGTCACAGTGTTCAATGGCCGTTTGCAACACCAGAGGTACCTTCTAAAGCCCTTCTTGAAGAACCTAGGTATTATTGCTTTTGCTTGGAAAAACCACAGTTGGGAGTTCATTTCACAGTCTGAGCGTGCACTGGATGTACCCTTTCATACCGCACAGTGCGCACCGTTTCCGCTCGTAATGTGTGAGAATGGCGTGAGCATTATTTCGAACAATTCTTCTAAACACAAACAGTAGTTAAACCTCTTAGTAAGCCACTAGTCGGACTGCACCGAGCCACTGAATACCACATTAACCGACTTATAGATTAAAGAAAAACAAAAAACCCGACTGCGTAAACTAAAAAGAATGAAACAAGCCCAATAGTTTAAAATTCATACAATACTCACAGTCGGGGCCCATTCAAATTTTACCAATTAAATCTTCCCAAGGGGCCCCGACTGTGAGAATTGTATGAATTTTAAACTACTGGGCTTGTTTCATTCTTTTTAGTTTACGCAGTCGGGTTTTTTGTTTTTCTTTAAATTATTTTTTTATTTTATACTTTTTAGTTACGATTCATTGAAAAGTTATTTTTTTTTTACCAAAAATATTTTTGTTTGTATATCGTTTATACTTAAAATATAAACTTAAATCAATAAGTAAGAAAATTAGCAAGAATGAATGTTTTGTTAAGAAACTTTAAATCGTTATATATCCTAAACTATTATTTAAAATGAAAAATGGTAAAAGAAACCTAAATATGATTTAAAATTACCTATTCAACGACACCTCACTTGACATAGTTCATCGACTTTTTTTTTTTCATTTTGACAATATGGCGTCTGGTTGTCGCTGTGGTAAATTTTGATTACTGTCATGTCTTTAGTGACACTCGCAAGGTTAAGACGAATCGATTGACGTAAGAATGATCAAAATCGGCCTACGCGTTTGGTCTCTAGAACGCCACATAGAAACAAACATACATACATACATACATACATACTTACATACATACATACATACATAGACTGATAAACACAATACCCTCCTTTGCATCGCGCAGTCGGGTAAAAAGCATAACGCAGATGCAGCGAGTAGATTCTACACTGCGGATATCTACAGACGTGTCTAGAGTTTTTGCGACAGCAAGGTAGGTACAGCTGACCGACAGCCTGAAGTGACTTATCAGTGAAAATACTCATGGCGGCAAAAGTTATAATGCTACATAACCTATTTTAAAATTATATAAATGAGACAAAGCGACATTTATCTATTAGAGATATCAAAGATCTCTCCACCCGAGAGCATATACGATGCAACCGTACACTGTAGTTGACAGTCAATCATGATCAAGAAATTAGTACTCACTACTCAACTAACGGCGATCGCGAGTGCTCCCTCGCTTTGTCGGTATTATGTGATCCAAAGAATAATTTGATTTTTTAATTTCTGGGGTTTGGGTTTGATTCCCGTTCGAGTGATATCGCTAGAACGTCGGCCTTTGCATCCCCACTGCCAGTAGTAGCGGTCACGGGGAGACCGTGTGCCTCTGATTAGCTGATGGCACAGTGGAGAGGGCGGGCAGGTTCTCTGAGCACGATGGAGGTCTCCTACCCGCCCGGTGATGCTCCTTATAACCCGAGCCTTAGCTGGCCAGCGCAACACGTGACAACAGTTCAACACCACCACACGCGCTGGCTGATGAGCGATGTTTGTGAAGATTTCCTGTTTTGTCAACCATAATTGGCATAGAGACGCCACCGTACTAAATACCTGACAAGGGACCGTCACGAGTGACAGTAACTATAAAGAACCACACATAATTTACCTTTACAATTCTTCTTTCCATCAGTTTTCTCTGTACCCACTCGCAAAGATATGTGAGAAATCCAAGAAACACTAACGATATAGTTACAACTAGGTCAAGCGGCGGAGACTTTAAAACCGCCAGATTAAACCAAGCGAAGCCAGTGAATGAACTTTCCGGCTGGTTGGAGGTCGCTAAGGGGTCTTCGGCGCTCGAGTACAAATCTGGCACATAGTACTGTACTGGCAACAGTAGCAGTGCGACTACTGCTGTTACCACCAAACCATTCGAACAACCATTTAACGCCATTAGTAACCCACATCCGCCCACCACGCTAAAAACGGATTATTGAAATGTAGTACGATCATAAAATTGTCTATTCATCTGTTATTGTTAATTTTAAATATATTAGTGACTTGACTTGTCTTTTAGTGTCTTGTTGTTGTAGATTGTTGACACCAATTCATGACTTTTCTTTTCTAGACTTGACAGTGCCATAATACTTAAATATCTTCTATTACACTCTATTACCCATACGGTCCGTATTGAATATATGTTATGGATACAAATTACTAAAATCTAAATAAAAACCATTTTCGATCTCAAAATTTATGAGGTAAGTTATTATTTACTACTGATTTAAGTATTTTATCGAATTCCAAGTGTAGAAACTAAACGTAACATATTTTTTTATGCAAAATGTTATGCGTTCCATTTTAGTTTAACCACAGATAACATAATACTAAAGTACAGATACCTCATCCCATACAAGAAAATGCGACCACCTTAACTCGGGCTATTTTTCGGGCTATATTTAAATATAACTGTTTGACACTAGATGTCAATGAAATAGCCCGATGATAAATATGTTACGCAGTCATAGCCAATAGATGGTGGTGTTCTATATTTTCAAGATCAAGAAGTTCATTCTTAAAAAAATACAATGGGGTAGGGGCCGTAGGGGTGAACGACATTGGTCAAATCTGATATTATTATAGTCAAATCGGCATTTCGTCCAATGTGACAATACGTAATCACAGTGTTGGCACAATGTTACTAATTTTATAATGTTATGACTGTGAATGCGACGTAATATAGATCGCATTTCCAAACTCTCAATTCGGTTATTTCCACAGGGGATATTCCCACAAGCAAAATCCCAAAATCCTCTTTTCGCCAGCTATGACTTTGAATTCTTGAGTGTGTTGAGTACGAATTTGATGTCATGGCTGGCCGCCGCGCTGTCCCAACTAAATTGCAATATGGGAATGGTGTAATGGGTTTTTGAGTATGCTGAGTACGAATTTGAGGTCATTTTTGGAATCCAATATGGCCACCGCGCTGTCCCAACTAAATTGCAATATGGGTATGGTGTAATGGGTTTTTGAGTATGCTGAGTACGAATTTGAGGTCATTTTCGGAATCCAATATGGCCGCCGCGCTGTCCCAACTAAATTGCAATATGGGTATGGTGTAATGGGTTTTTGAGTATGCTGAGTACGAATTTGAGGTCATTTTTGGAATCCAATATGGCCGCCGCGCTGTCCCAACTAAATTGCAATATGGGTATGGTGTAATGGGTTTTTGAGTATGCTGAGTACAAATTTGAGGTCATTTTTGGCATTTGGCTTAGTCAGCCAGGGACGCCACAAGTATTGCCAATGGAGCGGTTGCTCCGGGTCATTTGCAGCAGGTGTTTGGTCTTTTTAGCTTTTATTGTGCACACGGGTGCACTATCCTCCACCTGTGAGAGGGTATGCAAGGGTCTATAATTCTAAATATGAGACCAACATAATAAGGTCATCTAGGCAAGTTTAGGTCTCTACTAACTACAAATTAAACAACCGTAAAATAAAAACAATAAATAGTAGGTATTTATTTAAGAAATTTGTTGTAAACAATAATATGTAGGTATCTAATTTGATGCTGTAACCTCACAATCATCATCCAAAAATTAAAAATTAACGCGATAGTGTCTGTTAAAAGTGGTTTTATTTCAATGTCTTTAATACAACATAAGAATTAATAAGGTAATATCAGGTTACTGAATTACAAATTAGGAGCCAGAAGCATTACTTACCCTTTATTAATTTTCAAAAATGTGTCACATAAATTGCAATAATAATTCTGCATTTTATTGTACGTAGGTATTACTTTAATTTACATAATTGAGAATTTTACTTGATAAAATTTGATTAATAAAACAAATATCATTCATTCAAATGAATCATTTGATATCAATTTAGGTCAGCTTTTAGATTCCTTTGAGAGTCGAAAGCTTGTTTAGGGAAAGGTATAACAAGCAATCAATATACCTATTGCTTTTTATTACGCACGAGTCAGTAATCTAAATGTTTTGAAAAGGATCAACTCATTTTAGGTGATTTTCAACTGAACTAGTCTATAATCCGTTATTTATTTTGTAAAATTCTCAATTTGGAAGCGGATTGCAATGATTTTTTGCGTGATTTACAAAAATCATAAATTTTATTTATTTTAAATAGCGCCATCTAGGAACACAAGTAGCGAAAATATTGGATTATGTTACGGTCATCACGGACCTGTATCTATTTAGTACTGAAAAAAAACGTGCACGGCGCTGTTATTTTAACAATTTATCGAAATTATATATAAAAGTTCATTATTTTATGTTTTTATGCTACAATGATTTTAGTTTGATTAGAAAATAACATTTATAGTATCCCATTCTTGTTTATTAAGAATTTTATACAAGTGGTGTAATAAATTGATACACATAACGCCATCTAGGATATTTTAGTAGTCACTAAATATTTTATGTTAGTAATGAGGACCCAGTGGTTTAACATAATAAAGTACGATATACTTGTCTAAAACGTTATAACACGAAAATTCAAAATCGTCCTAACGTCAGTTTGTTGCAAAATAACGAATACGTTTGATAGGGATTCGTTTTAGCAAGCTATCGTAGACATTTTACATAATATTCTACTATCTCACTATTGTATCAGATTCTCATAACTAAGAACGCAACTATACTACAGAATGTCGGTTCTGTCATCTGTCAAGTATCAGGTTGTCATATTTGTCACTTTCGAAATATCAACAGACCTACTTTTAATTTATTTAAATAAATTGTAAAATCGTTAGACAGAACTTTAAAAAAAATACAATTAAAGGAATACTATTATTACACTTCACGGTAGGTAATGAAATTCTTAAGTGCATAACCAGTCGTAGATACGTATTGGATAGCCCCTGTTACGTTCTATGGAATACTTCCTATTTCGAAAGTAGTTTTGCCTCGTCTCATACATATTAGTATTCAACTCAGTTTCAACACACCTTACTGTCATTTCAGAGGGTCAGCTTTATGTGGACTATGCAGTATTATTTAATGTGAACCGTGTGCATAAATATGAAGAAAGTTGTATTATTCAAGAGCGAGTCTGAGGATTACGAAAAGGCATTCCAGGATGTTAACTATAAGGCGTTATTCATAGAGCCCCTCCAATTCGAGTTCATAAACAAAAAGGAACTATCGGATAAACTATTACATGATTACACTGGCATCATACTAACTAGCCCGAGAGCGATTGAAGCAGTTGCGAAATGCTGGGACCCCGCTAGATTTGTCATTTGGAACACGAAACGGATCTACACAGTGGGAGAGGCCAGCTGCCATAAAATAAAACTCTTACTTGGCTTAGAAGCAATTGGAGCAACATCAGGTAATGCTGAAAACCTAGCTAACATAATGGTTAAGGAAAATTCTGAGCAGTCTACGTTTTTATTCCCCTGTGGCAATTTTAAGACTGAAACATTACCAAACACGTTGAAAGCATCCAATATCACATTGGATACACTGACAGTCTATGAGACTTCCGAAAATGTCAATTTAAGAAGTAATCTGATGGAAGTCAATGACAACGCATCCCCCTGCTGCTTAGTGTTCTTCAGTCCCTCTGGGTGCGAGTACATACACAGGCAACTTCAAACCTTCAGCAACAACTTATCTGAACTACCGCATTTTGCAATTGGCAACTCTACAGCACATAAAATCGAGTTTCTTGGTATAGAAGTGGCAGGAGTAGCGGCCCGGCCAAAAGCTGATGCTTTAGTGGAATCAGTCAACACTTACTTTAGCAATGTACAAACCAGTTAACAAGTACTCAAGTGTGATGTGCCAACAGATTTTTTACTATTATTGACTAAAAGTGTATAGATAATTATGGTTTATGAGTTGAGTGGTCAAATCATCTTCCAACTTGTGTAACTTTACCTTTATTTCCCATCACTCTCGAAAACTCTTATTTTAATTCTTAACTTAATATTTTCATGTTCTCTTTATTGGCGTGTTACATTTTATATAATATTCATATGAACTACTTAACTTTGTCAATGCCACAAGTACAAAATACAAATTATTATAAATATTTTTATACATATAAAAACTAGGGGGTAGGTACATGTAAACTAGATTTTATTTACCTTCAGCAAAACATAAAATAAAATGTAATTATCTTCACAACTATGACCATCTATGAGTAACTATTGACTTATGCAGTCATATCACATGTGGTAATACTGTGTGCTTACACACTGGTTTACTTCATCTGAAATTGGAAGTACTGCTACTTGACCAAATCTATACATTGACATACTCTGCATCAGCCAAGGACTGCATTGCTACAAATTAATAATAAACTCTTGATATAAGTGGAATTTTATTATAAATTAGAAATATATGTTTACAAAATGTTGGTAGTGTAATGTTTTTGTAAATAAACATAGTGCAATATAATTGTTACAAATACTGTCTTATTTTTCAAACACCTATTTTACTCAATGTGATTTGATTGATGTCTCATACAATAGTGATTCTTTTTCATACCTACAATTATTTTAACTTTGAGAGCAGTTGACCGTATCTAGACCTTAATCAAATGAATACCAGGTTCCAATGGTGGTATGCTCCTAGGTACTGGGTGCAGAGGGCGCTCACGGTGCGTCCCCTGGTGCATCGCAAACCACTTCTGTTTATGAACACGTGGCACGCCAATCACCCTTGGCTACTTATTTAGTAAAGTGTAATTGAATGTGAGAGTCTCAACTAGGTATCTGGGGTGCATGGTTCGGAACCTCCGCGCGGAGCACGCATGGACGACTACTCGGAGAAGGCGGCGTATCCCTATCAGAGGTCAAAGTGGGAACAGAAGCTCACAAGTACGACCGCCTCTCAAATTAACAGGGGTAGCCCTCTCTCTATAAGGGAGGAGGGAGCCAGCGATAGGTCTCATAATAAATGTATGAAGATTTAAAAAAACAAAAAAAATATATTTGTATAAAACCATATAATTATTATCATTAAAATTTATAAAGTAAAAATTACTCTCACATTATTCGAGATCATACACAATAAACATCTGTCGCTTATGGAGTAACTCCTCACGTGGTCAATCGTACTCGTACCCGCAAGGCGAACAGCTGATACGAACCTACACTTACGTAACATACAAAGCGGGTATACGTCACTAGTCCCTAGCGCTAGCCACACGCTGGCTAGGCGTCGGGTCCGGACCGGGCCGGTCCGGCGGCTCGAGACAAAACGACATTCTATTGGCGAATACGCTAGTGGAATCGCTTAATAAAATGTGTGTAATTAAATTTACAAAAAATTAAATTTGAATCTTTTGTCGTTGAAATTTGAACTAGAAATATTTTATTTCACATAGTTTTATTATTAAAGTCACCGCAGTGTCTAGTCCTAGTAGTAGTAGTCCTTTAATAGCAAATTGAAAACGGTTCGCTCGTCTAGATGTCACTCAGTCTAGAGGCCCAGGCCGGCCGGCGCGTGTCGGATCGATACTTCAATGTGATATGTATAAGACATACAAATAAACGTCGATCAACGGTAACCAAGGTGCGGGGCGTCGTCGCAGCGAGGCGACGGCTCGGGGAGTACAAAATTTGTTCCTATAACAACTTTATTACATGAACCGGTTCTTACGTCTAGTTACATCGTACCTTTACTATGAACAATAATAATTATATAATATCATAATATATCATGCAAACGATTCGATCCATTACAAGCTTACGACGAAATCAAACGCGCGGGTACACAACAATATGTCACTATCAACATAATCGTAGACGCTCGCTTACATGTCAAAATTCAAAATTACCCTTCGCACACGTCGTGTATATATTACATCTGCAAACACTCGGCGCGCACTGGACGAAGAGAGAACGAGGACAGAGGCGCGCCCGGCGGCCGGCGGTCGGCGGTCGGCGGTCGGCGGTCGCGCGCTACACTACGGCGGACTAGAGTAAAATCAGACTCGCGGGAGACACAGAGATCGGGGCGGCGCGGTACAAAAGTATTCTATCGGCGGCCGGCGACTAGAAGTCGGTGGCGGGCGGCCTTCACTATAAGGGGTCGTCGCGCTCGGCCGAGGCGCAGGGCGCGGGCGGCGCCAGCGGCACGGCGCGGTACGCCGGCCGCAGCCGCCGCGCCGCCCAGCCGCCCAGCGCCGCGCCCGCCACCGCGCCGCCCGCCAGCGCGCCCGCCAGCGCCAGCAGCGCGCCCGCCAGCAGCGGCGCGCGCACCGCCGCGCTCGCGCCGCGGTACGGCGCCGCCGCCAGCGCCGCCAGCGTCAGCGCGCCGCCCGCGCCCAGCGACAGCGCCGACCACGCGCTCGTCCACGCGCCCTGCAACATGCGGGACGGTCAGCTGCGGCCACGCGCGCGGCGCGCCGGGCGGCGGGTACGCACCAGCTTGTGCCAGTCCAGCGGCAGCAGCGCGCTGAGGCGCGTCACGTGCATGAGCAGCAGCGCGGCGTGCAGAAGCGCCGACGTGAGCGCGGCCAGCAGCAGCAGCTGCAGGCGCGGCGCGTGCGGCATGCGCGCCACGCGCAGCCCCGCGCCCGCCCACACGCCGGCCGCCGCGCCCGCCGCGCACAGCACGAGCGCGGCGGCGGCGGCGCCGCGCGGCGTGAGCAGGTGGCGCGGGCGGCAGTACAGCGGCGCCAGCGCGCGCGCGCGGGCGGGCGGCGCGCGCCGGTACTGCGCGTGCGAGTCCCACGAGCGCTCCGTGAGCTCGGTGCCGGCCGGCGAGCGCCCGCCGCCGCCGCCGCCGCCCGCGCCGCAGCCGCTCCCCGCTATCTCGAAGTCCTGCTCCCGCACCAGCGGGGGAGGACGCTCTCTGTTACTGATTATGTTACTGTTTGGCTATGGACTTCGACGGTTATTTCGGCCGAGTCGTTCAGAGGAGTACGTACCGTACCTTGGAGGGGACGTAGTGAGCTTTCTCGAAAAGCAAAACCTATGCTCGAGCTGCTATACGTAAGTAATGGTGCTGCCTCATGCCGTGAAACAAATTACAACAACACAATGGCAACTCAAAAATGCTGTTGATTAGACAGAAGAAGACCATATGTTCTGTACCAGTAACAGAATTATTGTTATATTTTATAGTAACATTGGACCTGACTGAATGAGGGGTTTATTGATTCTTCGTAGCCATACCCCGACCTAATTCTCAGAGCGGGACTGGTGAATGAAAATTATCTTAGGAAAAGGTGCTATACTTATTACGGTATATTTGTATGTTAAGTTCTCATTTGATTTCTAAAAATGACATCAATTTCGACATACTACACAAAACATTTTGTTTTTAGAAATGTATCAATGAGAATTTTGGAATTAGTTCCCACCATGGAGAATTGAAGTAAGCGGAGTTGTTGCAAAGGCAATTGAGTCATAAGAATTCAATCGTGTCGAACGGGCGAGATATTGTTAGAAAGGGACGAAGTTTAGGCTCTGACGTCACTCATCAGTTCTAGTGACACGGCATTGGGTACGGATGTCATTTTTCTTAAAAAATTTGCAGAATAAAATAGTTTTCATTGTCTTCCGTCATGAAGTGTGTGGTGTCAGGGTGTAAAAATTGTACAGGAAAACTGTCTAAACATACTGATGGTGTAACATTTCATCTGTAAGTCCCCTGGATTTATATTTTAATTTTTATAAAAAAAATACCCTAATAGAACCATCTAGTGGAGAATAGATGTAAGTAATCTTGTCTTTCATGTATCGTAGTTGTAATAATACTCAATGCGTACTGTGAAATTTTCACAACAATCATTTTGTCTTAGTTCATTAATGATTTCAAAAATGTCGTTTTATTTATAAATAGTTAATTTAACAGAAATTTCAAATTTTAAATAAAGTTAACTAGGCCATCTACCGGGCTATGACTAAACCATGTAAAGAAACTAAATGATTTGCCCTTATACCAACAGATGTTCCAATTTTCAAAAACAATACCACTATTTAAAATAAGTGTTGTTTATTATTATAGCGAGACCACTTCTATATTTACTTCTAAATGCAATATTTATTCTTCAAAAATGGGCTGGGCGAGTAATTTATAATTTGGGCCCAAGAATCTTCCTCCGAGATAAGTTTAAGGAAATAAACATTCTCATCGTAGCGCTTAGTGGCCAGTAGTCAAACTACAATGAAAATTGCATGTCACGTTTGTTTCCAGTTTCGCTATGTTCTGGTAGATGGATTTCTTAAAAGTAGGAGGGGTTTAAACAGAGGGGTACAAACACGCGGGTGGAGGGGTGTGATTCCATGTCCCCGCGCGTCTCCCTTCACACCCGCAACTGGCCACGCATTTTTGTATAGAGAAATCTAACTGTTACATCTCCGTCATCTATATAGTTCGGTCCTCCGTGGTTCCCACATATAGTTGCAAAAGGATCATGGAGCCTTTGTAATTAATTGTTTTGTAGCCACTAAATATTATTTAACAGTATAGTTATGTAGTTATTTTATTTATCTCTAATGAACCTAAGTATTTAATGTCAAGTATTGTAGATATACAAACTGTGTATTAAAAAAATCATTTGAGGTTTACTCGTTTCACTAGTTCCCCTCCACGTCCCCTCCTAACATCCAAAACACGAATGTGTAATTAAGCACGAGCATCTAAAATATTAATAATATTTGCCTAATTCTATGAGTATTACAGTATAGTAAGGTCTACCTGCTGTTAACCTATATTAGTCTTTAAATATTGTAAAGACTAGCCGTGGCCGGAGGGAGGGCGGTGGCTGTGGTACCTGCACGTCCTCGCCGCGACAACTGGTGGGCTCCAGGTCGCGGATCTCGTCCAGCAGCAGCTCCACCTCGTCGGCGGCGTACAGCTCGCTCACGGACACGTAGCGCGCCGGCGCCGCTTGCATGTCACCCACCCACGAGCCTAGCGCCGAGCGCCTTCGCCCCGGCTTCTCCTGCAATCACCGAGCGCAAGTATTATCCTGACGCGATCATCGATTTATGCTGCGTGTGTGTATTATTTATGTTGTCCCACCTTTTCCCCCCGTTAACATTGAGATTTCGTCCTTCCGTGTGGGACCACATAATATATTAGCGTGATATCATTTATTCTCGGTACATTGACCTAATAAACAAAATTCAATGACGCTCCTTAGCCCGCCATGTTTGTTATCATATTTTTTCTTTCCGTCACGTCAAGGCAAGGCGTCAAATCAAAATCAAGTATGAGTATCAATCCTTGTCTATGCTTAACAAAGTTCGTTCAGGAACTAAATATTTTATACTTGAGCTTGCTTTTCCGTATTTATTTTTACTTGAGTTTGTTTTTATTATTTTCTGTGTTTGTACTACCGTTATAATAGTTAAGATCAGAGATAAATACTACCTACCAGCTGCTGGCTACTATAGACTAGCGCTGTAAGCCAGCGATCCCAATGCGTTAAACCTAAATTCCCTAGACTTTTCCCACACATTTTCATAAAAGAAAAAGAAGTATAAAATTAAATATATTTTCTTCCAAATATATCTTTGCCAACATACTTTTTCCTCGGTTTATTGTTATCGTGATTCTTTATTACATCTCGACGACATAGGAATAATAATAATAATAATAATTTATTTCACATAAACATTGCATATTAGTGCTTTACAATACATGACTAGACATGAACCGACTCTTAATATATATTGACTCGAGCCCATGCTAAACATCCGTGACAGGTCTTACTTAGTTTCTTCAAACGTGTGGCCTGCGTTCAGTTACCCAAGCCGTTGCCACCACTCAAACAAACAACAAATGCCAGTTAAACGTTAGGAAATGAAACAAAAATTGCAAAATTGTTTTTATTGAAACAAATTTAGATGAGTGTACTCTAGACTTGATTCATTAATTTTATCACAGTAATAATCATATACAACGCTTACAATAAATCAAACAAATACAAAAACGTATTAAAGTAGTGGTGGATCCGAAATACGTCTCAGCAATGAAAAAAGTTACAAAACAATACATATCGCCTAACTATGAGATAAGTTGAGACTACAAAGGTTTATCTTATAAGAAACAAAACGTCAAAGCTAATAATTATAACAAATTATAATGCAACTAGTCACGGCATATAAAATCGAAACGAAGTGCCTTGCTGTTAACGTTTGGGGCAGTGAGTGAAAAATGTTCAATTCACATATTCACTGTTAAAATTATTACACGATATTTACCATGTTTATTGGTTATGGTCATGGAACAAGCGATATTGGTTATATGGAAAACCCACAAACATGGTAAATGTCCCATAATATTTAACAATGAATATGTAAATGACCACATCAATCTATAAATCATACATGTTCAATTCACAACGCGATTGGCTTCTAAGGGTCAATTCTTACTAGTGCAGTTAAAGCGACGATATACAAACATTAAATTAGCAGTCACCCTTATCTCAGAAACGTAGCGGTCGTTGACTCTTTTGAGATAATAGCGGCCAAGGGCCAGGGTGGACGGGACGCCGGTCGGTGGGTTCACTTAATTTCGCCTAGACGCTGCGCTAGCATGCATTGACCCGTCGGGCACTTCCTATTGAGTTTATATTACGTGTACCTATTTTTAAAGATAGCACACAAAAGATCCGTAATTGATATAGATCGGTAACCCAATGTCACACATTTTCATTTCGTCAATTTTTTTACTTTTTATTAAATTATATTTTCGTCGCTACAGATTTGTGTGCTGAACTTAACAAAAAATAATAACAATACTAGAAAAATAAACAACATACGCGCGCACAATACGTCTCGTAAGAGCGCGCGCTGCCTGGTATGTACTCTTACATATAGACAAACATAAACTTAAAGTTAACAGTATCCTTAGCGGCTGCTCACAGCGATGAGGTAGACTAATTACTTAGTACTCGTAAATGCAATGCTACGACTATGTACACATTGTACACACTACACGGGGTACTATTTGATCAAAAGATCATTCATACATTATAAAAAGTAAAAACTTTCTTAAACATAACGTCATTAGTTAGATAGAACAATTTTTTGTACTCTTCTATTATACTGTAACGTAAATACCTATCTGTAAAGGAAGGCAGACGAATAATTCACTGCGTCAAATGAATCCACAGACCGATATTTGCTCACAAATCTTACTTTGTTTACTTCAATCGATCACATCATCAAAGTACATCAGGCGACATATTGATTATATTCCGAAGCCAGGCGGTGGACGCATTCGTACCGGGGGGTGCATCTGTGACGGTGGCGGGGGAAACATCGGCGGCGGCAGGGGAGGGTACATCTGGGACGGCCGTCCGGGGTGCATCGGAGGCGGCGGCTGGGGGTGCATCTGCGACGGCAACGGGGGGTGCATATGTGGCGGGAGCGGGTGATGCATCTGTGAGGTTAGGGAAGCGTGGACCTGCGACGATGGCGGAGGATACATCTGCGACGGCGGGGGAGGGTACATCTGGGACGACGGCGGACAGTGCATCTGGGATGACGGGGAACAGTGCATCTGGGACGAAGGCAGATGGTGCATCTGGGACGAAGGCGTATGGTGCATCTGGGACGACGGCGGATGGTGCATCTGGGACGACGGCGGATGGTGCATCTGGGACGACGGCAGGCGGTACATCGGCGACGCCGGGGGCGGGTGCACCTGCGCCGGCGCGGGTGGGAACACGGGGGACGGCCGCGCCGCGCCCCCGGCGGCGGGGGCGGTGGGGGCGGGCGCCGGGTCGCCGGCGCGGACGGGCACGGCCATGGCGCGGCCCATAGCGCCCACCATGAACCAGTGCGCCGCCGCCGGGTTGACGTGGCTCAGCACGCGGTACGTCTCGCACTCGCTCAGGCTCAGCGTCACGCCGGGCGCCGACTGCGGCGCGTAGGGCGGCGGCGGCGAGCGCGCGCCCCCCGCGCTCGGCACGTAGGCGGGCGCGTCGGCCGACAGCGACGACACGACGTCGGCCGGCGCCGGGGGCTCCGGGCGGGGCGACGTCGGCTCGGAGTCGGCGCTCGACGAGCCCGTCGCCTCGGGGAGGAATAGGGGAATTCGCGTCGCGACGTCGGGTACGAGCGCCGCCTCGTCGTCGTCGGAGGCGGCGGGCGAGGCGGCGGGCGAGGCGGCGGGCGAGGCGACGGGCGAGGCGGCGGGCGAGGCGGGCGGCTCGTGGCGCGGCTCGGGGCGCGGCACGGGCACGTGGTCGCGGTAGGCGCGCACGTAGTCGAGCGCGATGCCGTCGCGCAGGTAGGCGTGCACCTCGCCGTAGTTGGGCGCGGCGCCGCTCTCCAGCGCCTCGAACCTCGGGTACAGGTACACGTCCGGCGCCTGCAACACGCGCACACCCAGTCAGCACAGCCTAGCCCCGAGGTTCGAGCGCCGCCGCGCCGCGCCCCACGCGCGCCGACGCTAGGAATCGACTGAATCGTCGGCGTCGACGAAATAAAATACACGGGTGAAATTTTCAAAAGGGATTGGATGATCGATTCCGAAACTATGAGGAATAGTGAAAAATGCTCAAAGGAGTCACGAGCCCTATGTTGATGAAACTTAAACCTCATCATTAGATTTTTGACAAACCCATAATCCTAGCTAAAATAGAAACAAACATACGTACATACATAGACTGATAAACACAATACCCCTCCTTTGCATCGCGCAGTCGGGTAAAAAGACACACACACCCTTAAATATTACACTATACGATAGTGTTGTTGAGGATCTTATTCTGGGAACTCTGGGAAGTATAGCAAAGGAAAGAGCTCATCTTTAACAAAATACATTTCATTTTTCTTACGTTACTGATTAATTGTTCAAAACGCACAAGGCCCGAAAAGATGCGGACAAAAGAGTCTCAAATGATATTATTTTAATATTATTTTTATCTTGATGCATGAGGAATGTTAGTACTACTAATGGGCAATATCATTTCAAATTTTCCTCAAATTTGCCGTATATCATTACTTCGCAGAATTTGATCCGTAACAGAGACATTATCGTATGGTGAATAATAAAGGGTGTGTTTTCTTTTTAAAAACAGATAGGTTCGACTGCCAGCTAGAATTATCGGTTCTTTAAAAAATCTAATGAGGTTTTAAGTTTCAACAAAATCGAGCTCGTGAGTCCTTTGAGCATTTTTCGCATTACTTAAAGTTTCGGATTTGGCCATCCAAGTCTTTTTTTAAAGTTCAACCAGTATATGTATTTATAATTATGTTCCTCTTGATCGTTTAGATGAGGGCAATACGCGGCCTGGCAAACTACGACACCGCGGGCCCGAAACCCGGTTCAGGAAAATTGAGAATTTACTGCAATTCGAAATTTTCCTGAACTGGTTTCGAAACGTACTAATATATTTTTTTTTTTAAATGGGATAAATACTTGTATCCTTCTTCATATTCCATTGGAGAGTGCACAATATTACCCACTCCTCGTTATGCGACCGGCCCCGGCGCCACCGTCACTCGGCAGAGACTCTGATTCCCACCACCGGATGGATAGGTTTGGTATTTGTCGTTGGGGCTGCAAAGTCACGACGACAGTGTCGAACTGACGTCGTGACTTTGCACCCCCGGGCCCCGCGCGTCACACGCCTGTGGCGACCCTACCCACTAGACAATTATGTACCGTCCCACTCTCCCCGATGTCTCCCGATGTCCCGAGATAGGTATAACTTTTAGAAGAGTATAATAAAACTGTCACTTATTTAATTAACTTCATTGCGTTTTACAAAAATAGGCACATAACAATTTTATAGTTTAGTAAACGAGTAAAACTAAGAGACCGAGTTAAAAATAGTAAAATAGATAAATGAATGTATTGCTTCAATACATCTACTTATAACAGGCGAATATGTAGTGTAAACCTTGGTAAATATAATATTATTGTAGTTCAACTTATGTCTAACATAATTTAAAGTTACATTTATGTAGTTATATATATCATATTGTATCAAAAATATTAGAAATACTAAGACTATCATGCACCACGCAAGATAAAAAGTAGTCAATATCGGTTCCCTTCCTAAGCGCGCTCGGGGCCCGCCGCGTTGCGTTCGTGTGCCGACCGAGCTCTTCCCCACGCCACCCGTCAACCTGCACCGATCAGCTCACTAATGTCATCAGCACCTCTCGTATCTCCGTACTCTTTACTTCTTTGTCCTACATATCTAGATTCTCGTTTTTAGCAAAAATCTTACTTCACACTTGTCTTACTGATTGTGCGATCGTATCTTAGCGGTTTTTTTAAACGACACCGACCTATCGCTACACATAAAGGAATACAGCGCACCACACGTATTCTCCTCTACTCGTATCTCCTCCTCCTCTCACTCACTTTACTGCTGCACCCAGACGGATCGACGGCTCTCTCTGCTAAAGATAAAGCCAATTTGATCGTTAATCTTTTAGCAGAATTAGTCCGAGCCTTTGCTACTTCTTCAAATTCGAAACTTTTAGTTTTAACAAATTCGACATACTCTTACCAAAATTCAATCTTTGCCACAAAAAACAGTTTATTGATAATATTGCTTTTACAAATCCATGGCAATTCATCTCTGTGAACGCACGGCTACGTTTCGAAGCCGTAAAAAGGACCTGTAGCCTGTAGCAAGGCTTGCTAATGTCAGAATATAAAATTGAGGACATTTTCTCTATCGTAAAATAGACTAGAGTGTGACCTGCATTACTGATAACCAGTTGTGAGGTGCCACTGTCGTATGGCGGCGCGAGTGGCTAACATGCAGTAGTGGCAAACATGACATTCGCAAACAGTATGTTGACACCTATGCCCCAAATGACATATTTAAAATTCGCAGCAAGTTTTCCAGATATCCTCTGTTTTAAACATCAAGTGATTGTACTAAATCTTTGTGTGCAAATTGTGGCAGGGCTGAACCACACGCCCTCGTCGGATCGGAGCGGTGGCGCTGTAACGCATGCTGCGCAGGGTGCTGGAGAAGAGCAACCTGGACGCGAAGCATCTTTCGTTCTTAGAGTCCTTACAGTCCTTACACGCCCTTATAATCACATTCCGTCATCGCAGCACTCATTCACCGTCTCGCTTGCATTCACCGTCATACCGTTCGTTTTGACAGTCTTATTCCTTCATATCAATATTTGCTTATTCTGTCGATAAATATACAAATCCCTACATGCCTCAGTACAGATATGCAACACAGAAGGTTAACGTCAGCGGGGCATCGGCTCGGCCTCGTAATATCACTCAGAGCGAGCGGTCCGACAGCTGCGCCGGGCGCTGGCGGTACTTATTATCCAGCGCCAGCCGACGCCGAAGAATGGAGCTGGTAATGAGCGGCGGGCAGGCGGGGGGCGGGGGCGGGGGCGTCACCGGGGGCGGGGGCGTCACCGGGGGCGGGGGCGTCACCGGGGGCGGGGGCGTCACCGGGTCGGGACGCGCGCAGCGAGCCGTCAGCGCCAGCAGGCGCGCCAGGCGCGGCGCGGGGCGCCAGTCGGCGTCCCACGTGGGCAGGCGGCGCGGCTCGCGGCCCACGGCGTCGGACGCCGAGTCCGACACGTCGCTGGCGGGCGCGGGCGGCTCACTCACCCGCAGCGCGGAGTCGCGGCGCGCGTCGGCGTGGCCGGCGCGCACCAGCTCGGCGCCGATGCACACGTCGTCGGCGCCCGCCGTGTCGATGAGCAGCACCTCGGCCACGCGGTCGCGCTCGTCCAGCGCCACCACGTTGGCCACGAGGCGGCGGCCGCTCACCAGCTGCAGGAAGGCGGTGCAGGCGGCGTGCGGCCAGCGCCAGCCGGCGGCCGAGGGGCGCACGCCGCCGAGCCGCGCGCGGCACGCCTGCGCCGGCAGCGCCGCCCACTCGCGCCGCAGCGGCTTGAGCGCGCGCACGCCCACCGTGTCCACCGTGCCGTAGTCCACGTGCCGCACCTGCGCAGGCCACGCGTTACGCCGACGTCCGACCCGACCTCCCCGCTACGGTCGCGGTCGGACGGCTCACCTTGACGGTGTCGGCGTCGACGATCTTAACGATGACCGAGCGGTGCCAGTCCTTCTCGAACACGGAGGAGCAGTAGTGTCCCACGCGGACGGCGCCGCGCGCCAGTACCCGATCTCTGCCCTCGTTTCTATAGTACCGCCTGTGAAACGCGCAAATGACCACTATTACATGGTGAACCGAGATTGTCCTCTTTGCCCTATACCTAACCCGACTACTACCGATAGAGCAGTTTTAAGAACTTTCTTTTTCCCCTCACCAAAAAAGATACCAGCCAGATATAAACCACAATAATAATGGTTTGGACAGAATACAATTGCAAATTGACATGTTAAGAATTACTTCTCAGCAGTCAATGTCTTTTGATGTTATTAAACTCTCTCTTGCATTTATTATTGTGATCATCATCATCATATCGTCCATAGAATGTCCCCTGCTGAACATAGGCCACCCATCAACCTCCAGTCCGGAGGTGATCTGCATAGATACCCAGGACTCTTGGTCATCCATATATTATATTCACCCATATGTGATTTCCATATAATTATAACACTATTAAATAAACCAATTCATGAAACATACAAAATTGAGGCATGAACCACTCAGGTACTTCATCACATGACTTGACATACACATTTTTTATATTAACAACAAACATCTTCAACAACATCAACAAAATATTCAACATTATATTATGCTCACAGGAAGTAACTACTTACCACTTCAGACCACATCAAAGTAAATAATTAATCATACACAAAAACAGGTGTGTCATATGGACTAAAATGCATATAACTCCAATTTCATGGAACATTAAACTACCTATATCAGAAGCTTTATAAGCATTTCAAAAAGAGAATGCTGGGCTGAATTCACTTCAGTTCATTAATTCAGATTTCGAATAGTGTTAAAGTAGAGCTATTAACAAAATCTAGATGTAGTGCTGATAATATTAGAGTATGGGAATCAAATTACCGAACACTTCTTGGTCACCGCTGTGTTAGCAGTAGGTACATACTTTTTGCAACATACCAAACAAACTGTAACAGTAACTGAGACACCACAAGCATAAAAGTGACATCAAAGCATGAGTTTCAAAGAAAATTTATCAGAGAAACAGACAGCAGTGGCATTCGGAGTAACACAGAGTAACACAAAAGCCCCCCACAACTGATAACCGTAGGCGGACACATCCTGCTGATATTTAGAATATGAAAGTTTGAGATGGATCTAGCTGAAATTTACTACTAAAATAATAGCACAGACTATTTTAATCCCGGGGATGGTTTGGGAGAATTGCGAGAATGGGGTTAAATTCCACAGTGGAAAGCAGCTAGAGTTATAGGTATTGTATTGTACTGTATTGGGACTCCTTTTTCCGCACCTGCCTCCCTTTTTGGGCCATTGTGCGTGCAGGATTACTGGCTATAGAGTTATAGGTAATAAAAGAACTTACGTCATATCATCCATCATGTCTTCCATGGCGATGTTATAGTTTTCCCCGAGACGGATGAACCAAAATTGCGAGGGGGAATACACTTCGCCTATTATGACTTCCACCATCGCACCAGGCCGGAAGTCTCCCATTGGCATCACGTCGATGCTCTCCATAAAGTGCATGCAGTCCTCAGGGAATACATCGGGATCCTATCAACACACAAATTTATCGAATTACAATACATTGCTCACGTGTTCTGTCCAAAACGTACACTTTAACGTTATTATCATTCAAAATAAATAACACCGCGTGTTATGTATGACCGCTTTGGTACAAAGTACAAAGTCGTCATACCGTTAGTCTTATGCGCATATTGATTTGATAGACCGATGACCAGCACCGCCTATTATGCGATATTCAAACTCCAACGCAGAAGAAACGTGATTTTATTTTGTTTGTTATTACTTTTTTCGTTTATTATTTGTACTTTGTTGGAATTGTTGGTTATTTCTGTTTACTTTATTAAAGTGAATATTTTCGACTACCTACAGTTGTTTTTACATTTTTTGACTTGGATACTAGGGCCTTTGTGCTGTGTAGGCTGTTCCGTGGTGCCTATCTAGATTATAACATTTTATTATATTAGATATTCTGAACAAATCACATATTATTACTGATTACACAGTATTGTTATTAGATATATCGAATGACATTATATTCTAAACTAAAAAGTAATCATAATCATAAACCTTTTTCTAAATCAATGTGACATGACAACAAATTGACACCTGCCGGCCAGACCCAAAATCGAAAGAAATCGAGAAGTGGAGGTGAGAAAAACGGCTAATAGGGAAAGGAGGAAAGTTCGCTAGGGATTGTCGGTCCTACAACGACGAATAAAAATGGGTTATTAAACGCTAAAGCTAGGCAGTAGCAGCAGTGTAAAGAGCTGGTATAGTGGACTCACGAAGTCGATGCCGGGCAGCGCGTCGTCCGGGTCGGAGAGGGCGGCGCGCGGCGCGGCGCGGGGCGGGGCGCGGGGCGGCGCGCGGCGGGGGCGCAGCGCGGGCGGCGCGGGCGCGGCGCGGCAGCGCTCCTGCAGCAGCCAGTCGCCCGTCTCCACGGGCCGCGTGATCTGCACGCTCTGCTCCAGGCTGTACACCAGGCTGATGATGCTCGTGTAGCCGAATCGACTGAAGTTCAAGTCCTGCTTGTATCTGTCCCTGTGAAATACGGTTTAACGATCGCTCTCGTGTTGCTGGCACATCTGATTGAGTTCGGCATCGGTAGGTATGCTTACCTGTATAGTTTTATTAGATCGGTGCACCACACCCCGTCTGGCGCATCTGTGATTATCTTCAATATATCTTGTTTTAGCTGTTCAAATTGTTGTGCTTTTGCACTATTTCCACCTGTGAAACAATAATTTAGATCAATCCACAGCGATCGATATGTTTATCTTTAAGGCCTGTACCCCAGAACACACTAAGTCCTACATCTAGATTTACAATTAGATATGAGTACAGATTGCATTCTAGATACCAATTTTAATATCATTGTGAGAGTAGATTCACGACTGAGAGTTATTCTAGAATATGGGCGTAAGACTTTCCAAAGTCTAGAAAGTGAAAAGCAAAAGCTTTGACTTTTTCACTCGAACTTAAAGGAGGTAGAATCCAAGTCATATAAATAGATAAGCCCGCGCACACCCAGCCAGTGTCTATTTACCGCTGTTCTATTATGGTAATTATGGTAATAGAACAGCGGTAAATAGACACTATGTTGGAACTAGATTATAGTAATGGTACTATAATCTAGTTACAATGCTACTTGCGACCTTTTGTCACTTACGTCCGGGCCGGACCATGGCGCATGTCGCACTGTCTGTATGGCCGCGCGGGCGCGGGCGTATCCAACAGAAACAGCCAGAGTTCAGTGACTTTGGGCTCCGACCTTAATTACATACTTTCGAAAGGGCTTTCCTCGGGGACCAACTGTGATTGCGCAACTAGCAATAGAATGTTTTCCCAATGACACAACGGCGCTCAACTAAGTACAACTTATGAACGATAAGATAAATGTCATCACCTGTGTTGGTGTGTGTGTGTGTGTAAAGGGTCGCAGGCCGCAGTTCGGCTTATTTAAGATATAATAAAAATAATCGATGCAACGTCTGCAGTTGATATGCAGTAGTAACACTCAGCTTTAGTAGCTATAGTAAAAGATCCCATCTAACTGGGCTCGGCCACTTCGGAGAAAAAAATGCTTTTTGCATTCATTATGGTGTTATTATAACACTCAAGCGCTGTACGGGACGGGACATGCGGCCGCGGCGTATTCTTCTGAATGGAACGGCCTGATTTACGCTATTAGAAGCTGTACCGGTTTATGCCGTTACTATATTTACATTTTTATCATCCACTTTTTCTTTCTAAAATTGTATAAGATTTGAAGATGTTACGCGGATGAAAGATTACATAATATTGAGAAAATTGTTATAATGGGCTCCAAAATTTTAACCTAATTTGCAGATATATTTTCTGATTGTACATTATGTATAAACGGGGAATAATGAAAATAAATACCTAACTATAAGAAAAAATATTGATTTCTGTCATAACGTCCACTTCGCAAAATATCTATAACTAAGTTGCAGAATGTCCCTTTCTCATAATCTCCTTTCCGCAAAATGTCAGTTTTTACAATTCGTTGTGCAAATGCATGTACAATATTATCAAGGCAACCACAAGTATTTACTACTAGGTTGCCTTCGGGTCTGCCCGATAACGTGCTGATATAATATGTAGGTATTACATTCTCAGGAGAATTACTCTTAATACTGTAGATAGAAAATTTATCTTAAAGGAAACATTCTTTTATTTTTGAAAAGAAACAGTACTTCCCCTTCAGGTGGCATTACAAAATTCCACCCTGTATATCCTCACATCCCTGTATAATTCACAAATAAGGTTGCTTTCGATTGGTGAAAGACATTTCAAAATCGGTTCGGTAGATTTAGAGATTATATCCTACAACCTACAAATTATTTATGATAATAGAATAGTATCAGAATCACACTCAGAATACAGAACAGTATAGAAGTACAGATTTGTTTGTGATTTCGATCGGATCGCCACTTTTGGTCTAACTTCGTTTTTATTCAATTAATTCATCAAGATCAAACGTGCGATTTTAAATGACCAAGACCATTTTGTTTATTACAATTATAATAAATATTATAATAAATTATAATAAAGAACAATTACTCACCTTCCCTTACAGGATTCTACATGTCACTAAAGATCAGGCCTCCAAAAAAACATTAACAACCCAAATAAAAGAAAACTGCTCTTTGTCGCATAATTTTGTCCCAAAATTCACCACCTTTCATAAAAATTCAATGTATCACTATGTAGAGTCCAAGTTAAGAGAAGGTGACATCAGGGGTGCTGCAAGACTTTTATTTAGCAGCGATGTTATGGCGCCATGCTCGCCAGATACCCTGTCAGATTTAAAAAGCAAGCACCCCTCTCCTGCTGATAACCTTTCCTTCCCTGACCCCCCGGAGTCAGACGCGGAATGTCTCACTGTTTCAGCTAAGGACGTGATAGGAGCCGTTGGCTCTTTCCGGAGTGGGTCTGCCGGTGGCCTTGATGGTCTAACTCCACAGCACCTCAAAGACCTTATTGGCGTAAGCGTCGGAGAAGCTGGCGACGCACTCTTGAAGGAGCTAACGGCTCTTATTAATCTTATGCTGTCCGGCAATGTGGACGAAGCCATCATTGATATACTGTACGGCGCGAATCTATGCGCCTTGCGTAAAAAAGATGGTGGTATTCGTCCCATTGCCGTGGGCTGTACTTATAGGCGAATTGCGGCCAAATTATGCTGCAATGCTTACAGGGAAACTCTCTCCAACAAATTTCAGCCCCTGCAACTCGGTTTCGGTTGCAAAGGGGGCTGCGAGGCTGCAGTACATTCCCTATCCACGTTCCTTAGCTGCAGTGGAGGGGAGGTTATCCTTAAGGTTGACTTGAGGAATGCCTTCAACTCGGTTAATAGAGACACTTTGTTGACACAAGCCAAATTAGAAACACCCAAAATTACTAAATTACTTTATAAAGAAAATATTTTAAATTCTGCGGTAGGGTGTCAACAAGGTGATCCTCTTGGGCCAGTTATTTTCAGCCTTGCTATTCACCCTATTATTGAGCGTCTAAATTCCAAATTTAATATTTGGTATCTGGATGACGGTACTCTCGGAGGCGACGCAGAGACAGTATTAAGAGATTTGGCGTTTTTAAAAGAAGAATTTAGTTCAATTGGCCTAGAATTAAATCCCACCAAATGTGAAATTTTCCTCAGTGACCCAACTGACAGTCTTTCGGTACTCTCAAAATTTAATAATTTGGCTCCAAATTTAAAAGTAGTTCAAAAAAGCTCTCTCCGCCTCCTAGGGTCACCAATTCTGGAAGAAGCTTACGAATCATTTGTGGAAGAGAAAATACAAAATTTTTGTGAAGTTTCGGACCGACTATTCCAAATTAATATCCATTCAGCTTTCACCATTATTCGATTTTGTCTTTTCGTTCCAAAATTTACACATGCCTTGCGTTCTTCTCAACTTTTTAAATGTTTGGCACTTTTAGGTCGAGTGGATAAAGTTATTCAAGACACTCTGTGCAAAATTTTAAATATAAATTTAAACGACCGAGTGTGGCTTCAGGCGTCCCTTCCTATTCGTCTTGGCGGCCTCGGCGTTCGCAAAATTGCAGACGTAAGTATACCGGCGTTTTTATCTTCGGTCTACGGCACTGAAGAATTAGTCAGGAAAATTCTCTCTCCTTCACTGATTAATTTGGACGTGCCTGGCAAGGCCGAAGCTTTAAATGCATGGAAAATGACTTGTCCGAATGCCGTTATGCCCGCCAACCCATCTTCCCAGAGGCAATGGGATGAGCCGCTCTGTGTTGGTATTAAAAATTTTTTATTCAGTACAAGTGCAAATGATACTGAGCGTGCTCGCCTATTGGCTGTGGGGGAATGGGAATCAGGTGTCTGGCTGCAGGCACTTCCTTCGCCCAGCATTGGTACAATGTTGGACGACACGACCTTCCGCATTGCAACTTGCCTACGTTTGGGTGCACCATGTGTTTCTCCGCATCGATGTCTATGTGGGGAAGTAGTCGATAGCCTTGGACATCACGGATTATCCTGCAGCAGGAGCGCAGGTCGCATGTCCCGACACGCGCATATTAACGACATCATTCGTCGGGCTCTTGTCACCGCCGGCGTGCCAGCTGTTCTTGAACCTGTTGGCTTGGCGCGCGACGATGGCAAGAGACCAGACGGGATGTCGTTGATGCCTTGGAGGATGGGTAGGCCTTTGATGTGGGACGCCACTTGCGTCGACACCTTGGCGCCTTCTCATCTTCCAAGCACGATGGACTGCGTATGCGCTGCTGCTGCATCGGCAGAGACTCTCAAACGGCGCAAATATAATAATTTAAATAGTAATTATATATTTGAGCCGTTTGGTGTCGAAACGCTGGGTCCGTGGGGTCCAAGTGCGCGCGCGCTATTTAAAGAAATAGCGAAGCGACTTGTCGACGCTTCCCGTGACCATAGGGCTGGCCTTTACCTCGCTCAACGAATTGGCATCGCCATTCAGCGTGGTAATGCCGCCAGCCTTCTGGGCACGGTTCCGGTAGAGATCGATGGGGAGGAATATTTTGATGCCTAAAGTTGCAGTCTCTCTACCTTTTTATAATTAATATAGATATGTAAATATTTTGTATATAGTTTATTAAATTCTGTATATAAATTGATAATGTTATTGAAAATAAATATTTTACTATCCAAGACCATTCATTCAAAAACTGCATCAAAATCTGTTCAGCAGTGTTTGCGTACATTCCATCCGCGAACAGAGGAGATTAAAAAAAAGTATTTTCAGTATCGTTAATAATATAACGTAAAAATGTAAATAAATTAATGTTTTCTAGTATCTCCAACGTACCTACAGATCAGGTAGTTCGTATAGATATAATATACATAAATTAAAATGCCTGGAATAACTTTAGAGCTATGACATGCCGTGATTAACTATAACGTGAGTGGAGTATCATGGCTATAAAGAGGTCGTATACCATTAAGACTTTTGTGGGTAGGTGCACAATTATTACATCATAATTTGAACTTGAAACCACAAATTGATTTACGTAACTTATAATGGCTGTTAAAACATCACCGTTTAAGTTCTAGCCACAGGTACTTACAGTACAGCATGGTAATACTATCTATAGATAGTTAAACTGTGCTTCCGTTATCGTGACTGTACAGGACATTAACCCATTAACATGTGGTCCACTACACACTTGTACTTTTTCACCACGTTTTCTACGATATTTACCTATTATTGAACCTGATTCCACTGTCGCCATCGACCGACAGTATAAATACTATCTTATTAAAGTTCAAATATTAGGTACATTGAGTTATATAGGTACCTATATGATTAAGTAGGTCTATCAGGCTGATACCGGATACGCCTACCTAATATCTAACAACATTTGCATTAGTAAACAAACAATTCAATGATTTTTTTTAATATAGATAAAGTCAAGTCGTGACCACGGGTGCTGCAACGCACCCGAAACGTCGTGTTCAAAAATATATCGCGTGAAGTCCCGAACATTGTAAATACTATGAATTCAATGATTAGTGTGCTGAATTGTTAAAATGTTAAATTATTACCTACCGTTGGATTATAAAATGTATTAGGTATATTTTGTATTTGTGAAACAACATCAGCTAGAAAAGAAAGAAATACATCCAAAACTATTGTATCCTTGAGGATTAAAAGATGCACATAAAATGAAAAGATAACTCTTAATTACTTTGCGAGATTAAGTATTGGGCAACACTGTCGATTTACATGTGTGTATTTGAATAAATAATATTGTGCGTTGTATGTAGTATTGTATGCGGAAGGCGGAAGATCGGGATTCGGGAGCAATGCGCATGCTGCGATAAATAATATTAATTGATTGATTGAAGTATTGTTTAGACTGCAATAATTCGCACCGTGATTTTTATTGGAGCTAATACTTAGATATTTGAAATATTTTCTTTCAAGAGTGTGGAAGGTAGGTTTGATATTTTTACGTAAGATCACAGAAATGCCCAAAGTTACAATTTTGCTTTGAAAAGGCGTGATCCACTTTCCGAGAAGGTTCTGATTCGTGGAATGAAAACCTGTATTTGCTGCCTCTTTACGTGGTGCGTAATTGTCACTTGTCTAGTCCATATACTTTCGCAAATGCATTTGTGTCGTTACGGTTTTGGAGTGAATTAAAGCTGCGCTGAGAGAAATGCCGTTTCATTTGTCAGTCGCACGCCATTGTATTATCACAATTTATTTACCTCGAGTGCATCACAACGGTGGCACTCAGGCGTCCGATCCTTAAGGGATCCAATGAAAGCAATCACTTCGCAGTCGCAGTCTCTCTCGGAGTCCATAAGATGGCCTGCGCAAAATGTCGTGTAAGTACAGGGGACACAACGTAGGGTCACTCTGCCTAATCACCATCGTCGGTATAGCATTCGGCCCTCTCGACTTTAGAATATCTAGGAACTGTAGCTACCGCCCAACTACCCGTTGTGTTATTTCAACTTCTATCTATCAATAGAAGTACCACGGGATAACAAGTGGTTCGGCATTCCCATCATTCTTGTTCGAGTTCGACTCAAAGAGTTTGCTTAAAAGATCGGCTTTCTTCTCAGCGCCAGATTACCGTCAGGATTTTATAACGGTAGCAGAAATTTCGTACAGCAGTTTTGGCAAGCGACCAAAATCCTCCACTACTAGCGCACAAGCAGCTCACCAATTTATTGGACCTCGAGGCGGCATGCCGCCACAGAGGTGGTCGCGGTGGTTCTGGCCGAGACAATGGCACTTACGCCCGGATGAGGCCATGGCCTGAAGTACTCAAAGGTGCTTCCATAAGTATTTATGCGGTTGCGTAGTCAGTTGAAGGTCCTGTATAGAGCTTCTATAGGTGTCGATATCTGGCGATATCTAGTGATAAGGCGCACTATTTGTGAGAATCGATAGGGAGACTGCAAATTCCTGAGAAGCTCTTCCCGAAAGTCGGTTCTCGGGGACCCAAACGTCCCTTAAGAATACGTAATAGCGGTGGTGTAGTACTTAATTACCCTATTCGCCCCATTGGTCGGACATATTTTGCGATGTCTTGAGGTGGTTGCAGACATCGTTGAGGTCGTAATGTAGGCAATTAGTTGAGTGGAACCAAAGACATGGCGGACCACCACACAGAATGAACCGTGGGGTCAGTGGGGTGCATATGGTTTTTAGACAGGGTAGGCAGTAATAGGGACATTTTCCAAAGTGCTCACCTAAGAAATGTGGGTTTGCATTCCATAGAGACAAATAGATACTGTATGGTATGGCATGCTGGGCCATTATCTGCTACTCCACACCAAGGTGCAGTATTTGCGCGAAATAGACATACCCTATTTAATTATTTTTTTATACCACTTAGGTGGCAAACAAGCACACGGCCCACCTGATGGGAAGCGGTCACCGTTGATTATGGATGTTTACAACACCAGAGGCTTCACACACACACACACAATTTATCTGAATTGGGTAGAATAGACAATGTATACTCTACCCAACTTAGATAAATTACTTGGGTAGGGTAAGCAGTGTCTATTTGTCTTTATGGAATGCTTGCCACTAATATTATGAGTATTGAGGAAGTATGAATAACACCAAACTTTTTCCTAGAACACTATTGTTGTTCAAAATATTTGCCAATAACCATGCTTTAGGCAGAGATTCTCCGACTTTAGTACTAATGTAATATAATATGTGTTATTATGATAAGAGTAAAAATAAACTTACTTGAAGATGTATGTCTCCCCGAGTCATCATCCAGCAGTTTGTTACACTGGTCAGTATATGGCTCATCATCTAAATACTGGGAGCTATTATACAAAGGTAGCCTTTTCTTGAAGAAGTTTTTCACTGCATTGCTGCTGTCAATGGGTGAATACTCTGGCTGACTGTCAGTGTTTTCCTTATCGTCTAAATAGTTATCACTATGCTGCAGCTGTACATCTATATCACCATTATGTACATTGTTACTTAAACAAGGCGAACTAAATATCACATTGGATTCAAATGCCACATTAGATTTGCTACATGTTACATTAGGCTTGCTAACTGTTAGGTAGGACTCAGTAGGATGTGTGTCTGGTTTGCTTATTGCCACGTGAGAGCTCCTAGGAGGTACAATTGGTTCACTTTTTGTTAATGCTTTTGTGGACTCTTCTGTTTCTAAAACTGCTCTTCTTTGGTTGAATGATTTGGAAACGAGATTATCTCTTGATGGATTTACTAGCTGCTCTGGTACACTCCTTCGTTTTGGATTACTGTAAATGTTACACTTATAGGTTAGAAAGCACTGAATTTAATATTTAACATTCAAATTTATAAATGTCATTTTAAAATATTGTTTTAGACAATATCTCAATTGCAACTAGTTAACTGAAAGTAAGTCATATACAGTCAGAAAAATTAAATATTGAATGAACGAAAATTCAACTCAACTTACAATCTGCTGGTACTTGAAGATTTTTGTTTCTGCACAAACTTATCTATGTGTTTTAAAGTATCAGGAACTATCAGTGTTAGCACAGGATTAATGCCAGGCCCACTAAACTGTAAACAAACAGAAAATATCATGATATAAAAACGAAGTTCATTAGCCTAGCGTCTAACAAGTTGTATGACAAGGGATTACCAGGAAGCAGTCGCTGAACCTCTCCTTCAGGAAATCAACTGCATTGCTATGTCCATACTTGCGAAGTGGCACTGGTGAGCCGATTATATTTCGATAATCACGCAAAAGCGAGCGCACGTCCACTTGCGTGGGGCTAGATACAACTAACGATCGGAACACTGATTTTAGTTGCTCGATTTCGTCACTCATTATTGAGCCTGTTATAACTATAGTACCAGTACCAGTATATGGCTAAATTATTATTTGATATATTCCAAGAGTATGTATAATCAAGAGGTATCCGGTATCAAAACTATATTATAGCGGCAAATATACATTGCACGAGGCATACGTAGCCTAAAATAAAATTGTCTCAATAGTTTTAAAACATAAACATTTTATTTATGACATATGACCACAGACCAGCTAGAGTAATATGACAGTTGACATGCTGTACTACAACGTATAGACAACTTTCATAGAGTGAGTGTGGCGAAATCGCGTTGATTCTGTGTTACGAACGTGAATTGGAACTTGATGATGATGTCGATTTAGGAATTTTTGTCTTTCGTTGCTTAAAAAAATGCACAGCAATAACACACGTATCCCACCTAGTTGATTTTTCATGCTTTCCATGTTTTGTACAGGGGGTTTAGGGTGAGAGCATGGCATGTTGGATGATGTGACCATTTAAAAAAAATTGGTTGCCTGTAAAGTCGGTATACGGGCGAAAGTTTTACGTGACAACGACTTTGAGTGGTAAAATAATTTTAATGTGAATATTCATTCGTCGAGTGGAAGGGACGCGTGCCTTTCACTTTTTATGTCTGTCTCTCTCGCTCTTAGGCGGGCTAACCATGCCCGAGTGGAAGGGACGCGTGCCTCTCACTCGCTCTCATTGTGAGCGCATAACGTGAGCGGAGCGTAACGCAGTTTCTTGAAGTGTCACCCGGCAAGCCAATTTATAAGACGTTGTCACGTCAATATTGATAAGGTCGTCTTAGATACCAGGTCATAAAAAAAATGTGGTTTGACATACGTCACGGTTGTCACTTGTGGGCCAGAAAAATTGTGTCTTGTTTTGATGGAGTGAGGTTGAATTAAGTTCGATAGTATTACGTAAGGTTAAAGCTGATAATAGTGCTGCCAGGATGTCATTTTTATTAAGACGCGCTCTTGGAACAGGATGTTCTGTAGGGCGGAAGGCTTTGAATAATGTCAAGAGCCCAATGATCCAACGAGTAGTCGCAAAATCCGATCAAGCTGCTCCTGAAGCAGAAACCCGACCGACTATAGCTAAAATAGACCCTCTTCAGAAGTCCCAGCTCGTAGACTTCGGCAAATACGTCGCTGATTGTATGCCTAAATATGTGCAAAAGGTGCAATTAACAGCTGGGAATGAGCTGGAAGTTCTCGTATCCCCTGAGGGAGTGGTACCAGTCTTGCAGTTTTTGAAAGACCACCACAGCGCACAGTTCACCAATCTCATCGACATTGCCGGTATGGACGTACCCAACCGACCATACAGATTTGAGATAATTTACAATTTGTTATCTCTACGCTACAATGCCAGAGTTCGAGTTAAGACTTACACAGACGAGCTCAGCCCTCTCGACTCCGCCAACGATGTGTTTAAAGCAGCCAACTGGTATGAAAGAGAAATCTGGGATATGTATGGTGTATTCTTTGCTAATCATCCAGATTTAAGACGTATCCTGACAGATTATGGTTTTGAGGGACATCCATTCAGAAAAGATTTTCCTCTTAGTGGATATGTAGAGGTACGTTATGATGATGAGCAGAAGCGTGTAGTGGTGGAGCCTCTGGAATTAGCTCAAGAGTTCAGGCGTTTTGAACTCAGTGCTCCATGGGAACAGTTCCCTAACTTCCGCAGCAATCCAGCATCTGAAGAAATTACCAATCCTGGAGATGAAAAACCGAAACAGTAAATAAGATCTTTAAGTATATGTATATTAAAACATGTATAAATAAATATTAGAAATGACTTTTTCATTAAAATTGTGCAAGCTAATAGAACATTACTTTATCCAATTGGCAAATATATGAAGCCTAAGTTTTGAAATTGTCATAGAAATAGATATAAATCTGATGATCATATTACAGATGACTAAAAATGACTTAATTTTTTCATACAGTAACATTATTAAGTTCATCATTTATTTCTTTGAATCACAAATTCCTTACATTTTTGTCATTGAAACACCTGGCTCTGTTTATGGTTGATTTATTTGAAGAGTTAGGCATTCTGCACACGCAGCCAGACGCGACACTCGCGCAGCGCGCTATTTGCGTCCGCGTTACTTACACACCCAAGGAACACACATGTTTAATGTGGGGTCAGCCTTAGCTTCTCAAATGCTGCAATTTTTTATAACTGTAATGCAGGTGACACTTTGAAGGAGAACTGTACCAATGAATAAAATAAAATAGCATGTAAAGAAAATCCCCATTTACATTTACATATTCACTATTTAATATTTCGGGATATTTATCCTGTCATGATCATGGTGTATGCGTAGCCGTGTCCTGTACACAATGTAATAAAAAAAAATATTTCGCAATAATGCATGCTGTTTTATGGACCAATAGAAATGTGTCTGTGTATTAAAACCAAGTGTGAAGCATACTACGAGTACACATAAGGTAGGTATAGAAATAAAATAAATATGTAGCAGCAGAACTACTATTTAATAAGTCATATTAAACCCATTATACATGTACACATTGTATAGTAAGACTCCGTCTACCGCCTGTAGCGATATCTCTTGAAGTGGAACCAGAGCTGGAAGATGTTGTTGTGGAAGTGGCAGCGGAAGCCGCGCTTGTACGAGTACTCCCACTCGCGGTTCACGATCTTGAACGCGATGTCCTCGTACGGCGGCCCCGCGTGGAACCGAAGCACCGCGAAATCGGGGTTTTCGGGGCATGGTTTCTGTTGGGCGATAACCAATAAATTAGGAAAGGTTCTTCCTTTCAAATTTCGCCAATGCCAAAGGAAAAGTCGAAGGTCGAGTGGCGAATTATTGGTGACAAAATAAATATTTTAAGTTAGGTTAAATACAAAATTTACAAACATTTTGACATAAAAGAGAAAATTACAAAAAGTTACTTGCTAAATAGCAAAGCATTTAGCAAGTTTATTATCTAAAAGAAGTTTCTACAGTGAGAGACCTTAAAACGATAAGGAAGAAGTTAGCATCAATGATTTGTATTAATTGAGTATTCAAAATTTGAAATACCAGTGAGAACTCAGGAGTGGCATTCTTGTCGATGAGGTCTGGGTAGAAGATGTTAAACTTGTATCCTTGCACGATCTTGGGCGGCGGGTTGTCCATGTCGTAGTGAGTCTGGTTGTACTTGTTCCATTCGAAGCCGGTGTGGACCCTGCAAGTTAGCCATAATTATGTTAATTTCTAACTCTAACATTTTCTTTGGACAAATATGGTAATGCAGCCGCGGTGATACTATTCAATTATAGTACGTGCCTGTTGAAATATCTCGGTTTCCGGGGTCGGTACTTGTCGGCCCACAGGCAGGGCTGGTCGGGGAGCGCGTGCTCCACGCTGAACTGCACCTCGTCGTTGGACGAGCCCATCGCGCGACGCGCCTCGCGCTCCAGCGCCTCGCCCGCCGTCGGCGCCCGGGCCGCTCTGTTAGCCACCTGGTGAAAACATTTTTCATAACGTTCACGAAACCGACCGGTCTCGAGACTACAGTTAGACAACGCGAGATTCGTCGGAAATTCGAGAGAAATTTCTAAAATAATAAGTCTCAAAAACGCATATATGATGAGAGAGTCTTCACGGTCATTTAAATAGTACAAGTGGAGAACACTCGCGAGCGGTACCTGGTGGTTGGCGAGGTCGCGCTGCGCGTGCAGGCGCGCGCGCAGGTAGGCGAGGCGTTGCGCGTCGTCGGCCGGCTCCGTGAGCAGCGTGGCGGGCTCCAGCGCCGCGGGCGGCAGCAGCGCCGGCGAGTAGCGCCCGGCCGCGTACAGCGCCAGCGACGCGTCCTGCTCCGCGCCCGACTCGTGCTCCGACGAGCCGCCGTCCGCCGCGTCCGCCTCGGCCGCCGCGCCCGGCTCGCCCGCCTCGGCCGCTTCGCCCGCGTCGCCCGCCGGCGGCTCGGGCGGCTCCGCGGAGTGAGACCTGCGAACGACGCGTGTGGTGAGTGCGGTCTTCGCGCGTGCACGTGCTTGCCGGCGTGGCGGTACTCACGGCGCGGGCTCGTCCTTGGGCGCGACGCCCTGCTCCTGCTTGAGCAGCTGCAGCTTGCGGCGCAGGTTGCCCTGGTGCCGGTCGCGCAGGCGCGCGCGGGCCCGGTGCGCTGCGAGGGGGTACATCGATTAGTTGTTGTATGTGGATGGAGTTAAATGTCGTCTTTGCAATTTCGACGATATTTTCGCTCGATTTAAAAACTAAAAAAATCTGAGGCATGAATAGAAAACATAAAATCATGGCCAAAACTCTAACCGAGAACTAAAACCGCAACCTCAACTATTCTGCGAGTTCATTTATATTGTCAATTCGACCTGTTCTTTTTTTCTTATCACGCAACCGAAAATCTTTACAATAATATGAAAAAATCTTTCACCGAACGATTTCTTCGGATGATGCGATCAGTATTCCTTAATTATTACGACGGACGTCTGTCTCACCGTGAACGTAGAAGCCGTGACAAATCGCACATACCTTTGAGTTGGCTGAGAAGGCTCTCCCAGTAACCTACGTCGACGCCGTCTCGTCGGCCGCTTATTTTCTGTTCGATCTGGGTCTGCAGAGCTTCCAGTTGAACACCCGTTTTGCCTTTGAATATCTAAAAGATAGTACTTAAATTATACATCGATTTATGGAATCACTCAAACAATTAAATGAAGACAACACGTTCACGAGAAGCAGTATGGCTCGAAAGCTCACTACACCAAAGACAACACCAGGCGAGTGAGCGCAGAGCTGGGCGCACCTGCGTGACGTCGTCGGCGACGGCCTGGTGCACGCCGTCGCGGCGCGCGTCGGGCGCGGCCAGGCGCCGCAGCTTGCCCAGCTCGTCCAGCACGATGGTCTGCACGTCCTGCCAGTACGCCGCGTTGGCGTTGTTCTCCAGCTCCTTGTACACCTGCACGCACGGACAGTATTAGCGAGGGGCCCACCGCGCCGGCGCGTCCACTACGTCGAGAGAGATTACCTTGATATCCTCGAGTAAATCTTCGAGATCCTGCGTCTGCAGCCCGTTCAGGTACGTGTACGGTTCGTGCATTTCTAACGCGTCTACGCACTCCTCGGAGCTCACGTACCACGCCAACAAGTCTATCGGCTTGGCTGTAAAAAGAAACCGTATTATAGCATACCTATACCTCTTTCAATGAAGAGCTTACGAGTGCGGGCAGTACGCACCGCGGCCGTCGCGGATGCGGATCTGCGAGCGCAGGCGCGCCTGGTGCAGGTGGAAGGCGTCCTCGTGCTTGGCCCACGTGTGGAACTGCAGCGCCTCGCGCGCGCGCGCCGCCGCCGCCGCGTCCGCCTCGCGCGCCGCGCGCTCCGCCTCGCGCTCCAGCCGCCGCTGTTTTACCTGCACACCACGTGTCACTAGTCACTAGCCGCTCCACTAGAGTGGCGACATGTGCTCTGTCCGCGCACAAACTCAAGTCTCTTGTAGGGGTTAGTGGTCGAGATTTCTCGAAGCGAGAATTGCCCGGAAATTCGACCTTACACGAGTCAAAAAATTAATGGTCGAGAAATCGACGATTCTACAATTATTTTTATTATTATTATTGTTTTGTTAATTTTACTACTGATGACTTGATATAACTTTTCTGCAAATAGTTTATCGGCTGCTATAGTCTTAGGTAAATTACCTTTTCCAACTCTATTTTGTTTTCTTGTTGTTTCTGTCTATTTTGGGCCTCGAGTTCGTCCCGCGACACATTCTTCACTCCCTCTTTAGCGAGTTTCTTGCCCCATACGAATGTATTGGTGAGGGCGGAGTCGCCGAACGGATTGTCCTGGTTGGTATAGCATTGGTACTCGTTGTCCCAGCCCATACGCTCGCGACGCTTGCGCTCCTTTTCCTGTTTCTCACGAAGTCTACGAGCTCTAAAATAAAGCAAGTAATTAAAATTATTGAACAATATTGTATTAGTAAATGGATTACACTTTGATTCAACTTTCAAATGAATGAAGACTATGTACCATAATATACTCTATATAGGTCAAAATAACATTTACAAATGTCAAAAGAAAAAGGATTGTACGAGCCAACAATGCTGCTACTCGCACAGGATTGGATTAGTCAATGGAGTCAAGTTCCAGCCAGCTTGTGTATACAAAAATGGTAAAGATGAATAAATCGTTGCAATTTAACCAAAATCAGCATGAAAATGCACCAGCTTTCCCTTTGCAACATCTCACTTTACATTTTACTATTTTTATTATTATCTGGTACAGAAGCAGACAGTCATGCTCCTGAGTTACCATAAAATTACTACTGATGGCTTGTTCTGGACACTCCTATTTAGTCACATTTGCTTTCCTAATAGATAGGGATCACTACAAATAGAGTGATGCAATTGAATTAGGCTAGACAATATATTTGCTCATAGAATGTAGAAAGAGGAATGATAATCATGTTAGATGTGTGTCTGAACCCATCAATAGTATTCAAACTAACCCCAAATGCACACATAAGTTTGTTAATTTGGATGAAATTTGGACCACCTTATGGGGTGCCATAAGGTATCACTGAAGGAAATAAGTTATGGTTGATCTTACCAATTGACTTACCTTTTCTCTTCAGGTGTTTCACTGGCCTTTAATTGTTCCTTGTGCTTTTTCCTCTCATCTTTGATCCTCAGACGCTCCACTTCAAGCCTCTGCAATAACTTCAGCTCTTCTTCCTCACTGTCACTGCTTGAACTACTACTAGAAGATTGTTTCCTCTTTTTCTTTTTCTTGGATTTTGATCTCTGCTCCTCCCTACTTACTGATCTATGGGTAGACCTTTTTGGTGAGCGGGATTTTGATCTGTGTTTAGACTTCTTTGGAGTCTGCGATCTACTTCTGTCCCGACTCCTCGGTTTGCGGTCTCTGCGATGTTCCACTGATCTACTTCTTGAGCGCTCTCGTTGTTTTACTGCGTATCTTGACGACCTGGAAGTAACATCAACTTCTTGTTACAATTACCATGATATAGGCGTGATGGCGATTTGGGTGATGTTGTTCAATATAGGACCAATATTAAAAACTAATAATACTTACATTGTGTTATGTACTTTGATGTCAGTGTTGTGGTGTTATTTTCAAAGTATTGCTATACACAATACAAACACAGACGCACTTGCTTGGAAATACAGAGCACGGAGCAAACTTGGAAAAGTTTACTTCTTGATATAAGTTGATGTAATTCAATGTTATTAAATTAAAGATTTATTATACTACTATAATACATCATACACATAAACACACTTCAGGTTCGTAGTGACATGACAGAAGACGTCAGAAATGAGACATCAGTGGACCTGCGTCATCAGCGTCATGCAAACTTAGATAATAGAACATCATGCATGTCTATACTTTGTCAAATATAGGATGATAATTTTGACAGGTCTAAGTAGGGTACCCCATACAGTACAATCGTAAATGAATTTATTCGATTTTCGATTATCGTTCTCGTAGAATATGGTATCGATGTTACATAAATAGTAAAACATTTATTTCTTATTATTTTATGTACTTTTACTCTCTTTAGGGTATTATAATTTTATAAATATTTGTTTACTTAAAGTGACACTTCATTAGTGCGGCGCGGCATTACCTAATCGCACTGTACTGCAAATATAGAATGATAATTGCTACAGTTACTGCCATTTATAGTATAATATTTATGTTTTATATTATATCTAGTTAATTCTATTACCAAAATTGTAGTAGATAAGTACTTAAACATAAAATTATTTTCATAATTTAATAGATTATGTTCGATTTATTCGATTCGTTTGTCTACAGTCAATTATGCTGTATTCTTGCAAGGCACTACTCTACGATAAGTGGGCGGTACTTGTCTATGAATTACGATAATTTAAGAGGTATTAATTTGTTTATGAAAATACGTTACTTCATAGACGTGAACTGTCAAAATTATCATCCTAAATTAGACAGAGTATATGTCATAGAAACCAAAATAGCAAAATAAAAAAATATACGGTACTGTCATGCATCAACTGTCAATAGTGTCAATTGTCAATTTTGTTGTCTGTCTGTTGTCTACTGAAAGTTGTAATTGAATGCAAGTGTACGTGAGCATATTTATTTTAATGATAACAATTACTACTCGTCATATAATAGCAATTTGCTATATTAAAGTGATTCATAGATACTTACCGTACCGACCTCTGTAACAAAATCCATCCTCAATATTAGTTTAACATTATTTTTATCAGTTGACCTGTGCAGCTGTGTTGCACAAGAAACTTTCAAATATGTCCTTCTTGCGAGGCTCAGAAAACTATGTTTGGTGCACAACTAGTGTCCTAGGGAAAGGCGCTACAGGTGCTGTATTTCAAGGTGTCAATAAGAATAATGGGGAACCGGTAGCAGTGAAGACGTTTAACCAACTCAGTCATATGAGACCGCATGACGTTCAAATGAGAGAATTCGAGGTTCTTAAGAAGGTGAAGCATGAAAACATTGTGAAACTTCTCGCGATTGAAGAGGAACAGGAAGGACGGGGGAAAGTGATTGTTATGGAGTTGTGCACAGGCGGTAGTTTGTTCAATATCCTAGACGACCCTGAGAACACTTACGGCCTTCAAGAACAAGAGTTTCTCTTAGTGTTAGAGCACTTAACGGCGGGCATGAAGCACTTGCGTGATAATAATTTGGTGCACAGAGACCTGAAGCCAGGTAATATTATGAAATATATAAATGAAGATGGAACTACTACATATAAGTTGACAGACTTTGGGGCAGCCAGGGAACTGCAAGAAGAAGAACAGTTTGTATCACTTTATGGCACTGAGGAATATTTACATCCTGATATGTATGAGCGAGCAGTCCTCAGAAAGCCAGTGGGAAAAAGCTTTGGTGCCACGGTAGACCTGTGGTCCATAGGGGTCACTCTGTACCATGTGGCTACAGGCCAATTGCCCTTTAGACCCTATGGAGGCAGGAGGAATAAGGAAACAATGTTCTACATTACTACTAAAAAGGCATCAGGAGTTATTGCTGTAAGTGTTATCATTGTATTCTGTATGTTGTGTCTACCTTGTTCTGATGCTGTTAATGGTCAATATTATTTACTTAAAGTATTGGTAGTTTATGGATAAAGAGTTTTATTATCAATAGGTACTGAATACGAATCCTGGCCATTACGCTTTTGTTGCTTAAACCTATCATTATTAACAGTCTGCCACATTAACATATTCTAAATTTACTTTCTTGTTTATATCTGAATAATTTCTTTAATAAAAAAATGTTGTTTTAAGTATTTACTGTAGGTACATTGTCTTATCTAATTTGTTCATAATTGTGTGTTTATTAATGAAACTTTTCTTATTACTATGTCCTTTTTATATGATCATTCTAGTACAGTCATGAAATTACATGTGTATATTATTATAATTAGGCAGAGATTTGCCTATTACACATTCAATTTATTCTTCTTCTAGCTTTTGTAAGTGTTATAATAATTAAACTTATAACGGAGCACTGAAACTATGTAGATATTCAAATTATTATTTGTTTGTGTGCTCATTTCACCAATTCGTATGTATTTGTAGTTCCTTGTAGTATGCTAATTATTGAGCACTTTTATTCAACCGAAAGTTGCCTTACATAAAAATATAATAAAAAATTTCTTGATACAGTTTTCCACAGTAGGCATGCCTACTACCAGGAATACAACAAATGTTTTATACAAATTAAAAGAACACTCTCATTTTTTTCTCAGGGCACACAAACTACTGAGAATGGCCCAATAGAGTGGGCGAGAGATCTCCCATCTCACTGTCAGTTAAGTGTGGGCCTACGCAAATGTGTCACGCCACTGCTTGCTGGCCTGTTGGAGGTGGACCCTCACAGGATATGGAGCTTTGATAGGTTCTTCTCAGAAGTGCAAGTAGTCACATCAACTAAAGCTGTACACATATTCCATGTCAATAAGGCTGCCAGTATAAAGGTAAGATAGATTGAAAAAAATCTACAATAAATGTTTTTTTAACTTACAGGAACAGGTAAGGAAGGTTAAAATGGGTTGATAGTTTGCCCCCTGTGGTGTGCTACTTAGATTCAAGCAGGTTCTATAATATTGCCTTGAAAGAATGGGGATAAGTTGCCTAAGTCAATACCAACCGGTTCCCTACCCACTTCATACTTCATGTACTCCTATGAGGTCACACTAGACCCAAATAATCTGGGAGATCTCGAGAAAATCGGGATGATTTCGAGAATCTGGAAAATCGTAAGATTTTATTCAACCCTCTCCCCATCCCCAATCTCACGCGAGATTTTTCAAAATGTGGATTTCTTACGTAAACACGTTGGATTGTTATCGTAGAAAGCTAGCTAGACGTGTCAGCTATTTGGTAAGTATAAAACAAACAGTGGGTTTTAAAGTTAGTAGATGTATAACGTCGAAGTATGAATGAAATTATTTTCTTTCGAACGATTATGTGAATGATCCTAATCATATTACTATTACGCTTAAGATTAAATCTTAAGCATGTTAAATCTGGATTAATGGACCAAAATAGTATTTTTGTTTGTTTCATTAACAAAATAAATTGCATGATATTTGCCGAGACTCGGTAAGATTAGATGATAGATGAGATTTGACTCGATTCCCTCCACCCCATAACTTAAATCTCACGTATTTTATGAACGCCCCTATGGTACTCTTGCCTGCAACTTGTGCCACCGGAAATAATTCCCTGAGGTTTACGCCGCGCTTCGTTCGATTGTAAGTATTAATGAGTTGATGATACAAAAAATAATTATAGTCAAGTAAATGAATATTAATATGTTAAAATAAGGTAATATGTTAAGAAAATCACAGAGACTAACGTTGGATATTGCGCAACAGCTTGTATTCGACCCCGATTCAATCGGTACACTCAATTCGCTCGGGGACAAGCCATTGTTTTTGGCGGAGTGATTCGCCACGGTACGTGCCATTTGCCGCTTTGTAGAATGTTCGTGCATGATTGATGATCGACTTTCGTATTATTGAATTATATATTGAACCGGCAACCTCTGCTTTATCGTTTTAGCAAGCGTTAATAATCTTGTTTCGGCGTCTGAACGGTTTTCACGCGGCGGATTTGGTCTCACAGATCCTCAATTCGGCTAAGCCGTAATTCTGCTCAGTGCTCGGCCACGGACGGTTGGTATCGTATACTATAATTGGGAGCATGTTCCCTCTAACTCCCGCTCTTCCCTTCGGAGTCGTCTGCAATGGCGGTAAAGTTCTGCCGGGGTCTAATCACTCAGTAGGTACTTAGCGTAGGTACCTACCGCTTATTGCGACAACGGGCGCAGTTGGTTCCAGAGATCTGTTCTAAAACTAGGTGCTCTCATTTCTTGTTTTTCCAGGTGTTTCTAAAACCAGACGAGAAGTACGAACACCTGCAGACATACATTTGTGAGCAAACGAGCGTGGTCGCCGAGTCGCAGATACTGCTCTACAAAGACAAGCTCATGCTCACGGAGATCAAAGACAACACACTAGGTATGTGCCACTGCCAGGATAGTATCGCTTTATTTCTTGTGTTGTTGTGTAACTCGCAGATATGATGAGACTAGTGAGTGCAATGACTTGAATTTATAATAGTTATACCTAATGTTCTCAATTGTCTAAAAATGTTAATTCCGCTAGCAAGGCTGTTAAAGTGAAAATAAAAATCTATTTTAACGGAATCACGCATACTTCCGACAATATCATGAACAACGCGATTACTCACCATGGGGAGCTGCAGTTTATTTTATGACCTCTGTTTAAATTTTGTGATTTATTTTGTAGGCAAGGATTACCCAGACACGTCGGCCGAGGAGCCACTCATGCTGTTCAACAAGAACAACAACAACGTGAGCATGGCGTCCGAACCCGAGATCCCCAAGTTCCCCGTGTTCCCCAACATAGTGTCTGTGGAGAACGACGCCAGCCAAGCCAAGGTACCGTACCTGTAGATTCTTGAAGTAGGTACCTACTGGTTTAACCCCGTTCGCATTCTTACATTAGGCAATTAAAATGTCTGCCTGCGAATAAGCCTTGCGGAGAAGTATCGACGAGGATCGCTTTCGGAAAAAATTAACAAAACACGTAGTAATGTGGTCACCGTAAAACATGGCCGCACTTTTGATCGATATTCAAAATAACTGTAGGTAGTTTTTCTTTGGTAGTAGCAACACAATTCTCAATCTTACCTATTTTAATGTAAAATTACGTAATAATTTACAGTTTGAAAAGCGCGGGAAAACACGTATAATGGGAGTCAGTGGTATGTTTTATTTTCAAATTTCGAACGTCATCATTTGAAAATTGCTGTTTTTGATTAGTTGTTCAAGCGACCAGTGTTAAATAAATAGAACCTTTTTATATTGGGGTCTTTTCATTTTTCTTTGATAAATATTAATGTTATTTAATTTTGATGCTAGAGTTCATAAAGTACTTTGAGAGGTATTAAAATATTCATTGATGTCAAAGTTATTGTCCTTAAACTATCACTGGAATGTAATGAAAATTATCTGAAGCAATTAGTATGCTAACTGTTCAAATCAAATTAAATCGGCAAAAGTACTTCGCTCAGACCGCTAAGTCGCGAAGCCACGTATGTATGAAGCATTCGAAATTCTCTTATACAACCATCTTTGGGGCGACGACGGTGGGAGCCGTCTACCGACAATAATACGGAATACAGTACATTTTAATTGCGACTAGTACACCATCTATCCGTATCCGTATCGTAGGCTGCCTATCGTAATGCTATGCTCTATTGATACCACACGAATACGATAGTTTTACGTGTTATCCTAAACGTGGAATTTCATGTTTCAAGTGTTGTAGTAGTAATGTAATGAACGAAGGGCTCAAGGTTTAGGCCTAGTAAACAGTGTAGCGGTATGTGCAGACGGCGTGCAGCGTGGGCCACGTGGTGCGGCGGCGCATCGAGGCGCTGTGCGCCGCGTCCGTGCTGTGCGGCGCGTGCGTGGCGCGCTGGGGCTCGCTGCTGGCCACGCGCGTGGCGCGCGTGTGCGCCCGCGCCGACGCGCTGCACGCGCACGCCGCGCTCGCGCACTCGGCCGCGCGCGCGCTGGACCTGGCGCGGCTGGCGCAGCGCGCGGCGGGCGGCGCGGCGGGCGAGGGCTGGGCGGCGCGCGCGGCGCTGGTGGCGCAGGAGGCGGCGGCGCTGCGCGGCGCGGCGGCGGCGCTGGCGGCGCGGCACGGCGCGGCGGCGGGCGGCAGCGGCGCGGCGGCGGCCGAGTGGGCGGCGGCGGCGGCGGCGGCGCCGTGCCCCAGCGCGCTGCGCCTGCACGTGGTGGCGCGCACGCTGGCCGAGCGCCTGCGCGACTCGTGGCAGCACCTGGTGCGCGACCGCGCCACGCGCTCGCTCACCTACAACGACGAGCAGTTCCACGTGCTGGAGCGCATCACCGTGGCGGAGACGGGGCGGCGCGCGCGCGCTCTGCTGCAGCGCGCCGCGCCGCTGGCCCGCGCGCGCGCCGACGCCGTGGCCGACTGGTACAAGGTGGCGCAGACGGTGTTCCTGCAGACGCAGATCCTGGACAAGGACGTGGCGGGCGCCGAGCTCAAGCTGCTGACGCTGGCGGCGCGCCTGCAGGACGCCGAGCTGGGCGTGCGCGACGCGCTCGGCGACGCGCCCCACGCGGTAAGTACTGTAGGTATACTACGCGGCGGAACTCATTTAGTACACTTTCTGAAGTGAACACTATTTAGACGCGTCGAAGGAAATTTTGAGTGAGTAAAAATCATTAAAGTACACGACCGGCCGGTACACCTCTTTAACAATAAATATTTGTTTGAGTAGTTGTAATTTCAGCTAAACATAGTCCGAAAGAAATATTGTGCCGGAACGAACCCCGGCCTCCAAAATGAACCAAGCAGAAATGATGACGATGACATTATACAAAAGGCATCGCATCCGTCAGCTCGCTACATGTACTATAACACTTGCAGCCGGCCGGCCCCGAGGGCAGCTCGGCGCAGGCGGGGGCGGCGCGGCCGCAGCCCCGCGGCGCGGTGGGGGCGGGGGCGGGGGCGGTGGGGGCGCGCGGCGCGGGGCTGCGTGCGCTGCTGTCGGCGCACGAGGAGCTGGCGGGCGCGCTGGCGGGCAACTCTGCGCTGCTGGACACGCTGGCGCACCTCACGCAGCACCTGCAGCCCTAGCCGGCGGCGCCGCCTGCCGCCCGGTGCGTACCCTACTAAATAATATAGATAGAGATTGGCAGTAAACTCATTTTGTTTTCACCCTCGCTCATAAAGTGATTTTTTACATTTTACGTTTTGGCTGTTTATCGTACCTAATTGTACGTCTATACGCTCCAATCTGCGCACGCATAACTATACTTTGTAAAATATAGCTTGGGTCCTATGACAGATGTCAAAATGAGGTTCATAGGGATGTCCGAAATTCGATGAAAATATCGATACTACCAGCTATTATTGATGTATGTTACATATAATTAGGTTTAATTTAACTGTATGTATGTATTTAATTGTAATGATAACGGAATATACGTAGCATACAAGGCGTCGGCACTCGTACTGATGAGAATGAGTGGAGTGGATCAGTGGAAGTTCATATCAAACAAGATGTTGGCGCGTGTATCTTATGCCTATATCGTGGCCCAAAAACCAAACGCGGCGTGTCTTCTTCAAAATCCAAAAACTGGTTCAGGGCGTTGATGGATTGAATGTAGAATTTTATTTACCTACTCAATATTATTTAGGATCAAGTATATTGAAATATAAATATTATTATCATATTAAAATACCTAAGCAATAAGATTCAATTCTAATTATTTTTTTCTTATATTAATTTCAATTTTAAATTAAGCTTTATTCAAAATATGGATAGTTCATAGTATATGGTCACGATGATGATGGGCGATGACCCATCACTAATCAGCTCGGTATGCCCATAAAGTATGACATTGACAGCTACTACATTCAATAATAGAAAATTCAAGACTTCATGTGCGGGATTTCACTGACAGCTGTCATAGGACCCAAGCTACATTTTACAAAGTATAACACCCGTGCGTAGATAAGAATATCAGCGCGGAGCGCGCCATTTTTAACAAACTTCAAAAAAGTCTGTGCTGTGAGCATTGTTTATTTGAGTACGAATAATTTATCCACAAGTTTTACTCGTGTGTTGAAAAACGTATGACACACACGATGGGTCGATCATCACACTCTCGATATCACCTCGAGTGTAATGTTACGACCAACACTCCACACTTGAATCATAAATAACTATTGTGTAGCAGCAGCGACAGTGACAGCGCGAGCGCGTCGGACGCGTCGTCGGGGTCGCCGAGCGGCTCGTCGGCCGCGCACTCGCGCCGCTCGAGCGCGTCGCACGCGCCGCACGCGTCGCCCGCCGGCGCGCCTGCCGCCTGTGCGATCGCCTGACGACGCGCGGCGGAGCGGGAGAGCGGGCCTGGTTGCGGTCTACTGGCGTACAGTATTTTTCTACGAATGGTATAGTTGTTATTATTAAAAATATAACCGAGTGGAAATCTAATTGCACACGCGCGAAGCCGAAGAGCATCGCTGGTTGCCCGCTGAGTGAACAGAAACTTTACCGATGTTATTTACTATTAGTTTGAAGTTTAAATGAAGTTATAGCTTGCGTCCGTTTTATATAATTATTGGTTTACGCGTCGGTGGCGGTGACGAGAGCGGCTGCTGTTGCGAGTTACTTACCTGGTTGGACAGTGTTATTGAAGTTTTCTGATATAGAATTCTCAAAAGCGGCTTGGAGTCTAAAAACTGTCACGTAAATCTAAAAAGAATTTTACCAAGTATAGGTCCAGTACGATAGCGAATATGTACTGTGGTGCACGAATATTATTTATTCGTGACGCCAGTGGCGTCGACTGATCTCACAGTATTTGTGATGTATTAACAAAAACAGCATCCTCTCAGATAAATGTACACTGACTGACACTCTTTTAACTTTTGTGTGATACTGAAAGCTGATTCAAAAGTAGAATACTTTGAAGAAACTATACAAAATGTAGTTGTATCTTGGACAATCACACGAATGTACCTACGTAATGATAGAGTGCTCACTTAACAGAACGAATTATTGGAACCGTTAGCTATCAAGTGGTACAGTTAACACATAACTGCAACATCAAACTGTTTGTCCTGATTTTGTTATACAAACAATACTATGCTCCATTTGTTTAGGTAGTTAAATATACGTAAACAATGTTGTAGCAAGTTTTTATAAAAACTTATGTTAAACAAATTAAGTAGACTAACTAACCGAACTACCTAACTAATTATTGGAACCTAACTAGTGGTTCGACACAGGTTTTTAGTCTTCGAAATACGTTACTAAGCAGAAAAGTATTTTTATACTGAGTTTTTAAACAAAACATATTAAAAAGACACGCTAAGATTGTTTTTTAAGACTTGTGTAGGTAAGTATTACTTTTTATAAGTATGTGGAAAAAGTATTTGAATTATATTTAAAAGAAATTATTCCTGATTTAAGACTGTAATTTTTTATTTGTGTTGTTTAGTTTAGCTAGTGCTTACATTTTCAATGGCAAGTCAACTTTCAATCAAAGAGATGATATGTATGAATAGATAAATCATTTGATGTAGTTTATTTTGTTATATATTGTGTGATTTTACAGTAATTATAAAAATAAGATTGTATCGTTTTTAATGGTGCTCTCTTAAGTAGGCGTTATGTGTAATTATATATTTATGTATTAAGTGATGCTGGCTGTGTCACATAAATTTAAGTTGTAAGTGATGACACTTTTATATTACGAGTAAAAAACAGATTTAGAGTACTCTAGATACTGCAAGCCGTCCGTCTGTGTGTAATAACGATATAGTTTCCGTGATTGTTAGTGCACTCTGTATTTAGAGTACTCTGCATCCGTGGTTACAATAAAGAAATATACAAAGTGAACTGTGACATTCCTTTAAAAAAGAATTTAACCAAATGGAAATACCTATTTATGTTACTATAAGACGGGGTAAATAGAGGTCAAAGGGTACATAGAAATAAAATGGTCAGTCAAATTTTCTAGTTATATTCTTGCAAACGAAGCTTCGGACTAGTTCATTGCAATAACATAATCATGAAATATCTGATAATGGACTTAAGTACTTAAAATTTTATAAGACAACGTATTATAACCATTTTCAATCACGTTTCCCAATGGGGATCTGAGAACCTGGTCGAGTTCAATGCCAAGAAGACGCAGGCATGCGCGTTTTCAGCAAAGACATCTCCTTTCCTTCCTCCTCCCACTCTTCAGAGCACACCTCTGCCATTACAGGATAACCTCAATATACTCGGTATGGACGTGCGCTGCAAACTGAACAACAAGAACTATATCGAGAGCATCATCAAAACAGCTTCGCGTAAACTCGGAGTCCTGAACAGAGTGAGACGTTTTTTCACGCCGGAGCAGCGGTGTCTTCTTTATAAGACACAAATTCGCTCCTGCGTGGAATACTGCTCGCATCTCTGGGATGGCTCCGCAAAGTACTTATTAGATGCTCTCGACAGGTTGCAGCGACGTGCGGTCCGCATTATTGGGAGTCCTGAGGTCACAGAGTCCCTCGAGCCTTTGCAGATGCGTAGAGATGTTGCGTCCTTGGCAGTATTTTACCGTCTCTACCATGGTGAATGTTCTGATGAGCTCTTCCAACTAATCCCACCCTCCCCTTTCCTACACAGGACAACGCGTGCAGGGCTTAGGTGTCACTCGCATACGGTACAGAATATTCCATCAAGAACCAAGCGGTTCGGTGAGTCTTTTCTCTGCCGTACCATTAAGTCCTGGAATTCCTTGCCGGCGCACGTGTTTCCTTCTTCCTACAGTCCCGGGTCCTTTAAGCGGGGCGTGAAAAAGCATCTGATGAGGCCGTCAAGCTGAGCGCCACCATTGTAGCACTGAACGTGTTTGCAATGGTGACCCTCTTTCATGGGACTTTGCCTTCAGCTTAACATCAGGCGAGGTGAAGTCAAATTGACGTGCCATAGATAAAAAAAAAAAAAAAAAAAAAAATTATCTTCGTGTACCTCTGGATCCCTATGCACCCCATTTTACTCGGTACTATCAAAATCAAGCATCTTACAGCACATTAAAGCGCGAATCACACATAGGGCGGGTGCGAGTTATTCATCGTAGAGTAAAAAATATGCGATTGATGGCAAAACGACCCGCGCCCGGTCCACACCCGCGCTATGTGTCATTGGCGCTTGGAAATTGTCAATATGAAGAGTAGCATTTGATTGTTAAGTTTAAAGATATCAAAGGAAGCTCCGTATGTGTGAAGGGATCTGCCTACCTCGACGCAAATGAAGCGTGTTGATACAAATGTATATAGTCGGTAATTGAATGTGAATACATATCTTATTGAACAACTAAACGTCTCATTTCTCATATTACCTCCCTTAATTTCGATTTGAGTAGCTATTCGCTAGTACCTATGTGCGTATGATTCAAATAACGTCCAGATATTTATAATGTGTAATTTTGATTAAGAAAATAACTATCGCAAAGTGCAAAGTACTATTGGTCAGAAGTTTCGACCAATAGCGTTCAGACTCGGAACGGATCTTGATGTCGCTTACTTATAACAAATCACCCAGAATGTTGGCTAGCCCTTAGATGTTGTGAATAATTATTGTCCTGTTGCCCTATTTAATTGAAGTAAAATACAAAATATTTTATAGATTTGTGTGTTGTGACAGCACGATAAGCTCGCCAGTATTATGGCGGTTGTTTGAAAAGTTTATCAGCAACTTCAGGTCAGTGATATCAGCCTACCAGTGGCGAAGTGTCCATATAACCCGATTCCTGCCGGCTTACCTTTGCAAATACCCCTAAGCATTGGCTATTAATAAATTATAAATCAATGAAACCATATCCATTCAATACACAAAAATATAAAACAAAAAGTATTCTGTTACGTAAACAGCAATTATTATAAAAATTATTTACATACATTACATATTACACATATTTCTCATAACGCCATCTAGTTCTCAAATAAAGAAGGAAATGATTCTGTCTGAATGAACGCGCGCGAAAGGTAAGCCCGCCGGCGAAATCGGAATCTAGTAATACAGAGTCGCACGCACACATGCGCAATTTTTCTTAGTAGTGTTCATAAAAATATGTGGCGGGATAAGCCGGTATTCAACGAGTTATGACAAAGAGGGAATATACGATAAGAATTTGCGAGAGCGAGAGAGCACTAATGTGAATGTAGTTTGTTTTGATTTCATTACCCTGAAGTTGAGGCGAATGAGCGATGTATTCAAATAATTTCAAATTCATCATTCATTGACATTAATTTTTTATTTCATCAATAATTATTTATGTTATAAAGTAGGTACTGCAAGTAGTTTGAATTCGCTTTTTTGTGTGAAGAAGTTATTACTAAGTATAATTTGTGTTTGTGTAGTATACTGACTGTTGTGCATTGATTGCCATTATATTGTCGCAGTACGTACCTAATACTTTGGTAAGTAGTTTTGTCTGACTGATTATTTGTTGTGTGAGGAAACATCTTTCTTGAAATTAAATTATGAAAATAAGAAACATATAGTTCAGTTAGGTCGAGCCCGCCTTGTCATGAATATAGAATACCTACTAGATGACCCGCGCAACTTCGTCTGCGTCACCCCGTTTTTGCAACATTTTTCACTTCTGCACCGCTCCAGTTGGTTGCAGCATGATGTTATATACATATAAACCTTCCTCTTTAATCACTCTATCCATTAAAAAAACCACATCAAAGTCCGTTGCGTAGTTTTAAAGATTTAAGCATACAAAGGGACATAGGCACAGAAAACGCGACTTTGCTTTATACTGTGTAGTTAATTAGTGATAAACGGCGCGATGGATTTACGAAATATTTTAATGTATCTCATTACGATAAATAAGTATAAGTGGCTCACTGTTATAATAATCATCAGTGCTCACACGTATAGTAAATGTGGGTTGAAATTGCCTCAACCATTTGGGCCTAAGCATCGAACCACCCAGTCACAGCTTTTGAAAGAACGAAAGAAAAAAAAATACAATCGGCCATGGTAAGTTTTTTTTCTTTCGTTCGGCTTCCCTTTCAAAAAAATCCACCCTTCGCCACTGCAGCCTACTATATTTTTTTATCATACATTATGTTTGTCACTTTCTTGTAATATTTCTATTTAAATAATTATTTACATCATAAATATTAAATAATAATAAATATTTATGATGTTAATAACCAATTAAAAATATTACAAAAATATATGTCCATTGCGTATTGACCCAAAATTGGAATGCATTCATTTTCTAATTACATGGGATACACAATACGGAATAGTGAAAAATAAAACAAGTGGTCATTAAAATATTGCTACACGTGTTTATTATAAAGTATTGTAAAATAGCAATAACAAAACATGATCAGTTGCGTATCGTTGCGACGCAAACTAACGCATGACTTATTCATTAGTTTTAAAAATAAGTGGAATGCGTGAACGATATAATTAATATATACAAAACAATGAACATGGTGTGTTCGGAAGTAAATTCCGCACCATGGGTTATGGAGTTGGATGCCAGCCTTCGTTATGCCAGCGGGTTGTAAAGGTCAGATGGCAGTCGCTTCATGGTAAATTTTGAAGTTATCATTTGCATAGAGTGAAATATGGGTAGCAACAGTGGCAATTTTATATTTAATTTAACCTTAAAGATACATTTCTAATACATTTGTTGTTCACGAGATCACGCTACGTAAGATAAACGATTCTTTACAATCACAAAAACTGTCAGGAGACACACATAATTAGGCATTTAACATAACTGATGCTTTGATTCAGCACATAGCAATACATTCGTGAGTAAATAGGTATAGTAATATACTAAATAATTACAAATATACATACACTGTGACACTTAGATAAAATACTCTCTTCTGATTTGGTGCATAATAACACTTACAAATAAATTACTATTTGGTTATTCTAGATGTTAAATCAGTTTCATTATGAGACAGTTAAACAATTACACCTACTTATATCTAAGCAAGGCAAACGTAGTACCGTAGTACTACAGTAGGTCCTAAGTAACAACTTTAGCATCTATGTTGAACATCGGCTCTGATAAGAATACCTAGCGGTATCGTTGTCGCTAGAACCAGAAGACGCGGCAGCTTATAAGGATCCACAAAAGTAGAACATTTAAAAAAAATCTCTTGTTTACCAGTTTATTACCTACCAGGGCCCCGCTTCTGCTAGTTCTTTAAGTTCTACATCAAAGTTCTTTCAGAATGTTTCTAAAGTAGCAAAATATCATTTACCTGGGAAAATATCATTTACGGGAGTTACCACGGATATTCTGCGGCCAAGCAGTCCGATATAGCGGAAAAGAGGCGACTTCTTGTCACTGGGCTTGACCGGATCCTCAATCACGTTTCCCAATGGGGATCTGAGAACCTGGTCGAGTTCAATGCCAAGAAGACGCAGGCATGTGCGTTTTCAGCAAAGACATCTCCTTTCCTTCCTCCTCCCACTCTTCAGAGCACACCACTGCCATTACAGGATAACCTCAATATACTCGGTATGGACGTGCGCTGCAAACTGAACAACAAGAGCTATATCGAGAGCATCATCAAAACAGCTTCGCGTAAACTCGGAGTCCTGAACAGAGTGAGACGCTTTTTCACGCCGGAGCAGCGGTGTTTTCATTATAAGACACAAATTCGCTCCTGCGTGGAATACTGCTCGCATCTCTGGGATGGCTCCGCAAAGTACTTATTAGATGCTCTCGACAGGTTGCAGCGACGTGCGGTCCGCATTATTGGGAGTCCTGAGGTCACAAATTCCCTCGAGCCTTTGCAGATGCGTAGAGATGTTGCGTCCCTGGCAGTATTTTACCGTCTCTACCATGGTGAATGTTCTGATGAGCTCTTCCAATTAATCCCACCCTCCTCTTTCCTACACAGGACAACACGTGCAGGGCTTAGGTGTCACTCGCATACGGTACAGAATATTCCATCAAGAACCAAGCGGTTCGGTGAGTCTTTTCTCTACCGCACCATTAAGTCCTGGAATTCCTTGCCGGCGCACGTGTTTCCTTCTTCCTTCAGTCCCGGGTCCTTTAAGCGGGGCGTGAAAAAGCATCTGATAAGGCCGTCAAGCCGAGCGCCACCATTGTAGCACTGAACGGGTTTGCAATGGTGACCCTCTTTCATGAGACTTTGCCTTCAGCTTAACATCAGGCGAGGTGAAGTCAAATTGACGTGCCATAGATAAAAAAAACTTTACTATTTTTAGTGGCAAAACCCAAATACCTCATTTTGTCTTTTTAGAAAACGTAATATACCCTGAAAAATACAGACTTTTTGTAAGTACAGTTAAAAGATGTTGTTACCTGTGCAGGAGCTATCCATGTCTACAATACATTGGTCATTGGAGCGACACTCATAGCTCTTATCAGTATGTAGGGTAAATTTAAATGACATTTTAGCAGTGTCAGCATTGCCATAACATAAAATTAGCACAATCGGGGCCCAGTTTTGTGATGCGTTGGACGGATGACTTACGGTGTCTAGCGTACCAATCTGTAATAGAAGCTGTTGGTATTTTTTAAAAGCGAATTTAAGTGGAATAAACTACTGCAAGGTATCTACAAAACTTAATTACTTAAATTTAATTCGGGGCAACTCAACACAAGAGATCATACGCATCAGTCGTCACTATTCAATCACAATGAGATTACGTTAACTACCATTTTTTATGACAACAATGTTATAAATTAATTAACGACTTTCATATCGGTGTAAAAATCACTTTCTCTTATTTTTACGTGACGTTCCACTCGCGATCCTCGAGCTCCGTCGCTTCATATTAAAAAAAGAAATCGTAAAATTCAATACTGTGATGTGACTCGATCGATAGCGACGCGATCAGCGGTCACACATAACAAAATACATTGTATGTATTTAATAGAATTTGACAAATAAATAATACAATAGAGATAATTAGAACAATTCCATCGATTAAGTCAGAACGTGGGTCCCGTGGCACACAGCGCTCGCGGCCGGTCGCTAGGGGTAGCCCCGGTCCAGCAGCTTGGCGCGCGCGCGGTCGGCCAGCTTGTACGCGCGGTGCGCCGCCTGCACGCGCGTGAAGTCGCGCAGCAGCGCCGAGAAGTCGATCGCCGCGCCCTCGCCCTCCTCCTCCCGCGCCGCCTCCGCCCTGGGTCGGTCGAGCGATATAGCACGCCTACCGATCTCCACGGTAAACCAAGTGTGTTTAATACGTCACGTGGAGATCTGTAGGCTTGTCTGTCCGCTATTATACAACGTTTTGATTCTCATTTAGAAGTAGATAGTGAAATAAATAATTATATACATATATTATGGACACGTGAAGTATGTTACTTCCTTACTTCTTTAACTTTGAAATTAACACTGGTTGAAATTAGCACAAATTTGTCATAAATTTCGACCGGGTGGGTACCACCGTGCACATGTGCGGAAAACCCTCCATAGTAATCCAACCTCGGTTGGATTGCGTTCAGGGGTCAGCAAGTGCATAGCCGGGCAGAGGTGGTGGTAGTCGCAGCATTAGTGGGACCAGTGGGTCTTGGCGTAGTCTGGTGGGTATGGCGCGGGGCGACCCGCCGAGCAGGGAGACCCGTAGAAACGGTGGTGCCGCTGGCCGCCCGCGGCATAGTACAGGGGCCCAACTGGGGCTAACCACCCTGGGAGGCTGCCTCACCAGGTCGCGCATAATCCCGATATGGTTCGTCGTGCCGGTTGGTGACCGGACGGGACCCCGGCGACCATATTCGGGGGGGTACGGGGGCCCTTCCGTTCGGCGCATCGGCTCTCACCATGCCTCACAATCACAGATAAAACCAATCTCCCGCGCTTTGTCACGCGGTGCTGCGACGACAATCACCTCTTTTTTCACGCCTTCTCTTACCCTCTACCATGGCAGTGCATATTAGAGATTATGGCAACACAGCGGCTCTTCATGTTCCCACTAGCTCGCTTTTTGAGGTGGAGTCCACTAACATCTGTGGGCTCCATGCAAACCTCAACGCCGTCCACCAACATCTTGAGACGGCGAAACCAGCCATGCTCTTTCTGACGGAGGCACAAATATGCCGCCCTGACGACACGACCTACCTGCTCTACCCCGGCTATGTTCTAGAGGAAAATTTCCGTGCCAAAGCCGGGGTATGCGTGTTTGTTAGGGCGGAGGTTTGTTGTCGCCGTTTGCGCTGCCTTGAGGACCCATCCTTTTCTGTCCTGTGGGTACACGTAGACCATGGCTGCACTAGTCAAATCTATGTGTGCCTTTACCGTTCCCATACTGGAGATGCCGAGACAACTCGACTCTTTGAATATCTGAGTCAGGCGGCAGATGATGCGCAGGAGCGGTTTCCAAACGCTGAAATGGTATTTTTGGGGGACTTTAACGCCCACCATGAAATCTGGTTGGGCTCCTCCAAAACAGACCATGCGGGAAGAGCCGCCCACGCGTTTGCTCTGGCTCACGGCCAGACCCAACTGGTACACGAGGTCACTAGGATACCAAGGGGGCCGGGCCTAGCACCCTCCTTGCTAGACCTTCAGCTGACGAGCCACCCAGACCAGTACAATGTCTCGGTGCGAGCCGCTTTGGGCAACTCCGACCATTGTCTGGTCTGTTCCAAGGTGCCTATCATAGCGCCCTCACGACCAGTGCAGGGAAAACGGCGTCTCTGGCACTACTCGTCGGCTGACTGGGATGGACTGCGTGACTATTTTGCGTCCATCCCGTGGGTTGAGCGCTGCTTTGAAGGTAAGGACCCATCGGATAGTGCAACTGCTGTCGTCGGTGAGATCAGCCTGGGTATGGAGTACTATATCCCATACACTGATGTCACCGGTGCCCGCGGAGTGCGCCCTTGGTTTGGGCGCGAATGCGCAGAGGCTGTTCAGCATAAATAGTCTGCGTATCGCGCTTGGGTAAGGGCGCGCGCTACGCACGATTCCAACATCGGGTACTTTAAGGCAGCGTACAACAAAGCCACTAGGGTCTGCAAGAGGGCTTTTGTCAGAGCAGATGCTCAGCGCATAGCACGGGTTGGTCAAGAACTAGTAGCGCATCCCACGGGCAGCCGTGGCTACTGGCGACTGGCCAAAGCCGTGCAAGCTAACTTCTGCCAGCCTTCGCTGCCCCCCCTGCGTAACCCTGATGGATCCCTGGCACATGAGCCGCAAGAGAAAGCAAATTTGCTGGTTAATATCTTTGCGGCCAACTCCCGAGTCGACGACTGTGGTATGCAGCCACCGACTCTACCCAATAGTGACCACGCAATGCCTGATATTCGTATCAGGCAACGCGATGTCCGAGCAGTACTGCAGTCACTCGATGTCCGGAAAGCCAGTGGTCCGGATTGTATACCAGCGGTGGTTCTTCAAAAATGTGCAGCGGAGTTGTCTCCAATACTCACGCGGCTGTACCGACTTTCCTACATTTCGGGTACAGTGCCGACGGCGTGGAAAGAGGCGAATGTACAGCCGATTCCCAAGAAGGGAGATCGCTCAGACCCAGCCAACTATCGGCCCATAGCCGTCACCTCAGTGCTGTGCAAGGTCTTCGAGCACCTTATCAACACACAGCTCATGCGCCACCTAGAGGATCACTCCCTAATTAATGACCGACAATATGGTTTTAGGCCGAAACGGTCAACGGGGGATCTTCTGGCGTATGTTACCCATCTTTGGGGTGAGGCTATGGACAAGCATGGTGAGTCACTGGCTATTAGCCTAGACATCGCCAAAGCGTTCGATAGAGTCTGGCACAAATCGCTTCTTTCCAAACTACCAGCCTTCGGTCTGCCTCTTAGACTGTGCAATTGGGTTGCTAGCTTCCTGCAGGGGCGCCGTATTCGCGTTCTCTGTGATGGACGAGCATCGGAGTTCCTGCAGGTAAATGCTGGTGTGCCGCAGGGGTCCGTCTTATCACCCACTCTCTTTCTTCTGCATATCAATGACATGCTGTCCACCGGCAGCATCCACTGCTATGCAGACGATAGCACTGTACACGGGAGCTACCACGGACATTCTGCGGCCAAGCAGTCCGATATAGCGGAAAAGAGGCGACTTCTTGTCACTGGGCTTGACCGGATCCTCAATCACGTTTCCCAATGGGGATCTGAGAACCTGGTCGAGTTCAATGCCAAGAAGACGCAGGCATGCGCGTTTTCAGCAAAGACATCTCCTTTCCTTCCTCCTCCCACTCTTCAGAGCACACCACTGCCATTACAGGATAACCTCAATATACTCGGTATGGACGTGCGCTGCAAACTGAACAACAAGAACTATATCGAGAGCATCATCAAAACAGCTTCGCGTAAACTCGGAGTCCTGAACAGAGTGAGACGTTTTTTCACGCCGGAGCAGCGGTGTCTTCTTTATAAGACACAAATTCGCTCCTGCGTGGAATACTGCTCGCATCTCTGGGATGGCTCCGCAAAGTACTTATTAGATGCTCTCGACAGGTTGCAGCGACGTGCGGTCCGCATTATTGGGAGTCCTGAGGTCACAGAGTCCCTCGAGCCTTTGCAGATGCGTAGAGATGTTGCGTCCTTGGCAGTATTTTACCGTCTCTACCATGGTGAATGTTCTGATGAGCTCTTCCAACTAATCCCACCCTCCCCTTTCCTACACAGGACAACGCGTGCAGGGCTTAGGTGTCACTCGCATACGGTACAGAATATTCCATCAAGAACCAAGCGGTTCGGTGAGTCTTTTCTCTGCCGTACCATTAAGTCCTGGAATTCCTTGCCGGCGCACGTGTTTCCTTCTTCCTACAGTCCCGGGTCCTTTAAGCGGGGCGTGAAAAAGCATCTGATGAGGCCGTCAAGCTGAGCGCCACCATTGCAGCACTGAACGTGTTTGCAATGGTGACCCTCTTTCATGGGACTTTGCCTTCAGCTTAACATCAGGCGAGGTGAAGTCAAATTGACGTGCCATAGATAAAAAAAAAAAAAAAAAAAAAAAAGAAATATAAATTAATTTATATCTTACATTTATGATTCATATTTCTGGGAAAAAATATAAGCGAAAAATTCTCCTAAAGTATTTTTTAAGTTATCTCAATTTACATGTAAGAGGAATGAAGTTAAATTATAACGTAAATAAATGGTAGGAATGCGGATGAAAAAATATTCAAATCTTTGTAATGCAGTATGAAATTATCTTTTCATTTAGCCTCACTAATACGACGGAGAGTTAATAATGCTAATCAAACACATACATAACCTCACGCCTATATTCCCCGAAGGGGTAGGTAGAGGTGCTAGCACTCACATTTCCCCAGTTTGTTTAGGTCTCGATGTAATAAGTAACGAGCCTATTGCCATTAACCGGGTTATAAACCTGCGATAAATACACACATAACTTCGAAAAGCATCGAAGAGTCATCGGTGTGTGCCATGGTAAAGCCCATCGAACCCGAGACCTCGTCTCAGCAGTTCATTACCCATACCACTAGGCTACCGCGGTCGTGCTGCTAAACTAAACTGTCAAACGGTACGTGTACGGTCGTACGTACAGTGGTAGCGGCGGCGCGCACTGCAGGCGGTTCCTCAGCAGGTGGAAGGCGTCGCTCTGCGGCAGCAGCATCAGCACGCCGCACAGCGCGCCGCGCAGCGCCGCCGCGCCGCCCAGCAGCTCCAGCCGCATGTCTGCGCCGCGCACGGGGTTACAACGTGCACAAGTTTTATACTAACGTACTTCGGCAGCTGCTCTTTCACTGGACACTGACTCGTAACTCTAGTTCACCGCCTGATGGCCTTCTAATACGTCGTAAGTGGGGATTGCAATCCTGCATCGTTTCCAATCCAGTTGCATTACTGCTGGATTGAGTTCGTTACAGAGGAATCCCGTTTAGTAGTATTTTTATGGAATTCAATATATTTAACTTATTTAAATACAAAAATTAACAACTACGCCTTACTAATAACAGCGTAACATAAAATAATCACGTCCTTCTCTGAAAATGAGACCTTCGCAAACGAACAGCGTGTTAGCGTCTAAAACTGTAAATATAGTCAAGTCAGCGGCCGAAAATTTTGTTTCTGCTTCTACACTGGTCGGTTTTAGTAGATTATAGACGGAATTGTGCACCGCATGCGGATCCGCAACATATGCGAAACCCGCGTGACCTAAAATTGTGCTGGGTCCAGCCGGATTGCGGAAGTGTAATCCTTGGTCATAGAGGAGCTTAAATCGGAGCTAGTATTTACTCAACAAAAATGGTAAAAGGTACTTACATGCAAATATAGGAGATTCAATGAGTTGTACTAATTTGTCCACCTCGGTCAAGAAGTCAACTGTAATTTCTAAATCACCGCTATTCATAAATATTCAGGAAGATTATTTGTCTCGCATGCCTTGAACAGAAATTCTAATTCTGAACTAATTTCTTAAAAAAAAACAAAGAAAACACAAGGTCGGTCGAGAAAGTTATTACGGCCAAGTGTGACCTTGTGAAACGGGTTTTGCGAAAGTGTAGTAAATAAAACTAGTGAAGAGAATAATACAATAGCCAATAGTTGGTTGATAATCTCGATCTCCTGAGCATGGTTAGCAAAAGTGTAATTCTAAAAGTATAGAGAACAATGAAATTGGCCATAGTCGGTCGATATTGATATACAGTGAAGACGGCCCTGTGTAATGTGTTTTGCAAAAGTGTAACAAATAAGAGAAGAAAATAAAACTGGTCATAATTGGCCGATAACACACACGGCTAGTTTGAATATAAAACAAATATCATGATACACGTTTCAAAATGTGTAGAAAAGGATACAATTTGGAGATGAGCTCGTTGCAGTGCTTGTAGTTGTGCGTGAGCAGGCACAGCGCCAGCAGCGACACGGGGCTGTGGCACCAGCACTGGTACAGCGACACGAACAGCGCGTGCGTCGCCTGCACACACACGACTCGTCAGCGCGGAACCGCATAGCTCAACCCTGAGGTTGCACCCGCCATGCTTAGACCTACCACCTATTTGTAACCCCTGGTTTTCCCCAAGAAACAAGTTGTGAACTTGTTCGGTACCAAACTTGTTGAAGACTTGTCAAAATACAATTACTTGTTATAAACTTGTCTTGCAACTTGACTCAAATACTCTTTCGTTCACACTGTGTCAACCCTTCCTTTTACCGTAGTCGGGTAAACAATGAAGGTGTAGAAATTTCAACGAAGGTAGGGAAGTAGAAGTTTGATACAAGTTTTAATTCGTAATAGCTGTACTATACAGTATAATCCAGTTGTTCAAGTAGTCAAGAGTGTTCTAGGTCGAGTTAACAGATTAGCACGTTCACATACAAACAAACTTCAGCTTCAATTACTCTGTAAAGAGGGGACTGACCGGTTTGTTAAAGTTCCGCAGTTGTAGCCGGAGGTCGTACAACTCCGCGGAGGTGAGCAGGATGGTGTTCAGCACGTCCACCATGGTGGCCACGAAGCGGAGGTTCTTCTCCTCGAGCAGAGTCTTTGACAACGCTTTGTAGATGTCCTCCGCGTTTAGCAAGATGCATAACTGTCTGTGGGATATTAAGAGTGACTTTATTACGCCTGACCAACCTGACACAAGTAACATGCAGGGCTTAGATGTCACTCGGATACGGTACAGAATATTCCATCAAGAACCAAGCGGTTCGGTGAGTCTTTTCTCTGCCGCACCATTAAGTCCTGGAATTCCTTGCACGTGTTTCCTTCTTCCTACAGTCCCGGGTCCTTTAAGCGGGGCGTGAAAAAGCATCTGATGAGGCCGTCAACCTGAGCGCCACCATTGTAGCACTGTACGTGTTTGCAATGGTAACCCTCTTTCATGAGACTTCAGCTTGACATCGGGCGAGGTGACGTCAAATTGACGTGCCATATATAAAAAAAATAAGAAAAAACAACGTGTGGTAGTATTAATCGACACTTTTAAGTTAGTTTAGATTCATACTATAGTTGCGTCACATTATGATGGTCGTTTTGACACGACTGGTTTTGCATTTGAAACTGATTGTAAAGTAGCATGCCAGTGTGAACAAGTAATATAGGCAATAAGAATAAAGTAGTCGTGAGTCTGTATTTCAAGATTATTTTCATTTTATTCGCGGAGCTGGCTGTAAATGTGTAAGCAATAATGTTGACTCACCTAATAATAAAAGCGCCTCTATCTTCCAATAGATTTTCATCGGCCGCGAGCAACCTCAGCAGCGCTTGTAGGAACTTGTAGTAGTAAGGACTCGACTCCAAATCTCCTGCAAAACATTCGTACGATACATAGATAGATAACTCTTTATTGCAAACCAAAAACATATTACAGTATCGACATAGCAATAAGTAGATACACGTAAACAATTGTAGGTATGTGCAATGGGCGGCCTTATCTTTTACCAGTTTTTTACTTTAAGTACTAAGCATATTCATTTGTCTTGTATATGGGCGTGACTATAAAAGTACTCAATCTCATAAAATCTGCTATTTACTTTACATTCGTGACTAGTTGGTATCATTAATTTTGTTATCTATATTGAAAACCTGGTTTACTTTGGTACGTGCGTGTATGTATGTGTGTGTGTGTGTGTCTGTGTGTGTGTGTGGTACCTTGCGCGGCGTGCGGCGAGCACGAGCAGATCTCGGCGAGCACGGCGAGCGAGCGCCGCACCACGTCGTCGGAGCCGTCCGTCAAGCTGCCCACCACGCTCACGAACAGCTTGTCCGTCTCCGCGAACATCTGCACACCACGCGCACACCTCACTCTACCTCCACTGTTTGCTAACACAAGCCATTGAGCTTAGCTGGGAGGGGTAACGGTATGTGAGTAATTTCGGTTGCTAATATTCTTAGTAGTATAGTAGTAGCTGTACAAAAAATAACTTACAGAATCGAACCTGTTGATTATGAAAACAAAAACGTTGTATCGTAAACCATATAAACCGTGTTATATCGTCGTTATTAAGAAACCAATTGGGTACTTGCCCAAGTTAATGATAAAGGTGGAGATGTTCGCAAACGTAATGCTGGTCGTAGTTCGTACCTCACCGGGCAGTTTATTATACAGATGCAATATCCAGTCCAGCGCGGCCACTTTGGTGTGCACAGAGCCGTGGTGCAGCATCTGCCTCAGCACGGCCACCACCGCGTCCAAGTTCAGGCGCCCCTCGGCCTCGCCCTCCGGCGCTTCGCCCTCGGGCGCCTCCGCCCCCGGCTCCGCGGGGGAAGCGACCAGCTTCGTGAGCTGGAAGTTCACCGTGGCTGCCGTTTCTCGGATGCCTAATATGTATAATAATATCAGCTAAGGCCTTTATTGTGCCGGTTTATTACAACGCGTGTAAATATGCCGATGAAAATATCGATTTGAAGTCTACTAACCAAGTGTAGTCCTCATCAAATTGTTTAAATTAAACTGACATCGTTATTGAAAGCTAGCAAATCTACAAAAACCCCGATATCTATATCTTACATTAAAATCGCACCGGAGTTTCCCCCACGATTCCCTGATCCCATGGAAATATTGGGATAAAAATAGTCTATGTTACTCTAGGATAACGGAGCATTTTATTTTGATGATAGAAGAGAGAGCCAGTAGTTTTGTAGTTTACTCATTACAAACAGTAAAATCTTTCCTCTGTATAATATTAGTACAACTAGGTACATTATGTAAAGGATACTCTTGCGCGGCTCGTCGTGGTACGCGAGGCAGGGCAGCACGGCGCACAGGATGCCCGACGCGTAGGGCAGCATGTCGGCGCCCGCCAGCTCCACGAACTCTTTGATCCACGTTATAGCTGTCAACTAGCCACACATACTTCTGTGATGATATTGTTTTATTTTTATATAATTCAAATGCAGTCAGACAGAACTTGAATGCAGCCCACGCTCGATCTTATATTCCAAGATGCAGTTCCATTCCTTGCCAAATGTGGAAGTAGCATTAGTATTAAGTTGCAGTAAAGAATCATAAAGTGAATAAGTTGTAGGTACATAATAAGTCTGTATTCATGCCATAGGCTCATCATCGCTCGAGTAGAATATCAACAAGACCTACCTCGTCGCAATACCGATCGATCGGCGGCCGATTAACGTTTTATAATTAAGCCTACCTGCATCATTTCCTCCGGCGACTGCGCATGCGTTATAAGTATATTGATCATCGCTTGAAAATCCACCCTCGACGGGTCCTTCTTTATACTCCTTAGAAACTCGTTCAACTGTACGTCACACCTGGAATTATATGTTTCACATTATTGACTCTATATCGATTTTATTAATTAGTTACTCGACGTTTGTTGGTTGATCGTCATATCTCACATCCGCCTGATCTCCGGGTTGGTGTCGTCCAACATCTTGAACAGGCCGTCGAGCAGCTCGGGCAGGTGCACGATGAGGTCGATGTCGGGCACGGCGTCCAGCACCGACACCCACGACACGATGAACTGCCGCGCGAAAGCGTTGCGCGTGTAGATGCGCTCGCGCAGCATCGGGACGAACGACGCCAGCTCGAACGTCGCCGATTCTGTCACTATGTCCTGTAAGTTTCACGATTCATACACACATAGATAGATATACTCGACCACATTTTCCTATGGAGTAGGCAGAGACAACAGCCCGCCTTCTGTTTCTATCCTTACAAACTTCGGTTCCTTTACTGTCATTTAACTTCTCGAGCCGGTTTCGAGTACTGTCAGGAATTCAATGTCAGTAATTTGAATTTACTTACATGATTGCAATTTGTTTTGCCCGTATCAGTAAGAGTACAAGTTACAATATCTCAAAGAATGAACTGGTTGTAAACAAGTTCTTCAAAACAAGACAAACATCATTATTAGTTTTCTTTTGATATAACCATCACTCTGTCTGGATCTGAATGGCTGTTTACGGCCACAGTAGAACGAAGAAAATTCACGTTATTTGCTTTAAAAAAAGCGACAAACACTGAGGCGTAGACCCGCCAGCGGTGAAGTTTATGAATGAGTGAATATTTTTATCTATATGTAGGTACAAGTACTACAAGTATTTACATAATGGACGATAAATATTGGGGGTCCTTCTTGATATTTCTTCAGTTTGCTTGGGGAAAAAATTAAAGTAGTTTTGTATATGCAGACTTGATTTTTACTAAATAGTAAGAAGGTAGGTATAGATTTCCATCGTCCTGAAGCTGAAAGTCGAGTAGTTTGTAGTTGTATACAAACACCTTGTTCAGTACAGTAACAATAGGTAAAGCTATGAGGCCGAAAATAAGACCGAATAATAAAAGTAGGTGGCAGAACGCCGCGGTAGCCTAGTGGTATGGGTAATGGACTGCTGAGACGAGGTCTCGAGTTCGATCCCAGGTTTACCATGGCACACACCAATGACTTTTCGATGCTTTTCGAAGTTATGTGTGTATTTATCGCAGGTTTATAAGTGCCTCGGAGAGCACGTTAAGCCGTCGGTCCCGGTTGCCATACAAACATCTATGGCAGTCGTTACGGGTAGTTGGAGCCCTCAAAAGTCCAACCAGCCTAACTTGGAACTTCGATATCGCCATTGGTCACTAGGCCATTGGTTGTGGAGGTCAGATGGCAGTCGCTTCACGGAAAATATCGAAGTTCAGCCGCATCACAGTTAGACTGGAAAGCCGACCCCAACTGAGTTGGGAAAAAGGTTCAGGGAATGATGATGATGATGATGAATAAATGTAGGTGGCAATACGGCTCTGCTTAGGTACACCTTTGGGGATTTACAAGCATAAATATAAGTATTTTTTTTTTGAAAATACTGGTCAAATTAAATGAATATAATAACTGCGTTTTAAAATATAATGTGCAGAACTAAATGGAAGAGGAAAGTAAACAATAATTGAGTTTCTTTTGTTAATTATTTGTTTTACGAGGACGCCGCGGCAAGGGTAACTCAATACTACAGCCACATGTCGCACGACGATGCATAACATTATAGATAGTCGTAATTAAGTGCGCAGCCGCACCGATAAGCAAGTGATGTGTAATGCTAGTGTGCGTCAATCGTACGATACACACACACCAGCTCCCCAGCTCTAGATTCGACTTGGCTGAACTAGAGCAGACGTTAAAGACTTACTACTTCCATTACTTGTTTCAGTGGGGACGCCGCTGACCGGAGGGGTGATTAGCACTTCTCTATGGGCCATTTCACCTGTAACGACTGCCATAGACGTTCCTATGACAACCGGGACCGACGTCCTAACGATCGGAACGGAACGATCAAATCAATGCAAATATTCATATTCATGCATACAAATATTTGCACTGAGCGGGGATCGAACCCGCAAGACACCTATCTAGACTGTATAGCCAAACCTCACTGGAGAGATTTTGTGCTGTCAATGAGAAGACCAATTTGTCTCCTGCACTGACGGCACAGAAGCTCTCGTAATCTTCCCCTATACCCCCTTTCGTGGCGCGTTTGGCGTGCTATAACATGGAAATGTAATGAATCGTAGGTACAACACGTTCAAGTAGTACCTTGACGAGCCGGTCGAGCAGCTCGGCGCCCTGCTTGACCTGCTGCTCGGGGTCGGCGGCGAGGCGCGCGAGCGCGTCGAACACGCGCGGGAAGTGCGCGAGCGCGGCGCCGCGCGCGATCTTCAGCACGTTGAACAGCGCCTCGGCCGCCTGGTAGCGCACGCGCGGGTCGCTCTCGCTGAAGCACGCCACGATCGGGTGCACCAGCTCCGGCAGGTACTCGATGCAGCCCTGCCACCCACTAGCGCACTCAATGTCGCGGTCACGTTTTCATTTATTTTCTCACTTAAGTGCCAGACCAGCACGCGGCCCATTCGATGGAAAGTGGTTACCGTGGGCCATGGAAATTTGCAACACCCGGGCGTCATACTCGTGCTGCCGACTCTGTAGAGGGGAGAGGGGTGGAGGGGGAAAGGGTTGGACCGAATCTGTCTGTTGTTAGTTAGAAATTTACCGGCTAGGATTTCTTTGACATAACATAAACTCACTCCTGTATCGCCGAAGGGGAAGGCAGAGGTGCCAGCACCCACATTTCACCACTTTATGTTTAGGTCCCAATGTATGATGAATAATAGGTGGTGAGCCTATTGCCTTTAACCGGGCACTTATAAACCTGTGATAAATACACACATAACTTCGAAAAGCATCAAAAAGTCAATATTGTGTGCCATAGTAAGACCTGTGATCGAACCCCAGACCTCGTCTCAGCATTATTATTATTAGGCTTTCTTTGCTTCAATTTAATACAGAAAGTAACCTGCAACCATGGACTTGGTGTTGAAGGTTTAGGAGAGGGTCTAGTACCCTTCGTACCATTATATTCCAATTTTTAAGAAATGAGTAAATTATTGAATGTATGAAAATACCTACCTAGAGAAAGAAAAAACAAATAATTCAAGAATGAATTCTTTTCCCAGTAATATCAATTAATTAGCCTACCACAGTCTACTGCTAGATATAAGCCTTTCCTAATGTTGGGAGTAAATTTTTTGAGTGAATGAAGCGAGAGTGGTATGTCAGGATTGAGCAAGTGGAGATCCGTGATTCCTGCTTACCCCTATGGGAAACAGGCGTGATTTCATGTATGTATGTATGTAGTATGTATGTAGGTATTATGTCACAGACAGCATAGCAAGTAAATTGTTTTAGGAAAAGTTTACTTTGCTCTTAGCAATACAGTAACTGACCTTCCCTAAGCCAACGGCCACGGAAGACAATCCCATAAGAGCTCCATTTTTAACATTAGGATTGGTTGAGGCCATCAAATCCTGACCGAGCACCCTGATCAGCCGTTTGATTTGGCTCGTGTTCTTCGCGTCATTGAAATCTTTCACCATTCTGTAAACGATATTATATAAACATATATGGGTCAGTAACAGATTCTGTAAGTGATGGTCAAAGATAATCTCTTGTTTACTGTTACCCAAAACTTTTGCTTGACGAATAAGCAGTACTCACTTTTCAATTTCGACGCCCGCAAATTTACGTTTATCATAAATTTTATCACATAAGCCGTGGACACAGGCTATGCTAAGTGGTGCGTAGTCTCTTTGAGCCATTATAATTTAATGTTTATTTCCATAAAATAATACAATTTACAGTACCAAAACACACCGAATCAAAAGTAAAATTACTAGGATTTTATGTCATACAACAATATAGGTGGTACAATATTTGTAGCATAATTATATGTTGCTTCTCAGGTCATGTCTCACAAAAAGAGAGAAATGCAAAATACCATTGTATTGTACAATTGTAGTTGTACATGGAACGCAGTTGAACGTCGTGATGACTTGATTGACGTCTCAGCTGTCAATGTCACAAATGACATTCAAATTTATATGCGCCGAAATCGTCGATAAACGTATTTAATTAATAAAGATTACCTACAGAAGTAACTATAAGTAAGTAAGGTAACAAAACAGAATGACAGTTTTAGACATAAAATACTTATTATTTTCTATTGAGTATTCTTATGATTTTTTTATAGTATATTTCTTCGGTTTAAAAACAATCTTTTTCCGAACGAGTGACAACTGACAATCGGTGGTATGACCACATTTAAAAAAGGTGTAATAATTTCAGGTAAATAAATGTACATTTTGTCACACATCACTTATTTCCTTTTTCCCGAACCACCCGAACTGGTGCGATTGACTAACTAATGCACTAACAGGTAGCCCCGTTATTTGAACGGCAAGTCTAATTTATAATTTTATAGATAGTGACTATATGAATAGATAGTACATATTATAGTTAGAATAGTAGGATTCAATATTTTTAATTCAGTATTAAACTTTCTTAAGTTACTATGATCGAATCATAAAGTATAAGCATAATGATAAATTAAACGGCCGGTACGGACTATAGTCCATTTAGGCATTGTAGGCAGAGGTGTAGCACCCACATTTCGCTAGTTTATGATTCAGGTCCTAATGTAATAGGTGGCGAGTTGCCATTAACTGGGCACTTATAAACCTTCAAGTACACACATAACTTGAAAAAGCATCGAAAAGTCATTGGTGTGTGCCATGGTAAAACCTGGAATCGAACCCGAGACCTCGTCTGAGCAGTCCTTTACCCATACCACTAGGCTACCACGCTATTTTGCTTCTACTACTTCGTCTTCTTAGCATGTCTTTTTAATACCTACGTTTTGTTGAAAACCGCAGTATAAAATACTTTTCTACTTAGTATGCATTTTGAAGACTAAAAATCTGTGTCGAACCAATAGTTAGTCAGTTAGTTAGTATAGTTTATTTTTTTGTGTTTTTATAAAAAGTTGCCACATGATTGTTTACCTTTATTGAAGTACCTAAACAAATGAATACTCGATTATGGATCCTACCACACGGACATTTTAATTATTTTCTGTATTCAAGGGTATTCATTTCTTATTACGTGGTAACCCAATTCATGTTTCTGTGTGTGTCTATTTTTGTACGATGTGTGTGTATGTGTGTTGTGTATCTACTGCCACTACTCTATGTTTGCTGAATTGAATCGTGTCCGCTTATTTTGATATTACCTGCGCTCTAAAACAGTCAAATGTTATTAAGTTCTAAATTGTGGTGTAGTTTAGGTGTTTATTTGTCGCGCCAGATTACGATTGTGCGTTCGTCATGCCTGTGACTTTAGTAGACAGGTTGCCCTTGCCGAATCTCAAGGTTTACACGGCGGGTAGTGTTTCTCTGCTTTCAATAGCCGTTTATTACGCGCTGAGTGTGACTAGTGATCCGAACTGGCGCGTGAACGCGACACAGGGTCGGCAAGACGCTATGGTAGAGCCGGGCGATGCTGAGGCGAAGCTGGTGATGACTTCGGAGCCGGTGTTGGCCGCCAACGGCACCAGAAACATCACTGAGCAGTTCGTCGATGTCATGGCTTATATGATGCAGGAGCCGCTCTGTATGTGGGTGAGTATGTTTACGTATTTTATTCGAGCTATACAGCCGTATACTCGTAGTTTCTAATGCTTACCAAATCGTATTTCTTGGCTCTCAATCCTATCAGTGAATCTCTTGCTCCTTATCAGGTAAACGTACAGGATGCAACTCACTGAACTACATAACAGAATTATATATAGCATAAGCATAACATGATAAGAGGCAAAACAAATCAACATAATACACTATGCTGATAAGGAGTTTTACCTGAGTTTACTTCTCAAGGTACATTTTTAATAAAACAAAGATTACTTTTATCTCTTCACTTCTTTTTTCATAATAATGTATTTGACTGACCTTCAGATAGTAAACATTTGGTCAGCACAATATGCTACGTGAATATTTATGTTAAGGATAAACAAATATTAAAATAACATTTTTTCAATAACAAAATATATATTTTTTACTTGAAAAATTAAAACTTTTTTTTTTACAAAAAAATAATTGTTTTGCATACAGTCACCTTGGCAGTGTGCAACTTGTGTGTGTGGTATTCACATTTTTGCAGTTATTTATTGTGCACTTGACTTTGTTTTTCTTTGGAAAGTCTAGATGTATGAGTAATGACTTTCTTATTGTAATTGATCCCACTTTAATCTGTGGTGTTGGTTTGTTATCAAATTATTGCATAATTAAGATTAATAGTGACCAACTATAAGTTACTGAAATAATGCAGCATGTGTCCCATCCTATTGACATACACTATAGGTGTACGGTCACCTGCAATAATATGTATACACTTTGGAACCTTGTCACAATAATAAATGACAAGTCAACATTATGATATGAAACGGTAAAATTAGACAAGTTTAATGTGAAAAAGTTCTAAAACGCATACATATTACTGCAGGTGACTGTACTTACCACTGTGTTACTTAAATAGTTTTATCTGAAACAACTTCTATTGCAGTGTCACATAGTTGTAACAGGTCAATAACATTTAAATATTCATCTTTACTCTTCATAACACATAAACATGCTTAGTAGTTTCAAGATTTTCCTTACAAGGCAGGTTGGCTAAATACTCATCATTATCCTGGTGTTAAACCCAGTCAGTTGTGAAGCAGCTACCTTGAAGTCCACGGTGTTTGTCTTTGTCTAATGACAACATCATAGTCTGGTCTAACCGTGTTGCGGCTAAACTTCTATATTTTTCATGAAACTTTTTCTTCAACTGGTTTTAATGTTTGTTTGCTGTATGACAACTGCGACCAAGGTACATTTAGACCTGTGCAAATAGCTATATTCATTCATAAAAATAAATGCACTAAGCAGGAATCAAAGCTGCACCAGTTCAAATAGACTCAATAAATATATTTAAATCCATAATTTGATGCAGTTACTCAGAACAAAAATTGGTTAGTAGTTAATAATTTATGGAACAATATATTGTTTAGAGAGAGGAAGAGTTTGTTATACATACTTAGTACTTTTAAAATTATTCCAGCATTTTTTTATGCTGGTATCCATTTTTAAATGATATTGTATTTCATTGATAAATGCAAGCTTGCATTGCTTTGATAGAACATGCTAGAACATCTGGCACTTCTCAATGCTATATGAATATAATTGATAGAACATGCTAGAGCACTTTTCAGGGCTATTATGCATATGATGTGAATGTAAATAAACATGTCAGTTCTAATGCCTCTTATTTATGCTGAAGATAATTTTTTTTGACTTGTAGATACTGAAGTTATTTTTTGATGTGACTGTATGCTATTTTGTCATTTCACATAATTCTCTCCAGGGAGTAATAAATCTGCAATTTCTGACCATTATTCATTGTTTATTATTTTTTGAGAATAATTGTAGGAAGTCATTATTACTGTTTCACTGCACAAAATTATTGATGGCCTAGACTAGGCCTAGAGCATTTCTTCTAGGTACATAACATTGTGCGCTAGTCCCAGTCCCAGATGTTACATGAAAGTCATCAAAGTTATTCTTCTAACAAAGTTTGTTAAGTACATGCAACAGTCACTGTCATGTGAGTTCATCTCTATGTACAAGACTTTAAGAGTGATTAAAGTTATTTAAACATCCATTTGACATTTTCATGAGATCATCATGTGACAACTGATATCACATATATTGAGATACGACTAAAATCATACCAATAAGATATTGTACTTTTATGAGCAGTTTATGATAACCTACATGTATTTTCTATTTTCATATCTATGCTAAATTTATCTCGTCATATAGGTACTTTTTAAAATGCTGAGCGAAAATAAAACCCGCGACGTCTTGACTTAGGTCGAATGCTCTACCACAGCAATTTAATAATCTGTGACCACAGTCACTATTCATTCTGTGGTGGTTTAAGTTTCCGCTTCTAAAACTTCTAAAATGGTCTTTTATGGTGTTCTATAAGTATGGAGGTATTATAATATTGCTGATGGGAACTCCGACACCTGGACGTACGACGTACCTCCTACGCATGTGCCTGCGGGCCACGTCATCTATTTCCCCTTATTATACATATTGAAGAAAAATGTAATTAAATGTATGAAAAAGAGAGTGCCCAATTGGCGGCAATAAGTTATCCGCCTATTTCACGGCACATAAAATAGAGTTACTGAACAGTTGGCTTCTACAGCTGTGTGCCACATCTTCAGAGCACACCGACGCGCGACGTGATTTTAAAATTTTCAATAAGAGTAAATACGATATAAGGATAGGACACATATATTATTTATTTGCCCTTCCACTGTGTATACATAGTGCTTCGCATGTTCGCAGAGACGCCCGCCCGACCAGTATCAATATCATTGCCAAATGCGTTTTCACACGCTACCCAATTTATTTTACAGTTTTATGCGACGCCAAATGGCAGCTGTGTTGGCTGTGTCGTGGGCATGCACCTACGATTAGGTACACTTGTCGAAAACGACCCAGGCATATAAACTTCCTTACGACAAACGTAATATTTTATATGTATGGTACCTAACAATTAATACAAGTATGGGCTCAGCACAGGATAGGACCTTTTTTTCGTCCCCCGCAATACCATGTTGTCGTCCACCAAAATCTCCATGGATACCATGTCGGACACCTACCGCCGTCACACCCGCGCGTCGTACCATCGCCGCGAGGAAGGCGGTAAGCGAGAGGAATTCCACTCCTGGAACTGCTACTAGAACCCTTCTCGGCGTGTCCTACGCCAGGCACTCAGTCAGCGTGTTCAGTCCCGAATCCTTACTCGTATGACAGTGATGGCTTTCGGACGTTGGCTTCTTCTGGATCCAACGCTGATATCTATCAGCATGGATCTTGTGGATCGTCAGCAGGTACGAGAGGCTACCCTGTGGCCTCTCTAGGCAGTCCCCCATGATGGGCACGTGATAGGACCCCACCAAAAACTCGTGGTCCAAGTGAATCTCAACCGCATATCGACGAGCGCGACCTGCCGCAGACTTTCCTCTTGCGTTAAACTTCGTTTCCTCTCCAAATAAGAATAGGGGCTATTATAAAAACTGTAAACTCAAAATGTTTGCGACAGAATATTCGATAGCTCGTACATAATGTTCAAAACCTGTCTCACGCTTTTATAAGCTTGGTGTGTATGTTTGCATGAAATAGCATCTTAGAACTCGATTTTGGAACAATACATGTCCCCTGCGTGCTATACAGATACACTGCGGTTTTCCCCTACCAGCGTGTACCAAGTGCCGATATCTGTCATTCATCTAATAAATAATCAGCCAAAAAAATGTACAGTGAGTTGAACGATTTAACTCACCAGTGGTGCAAAACAAATTTACGAACTTTCATATTTTATAATAATTATGAAGTAGTAGGAGACCGTATGAAGACGCGTGTTAGCACATAAACACCTTTCTATTCGCCCACGATTCCCTGTTTGATATGTTGTAGGTACATAATTATATCAATGATCGATTTCGTTGCATAATTACTAATCTGTGTTGGACATCCTGTTCAAAATTGTATCTAAAGAAACCGGTCAATTATAGATCGTATTCGCGGACTTCTCATAGAACTGAATTGAGGATAAATTAAGTATTAATATAATACCGATTGATATAGCTTGCAGAATAATCAAACTGCAAGTACAATAGGCTGGCCATATCTGCCGAAAGACTGATGGCCGCCAACGAGTCCCGATGTCTGCACGATGGAACACCTCCAACCAGGTGAACCGATAACCTGAGAAAGTTACTAGTGTGTACCTGATCCTCTTCTATACAATTAAGTAGACAACAATAGATTTCTTCTTCCGTGTCAATGATTCATTTAGGCACGATCGCGTTCCAAGATTTTCCATTTGCTTTGCGACGCACAATAATAATACTTACCTATTAATTTTGTAAAGAATCGCTGTTTGAATCAAATTGTTGATTAACCTGATTTTACTATATTATATTCATCTACCCCACAGTACCTATGTGAGTTATGCTGTTCATGCATATTGAATGTTATCGTGACGTGAATTATGATTACTATTCAGTAGTTAGGTATGTGCTAACAAGAACACAGGCAACGGACGTATGTACGTTAAACCTTATGAAGTTATGACGTAAGTATATTGTCTGTGTTTTTGATACACTTAATTAAATTTTTATGAAGCCACGATATTTTTTATGCTAGTGGCCTTGATTGAAGTATGATTTAAATTAAATTTATTTACAATTGGCAAAATATCAAATGTAAAAGTACCTATAATTTGTTTTGTGGTTTCGTGAGGAATACAAGAGTGTGGGCATTTGTGCCGACTTTGAATACAAAAATTTTGTACCCACCTGGTTACTTATAAAAATCGTCAAATAAACCCAATATATAATATATTACAGCTTAGGTTTTAATCACAAAGAGACAAAACAGACGCTTCCATGTTTTTGAGCAACTATTAAAATATAGTACAGTCGACAAAGGATATAAGTCTACAATATTATTGTTGTACCTAATGTTGTATGAAAAGGTGTATACTTATATTCTTTGTCGACTGTTCTTTTTCTCTGATCGGTATATGTACCTATATAATCATGGATAGTACTTAAATACAGCATGTAGTTGTTTCGACAAAACTCATTAGGTAGGTACCTATAACCACGGTATAACACTCTGAACTTTGAAAACACGACTTGTTTGATAAAGCAAAAGCACGCAAGCTCTCGGTGAACGCCGCAGTGAAAGTAAATATTCAGGTTTTGTGCTAAACCCAATGCGCAATATAGCTAATGTACTAAAAATAAAAGTTGATAAACATACCTATTAAAAATAAGTAAGAAAGTGTAAAGCCAATGAGATGACGGTTTTTATTACCTAACCACGATAAGGACGGGTGCGTTGATCTGGACGGATGGGTGTTTAGTGCACGGAACGTCACAATTTGGATAGCAGTTCTGATAAACATGTAGGGGATATTTTGCCTGTTAGTTATTTTGTGACTATTTTATCGCAGGTTTATAAGTGCCTCGGAGAGCACGTTAAGCCGTCGGTCCCGGTTGCCATACAAACATCTATGGCAGTCGTTACGGGTAGTTGGAGCCCTCAAAAGTCCAACCAGCCTAACTTGGAACTTCGATATCGCCATTGGTCAATAGACCATTGGTTGTGGAGGTCAGATGGCAGTCGTTTCACGTAAAATATCGAAGTTCAGTCGCATCACAGTTAGACTGGAAAGCCGACCCCAACTGAGTTGGGATAAAGGTTCAGGGAATGATGAGTTATTTTGTGACTGATGACGCTAATTAGTAAAGCAGTCCAGCGCAAACGTGGCGATACAAATGTTGTGATAAGGATAGGAAATCCCGGAGGCCACATATGCTTAGTGCATAGTTACTGCGCAAAAGATTCCACTAAATCAAGATTTTTGAACATTTCACCCCAAAAAGGTGAAATATCTACCCCTTTTTTCAAAGAAGCGTGACATTTTACATTGTGTATCAATTATTTTATTCGTGTATCGACCCTTTTTCTAAATGTCTACTAAAACCTGTAGAAAATTTACTTGATATTTCAAAACTTATGGTTCACATTTACACTGGGACCCACTGGGCACTGGTGACATTTTTTTAAAGATTTACTCACGCCGCGTGCGACGCCGGAATTCGGTCTGCTAGGAACTTATATGCAGCATAGCGACTGGGAAAAAAGATTACGTTAGAATGCCACCCACGTTATAACTTGAAATAGTCGTGCACCCGAGCGATTTTGTGATGTATTCGGCGCATATTGTTCACTGGTAGCTGGCTGTGTCTAATTCGATTACTTTCCATGATTTTACACTTTGCTAGTAGGTAAATAATTTCCCGTAATATCACAATCTTTTTATTTAGCGTGTTTTGTCAGCGGTTCTCATTATTCATTAATGCCATTAATATAATAAAATACCAAAATGATAATTGGCGACCGCATTTATTATTTAATATATTATAATCTCAGACAAGCCTATTAGATTATCTCAGTCAGCATTTGAATAAATCGCGCCTATATGCGGAGTGGTATTACCTTCAATTGTACGTATTGTATGTGACTAGTAAATGTGGGTTGACGGCCAACAGCTCGAAAAAAGCTTTAAAAGCGAAAGCTATGAAAGTGAATACAAGCAAAATGAAAGTTGCTGTAATTGAAAATGAAAGTGTACAGCAAGTGTCAGAGTTCATAATATTCGGGTCGTTTGTTGTTAACACACAGATGGTGCAGGTAGAGCATAGAGAGAAGCCGTTGGAAAAGAACTTCCCTCTATACATATAAGTAGTTTGTCATGCACCATGTAACTCATTGGTAACCCGACATGAATCGGGTTTTAGGAACCCTTCGCCACTGATGCAGGTATTGAAAAGCGAATGTGTTACATGTTTGCTTGAGTAGAGCTCCCAACTCCCTCTTTAAAAATGGATTCTCTGCTTCACACGATACCCAAAATAGTCCTACTACCGTAGATGCCCAACACAGTGTCATTTCTTAATAGTGTGAACTACTGTCAAGTGTAGGAGGAAAGTCACAATTGGAAAACGACGCTGTGATTATTATGATGAAAAACAAAGCTGTACGCATAGTAATGAGACTTGAGTCTGAAGTCCTATTTTGATAGATATGCGGGCAACTGCGTGAACTTACCGTCTGCAATAAAACAAATTATCGTATCTTTGACATAATCATAATAATGATAAGGAACACCTTACGATGGCGATATGTTGTTATCGTTCGCTAACTCATGAATGTTAATCTGGAAGTCCTTGACGGGGACAACAATCGAGTTTTGCGTATTACCATATAAGTTACTGAATACAATTTAATCTAAAGTAGATCTATACCTCAAACGTGTCCCTACATTTTGTATTTGCTTGATCGATACAAATGATATCGTCACCTTTTTTGACCACCACAACATTCGAATGCGTTGGAAATATTTCATGGTGGAATGTGTCTACAATCTAATTGCTTAAAATAAAGATAATTATAATCTGTATTTAGTTGTCATTTTCTATCATAAATATTAGAAGAACATATTATGAAAAAATATATACCTTCCAGAACTAATTATTGTTTGTGCTATAGAACTTCCGTTAAGTACAAAGTAAAAGTACTATAGTCTGACCACGAAAGTTGTATCGCACCCAAGGTGCGCGTGACGCAGCGTGGGGCGAGTTAAAGAAAGAGAAGAGCATGAGACGAGAGCCAACGAGATACCACTAAGGGTGTAACCACATTAATCGACGCGGAATCGGCTGAAGCCGGTTAAAAAAGTCTTTATGCCGACGGAATAAGAGTGTTACTAATAGCTTTCGCATCGGCTCGGCTCGGCCGACGCGACGCGGCATCGGCCGACGGCGAATCGAACCGTTTGTCGATTAGCTGATCGCATCCGTACGGCGCTGAATCCAGCGGAACTGCTGCCGAACAGCGCTGGAGACGGTCGAACGGCGTTGAACGGCAGTTGAATCAACCGTTCGCATACTTTCATCTACGACGGTAGCCGAATGGCGCTGAAGACGGCCGATCGGCGTTGGGTAGCAGTCGAATGAATCCGCTCGCGTGCCTTGGAGGTGTCGACTGCCGAACGTAATTGAACAGAGGCCGTGACAGTCATTCGGAGGAGTCAACTGCCGAACGTAAGTGAACAGCCGTCGTGACGGCCGTTCGGAGAAATCGACTGCCGATCGCATGTCAACAGCGGTCGCAACAACTAATCGGCGATAAGCCGAGTAGTGTGGTGATACGCACTCGGCTTAAGCCGATTCCGCGTCGATTAATGTGGTTACACCCTAACCCAATACGACAAGAGAGCGGCACTCCCCGTTCCCTCGCTACGCTGCTCGCACCATGGCCAGCAGTAAAGCGTTCGTGATCAGACTATAATTCAAATTTATAATAGTTTAAATAAAACTAGCCTCTGTGACATCATACGACATATCTAAATTAATTCATTGCGTGATAAAAGATTTATTATGTTTTAAATATAAGTCAGCGCTCGTCGGATCGTATCTGTACAACCAACATAAGAAATAAACAGCTTAGTTGAATGCTCGTATGTAATGTTGGCGGGACCAAATTACTTAACGCTGTAATGTCCTATGCGTTTCAAAACTCAAAAGAGTTGATAACTGTCATAATGACAATAAAAGTAATAGAACATATTTTTCGTATTTCATTTTCTTAATAAATCGGAAGCTTTAGATATTGCGATCATTCAGTTATACAAATGTATAATATATCAATGTATGTATGTATCGCAAATTATGAATAAATAAATAAATAAATAAATAAATAAATGATTGTCGTGGCGAGTACTTACACTGAACCGAACATCTGGAACCCGATTCTACTATCAATCATTGTCAAATCACACACACTTTAAAAAATGTCATTAAAATTTTAGAATGTTAGAAGAAAAATCCAAAATTGAATTAATATGAGTTCATTACATTCTTTCATTCGCTCTACTAGCTTCTTTCTTTAGACTACTTAAATAATTTAAAATGAAATGGCATTTTTTGCAGTATCGGTGATATATCATCATTTTATATTTGTCAACCATTGTCAAACCACTGAAATAACAGACACATTGTATTACTACTCTTTCTTGAAGATCAAAGGAGTACAACTTCTGTACGTCAATCAGTACTGACTAGTCTGTGGCAGAGGCTGTGGTTACCTGCACATCATTTCATTTCAAATGTTAAAATGATAATACCGGATCTCTCAAGAACTCTCCAACTACACTTAGTGACCCAAACAATATGGTATAACGCAAAATACTTACTTACTTACAGAAATAAAAACACGCCTCTTTAAAAACTTTGGGTATCATGAGAAAACATTCGACGTTAATAATAGCCTTGTATACACGTCAACAAATTGTAAGTGTGTGTTTGAAATTGGCAAGGTGAAATAGTTATTATGTTATTCTTCACATTCAAATGAGGTCAAGATGTATTCATGTATGTATTAATTACGTTATTTATATCATATTATTTACTTAAGTTCAATACAATACTGTAAATTCAATTTTAGGTTAGAACTTATAGTAGGGGAGCCTTTGATAGGATTTTTGAAGTTTGAAGAAATAAAGACTTAATATTGATCCAGACAATATGATTCGTACATAAACAGTCGTCCCTTTATTGATGAACCATAATGAATTACCGAAAAGTAGCAAAATGCAATAAAGGGACGTCTGTATTTACTCGAGCGCGGTCGATTTTTTATTTTATTTCAGAGAATAAGTAAGAAAATATAAATAGGACCCAAAATATAAATAACTTCAATTAAAATGTGTGATATATGTATGTACTTATTAAAATCTTGTGTAAACGATTCCCCTGCATCTGAAAATGAATAGGACTATTATTCTATTTATCATCTAATCTATCAATCTAACAGGTTTCGACGATGACGCTAGAGTAACTACAAGTTTAGCACTCTTCTAACTCGCCTCCCCTACTACCTATTAGCATCTTGGGCGAACCGTGGGCCCTACTTGAAACGTAGAGCGTAGTAGAGCTCTGATTCGTTCGGTTGCGGTTACTATAAATATTTTATCTAGGGGTTTCTGTTTCTCTTTCTGCAAAGTCTGTGTTTATTATCAAAAGTTGATAATAAACTGCATTTTTCAGAAAGAGAAATGTAAACTGTAAACTAACAGCCTGTTCAACTTTCTAATAGGTATATGAATTTAGTAAATAAACACCATGTTCACTCCAGAAAAAAAAACAAAACTTACGAATACAATATTATCAAACAAATCAGTTAGCGTTTTTGTATAACGATTTATGAAAACGTAAAAACGCTCGAATTCAGTTCGGTTATTCAACTCTTTGTCGACACAGTAAACGCCTCAGGTACCTACCTACATAGTTTTTATCTTAGCGAAATTAAATAATTCACACATTCAATGCGTTGTTTACGAAAATAGCCGGCGATAACGTTGTTTACTTGTGTCTGAAAGTATTGCGGTGCCAGCAGTGTGGTGTGACCACAAGTATGACTGTTTTGTTGTGGTCGCGTGACGCCAGACGACACGCGTCGCTGTGACGTCACGCATACCTACCACGGCCGACACAATGACAGTTACCTCGTCTGTATACTAGTCATTTTTAGGGATCCGTACCCGAATAGTAAAATAGAATGTTTTAATAGGAACCTTGCAAGGCACTGCACTCTATTTATTCTGTCTATGTATTGTACGTGTGCTTATTAAATGTTTTTTTCTTCTCTTTGTTAAGTTGGCCACAGACGGAAGCAAATAGCTCATTATGGGATCAGTTCGGAAAATCTTGCCTCAATGCGTTTATAATGAGTGCAAAAAATGAGAACATCGAACTTGTGGCATTCAAGACAATAATCACCATTGAACGCCCGTTATAATTTTTTTTTTGCAGCCAGTTTTTTACAGGGGGACTTCTCTGACTCTCCAACTAACCTTTGGACACGTCTTGGATATACGAAATTCTCCAATAGGTACTACGTCTTCTCAAAATGACCTTTGGACTCCATAGGCCTAATTGATGTAATTAAATCTTTTTCTATAGATTTTGATTGGGAAAAGTAAAAGTCATAAATCTTATACTGTATTGCACAGATCGGATTGCGGAGATCATTAACTTGTAAAAAAAATTCAAGAATCCTGTCCAACGGCGAGCTTAACTCCATATTGAGTTCTCTCCCAGCAAACCTTTTAGTATCGGGTAGTCGGGTTCTTGTCTCATTTTGGATGGAGCTTTTTGTGTCGAAATCTATAGGAAAAGTTCTTCATTCATTAAATTAACGTGATACTGTTTACGGAACATTAAATAAATCAATTTATGATTAGTTGACTACATATTTAATCAAGTTTGGCGAAAAGTCAGGGTTATTGCGAACACCAGCATAAATAATAGCATCCGCATTGATCGATCGATCGATTCATTTATTATTCTTCGGCTCTAGTACTCTACATTATACTTCGCTCACTTGCAGTTTCTCACATCTAGTATAGTGACGTCATATTGACATATTCTATACTTGGTATTTTATAGAAGCTGTCGTGCCGGAAAAAAAGTATAAATGAAATAAGCGATGCGTATATTCCATGATATAAGGAGGAGCGGTTTGAATAATACATCAACACATTTAAATAGGTATATATATATGCCTTGTACGGCTAGTATCTAGGCTGACTTACTAAAAATATTAACATAGGTCAGAACGTATTAAGACCTTTAGCGTATCTATTAAATATTTAAAAAAGCATTTTGAATACGAGTACCTACCATTGAATCTTGCCACACAATTATAGATGCTGCAAGTAAGGTTTATTATTATTTTACTGCGTAAGATAAATTTCCCATGAGCGACTTCTAGGTTCTACCAAACAAAATATGCTTTGAATAGGTAGTTATGAATATAATTTAGCAATTGTCATTGTGTGTTTAAAAGTAACGAAGGTGTTATATTCTATAGGGTAAGAGTTATTGTTCTCCTGGGAGTGAGCACAAAAATATTGTTATGATGAAATTGTTTCACCACATTGTTACTTAGTACCTACTGCCTGTGTCCGCTGCCCACCTTCTGGCAAGCTGTTTTACCACGACAGCGACCACGTGATATAGAACATAAAATTTAGATCATGCAAAATATTAGTCATTGTGGCGTCACAGTGGCATAACACAACAGACATGACGCAATGTTGAAAAATACAAGTAATAAGGACAACTGTGCGTATGTCTTTCGAATCTCTTCGACCAATGAGATATGTACTTACCTAGTAGGAATTATTGTCACATCCAGTCACACGAATCACACGACTGATATGACTCACTAGTCGCATCGCTGATTGAGACACGTGTCGCGTTGCTCCCCCCCTCCCCTATTAGAACCGTGATCTCGTGCTACAGGGGTAGACTTTTTTGACTAAAGTAGGGTAGGCAATAACGGAAGTAGGTTCTCTCTACACTCATATTCCTATTCAGTCGACATAAAATGAGAGGGTGGCATTACTTCTTTTATTTGTGCTACGAAAATACTAGACCACCTCAGAAGAGTGATACATGGCTATCACAATTTAATAACAATTTATTTACATAACAGATTCGAAGTTGTGTTATAGGTACATGACCTATCTCGTACGAGCTACGTACACCGGTGCACAGCACCCGAGTACCTACTTGCTTATCGCAGTTACATTACGCTACAACAATGTTCTTGGTGTTTAGAGAATGCGGTCGCCTTGTCGAATACTCAATAATATTTATTGTTTATTACTACGGTAGTCTTCTTTATTATGTCGAAGGTAATATAAATTGAAGTGAATATAAAATGAGACGTAAAATAAATTGTCGAAGGCTAGTGTGGTCCGGTAGTGCTGTGGCACTCTCACTTTCCCTGCATTTGACCCGGCTCACCCCGGTAACTACGGTAGTAAACAAATAGGTAACATATATATTTTCTTGATTTTTGACCTTATACATTATGGAATTACCGGGGTCTATGAACGCTTCCAGCATCTGAGTCCGTACTACGTACCGTCCTCTGCTATGCCCAAGTAGGTAAAAGGAAAGTAATAGAGGAAATGCTTACGACATTTCTATTTACTTTCCAACTGTATGAATACATTATATTGCAACTTAAAGCCTAAAGATAAAAATAGTACGGAGTCGATGGTACTTCCATGGTCGAGCCAGCCAGTCCAAGTTGCTCTGTGCTTTGAAGGAAAATTTACAATTGGAGCCATGCCATGCTGTTGTATTCATTTTTGTGGATTCTTGGAATAATACTTAATGGGAGTCGTCGATCGACGCCATCATGGTCACCCAGATGATGGCAGATTCTGAAAGATCAGGTCATATGGTCATTAATATACAATTAGAAGTATATCTACAAGAGCAGTTTAAGTTTCATTTTAATAAACAAACAAAGGTAAAGCTGCAAACAGGGACGGGTAACAGAGTTTGCGAGTCATTCGAACTGGTGTCACAGTGTGCATATTAGCACGAATTACGCTTAGCGGTACAAAATGTACTAGGGGCACTTTGAAAAAGTATAATATAAATTACGGATATTACAGCATTAGTTACTGTCAGAGATGTACAAAATACTTTTCGAAAAGTATTTAAATACAAAATGCAAATACTTTTTTAATATAGTATTTCAAATACAAGATACAAAATACTTTTGACTTTTGTATTTAAATACTAAATACAAAATATGTATTTTCAAAATACTTTATTGAAATATAAAATACTTTATGGTAAAATTACTGGTTTTCAGAATTTTTGATCTTCTATTTTTTTTAAATCTTCAAAAAGAGCATCTGACATGTTGCGTCTGTGTGGACGCATAATCATACTGGTTTTTTATAAATATATTTTTCTATTTCTGTATTTTTATTTGTCATTTATACATTCATAATCACTTAAATACGAATCGTTAAAATAATGTCTTATAGAGCCTACACGGCATATTGTTTAAATACAATTTGCTTTGGCATTTTTTTAAAGACATTTCGAGCGAACAACACAGTAATAATGAAATAGCTGTCAACACTGCAAAACGTAACACTGACTTTGAGAATTGTCAAGAGGGGTCAGGTTTTATATGCATTATTCTTTTGCCCCCTAAAATCCAACCACACGTCCTGATCGTCTACCTGATCTCGTGGGGGGCGGACACACGGAAACGAATTTACTGGCGTGGCTAACGTGGCTCTGGAAGACTTTTTTAAAACTTAAAACTTGACATTGGCGTCTCGCCATTAATTTTATAAAAGTTTACATTTACTAGAGACTGGCAAAATTGCGGCTATCCTGCTGCAGAAGCCATTTTAAGAAAAGAAGAAGAAGTATATGCATTTTGTTTCATCTCTCATTTTGCGCATAGAAGCTGCTGCGCCACTAGCGGGCATTTTTTGTTTTTACTGAATCGCGGAATGCTTCAGAAAAATAAAGCTAAGAATAAAAAAGTATTTTGTATTTTACAAAGCATTTTACAAATATAAAATACGTCTCGAATAGTATTTCAAATAAAATACAAAATACTTTTTAAAAAAAGTACTTAAGTACAAAATCCAAAATACGTATTTTGTATTTTGTATTTGTATTTTAAATACAAGTATTTCAAATATGTCACAACTCTGGTTACTGTGGACAGGTCAATGTTCGAAACATGCTATTTTGAGAGAACTGTTAGAAAGCACTACTTCATTGTACCAGTTATTACTTTCGATAATGATGGAAGTCAGGCGCGCTCAGTTATGGTATCCAGCGAAATCGTATTACCAGACCAAATTTTGTATGCCCACTCGTATTTCCATATTTACAGATGTATATTTAAATGGCTATTATTTTTTATTATTTACGGAAACTATTTTGGCAAGAAAGTGATACGCTTTGAACATAATTTCTTTTTATTTGAAACTTTTTCTACCAAGCTTTTCTAAATGGTGGTTGAAATCCAAAGTTCGTTCTAACATAAACTACGTAAGTACTGGTTTATGTCATGTTACATAAACCATTATTATCCATCCTAACACACATTCAAAGCATCCTCGCGCTAATTCCTAGGATGGTCGAAGAACTCTAGCAGTGACTCATGGGGTGCCCCATGGGGTTGGCATATTCCACCTGGAAGCCGTAAATCGGCAGGTCGGGCGAATTCAGGAAAATCAAAACCATCTGGTAATTCATCCACACCTCCTATAGCCATACCGTCCGTCCCACTAACAATATGGTACCGTTCACCTCGGAACGGAACCGTTAACGAGTTGTGAGTATTTGCGAGCCACTATTTCGGGGGCGTGATTCATAGTCCACAATTAACTTAACTATGTTAGGTATGTAAAATGCTATTTTACATATACTCATACATTACCCATATCCGTACTAATGTTATAAAATGCGAAAGTAATTCTGTTTGTCTTTTTTTATTTATGGAACGTCAATTTGACTTCACCTCGCCTGATGGTAAGCTGAAGGCAAAGTCTCAGGAAGGAGGTTCACTCAACTCCTTCCTGAGACTTTGCCTCACTGACTTTGCAACTCAACATGGTAATACTACGTGTTCACAAACACGTAGTATTACCATGTTGGCGCTCAGCTTAAAGGCTTCATTAGATGCTTGTTCACGCGGCGCCCCCTTTAAAGAACCCCAGACTGTAGGAAGAAGGAAGAACGTGCGCGGTTTCCAAGACTAATGGTGCGACAGAGGAAAGACTCACCGAACCGCTTGGTTCTTGATGGTATATTTTGGATGACATCTAAGCCCTGCATGGTGTTGTCCTGTTTAGGAAAGGAGAGGGTGGGATTAATAGGTGGGTCTGTCTGTATACGCTTTCACGCCTAAACCACTGAACTAATCTTGAAAAAATTTGGTACAGAGATATGTACATATAATATAAGGATGAATATTGACCCATCTCTGTATCAAAGTATGTATGTTAAGTTTTACGCCTAAAACACTGAACCTATCTTGATGAAATTTTTTATTGAATAGAGCTTGAGTACATAGTGGTGTAGAAAAGAGAGACAAGACAAGACAGAAACTTAGAAGGGGAAAAGTGAAAAGGAGAATAGGGGAAAGGGGGAAATGGGAATAGATATAACGAGAATAAGGGACATGGGGAAATGCTTAACTAATGGTAATAGGGAATAGGGAGATGGGGAAAAGAGAATAAGGCGGGATGGGGAACTGGAGAGATGCGGACATGGAGAAATAGGCAATAGGAAACTAGAGAATTGAGGAAATGGGAAAATGAGGAAATATGGAAATGGGGAGACTCGAAAAATAGTTTGTAGACGACTACAGAAATGCATTTATAGTCCGTTACGCGTGCCGTGTAACACGTAGCATCATGGGGCCACAACATACCTACTTAATAATAAATGAAGTGTATCAAAATTGTATCTAATGTAACCTGAACGCGCTAGTTCCTATAAATAAACACATTTGGATAGAATAGTACTGTAGTAGGTATGTCATTTTCATACAATGGTAAACTATTTTTGTTTGTCTTGCCTTTTGCGGGTTACTCAAATAAGTACTCGAATAATAATGAATATTCTAGAACATTTTAGCCAAGTCGGTTTTAGAATGAGAGACGAGTGGCTAATGACCATTCTTAAGACATCGAAATGGTTAATCCTCCGGGCCCAGTGCCTCGGAGAAACACGTTAAGGCCAGGTTGCAGTAGTTTTTAACATTTTCAAACGTCTGGATATCAAGTAATATTGCAAATTGCGCTAAATAAAAAGCATATTCATAAAATAGACTATACCTTCTAGGGTCCTGTGAAAACAGAAACACGATTCATGATAATTGACTCGATAGAAATTAGCGTCAAACATGGGTCTAAAACGCTCCAAATCGATATTTCAAACACGTTTTACACTAAGACGCCATCATCAAATAATGCCGAGATTGATATCATTATAAAGAGCATAAAAATATCTAGCGACTGGTAAAATTATATTTTATCAAGCAATTATTATTTTTTTCAAAAACTTATAAAACCTCAAAATCTTTGCATTTGAGCAATCGCAGCGGTCAGTCAGTTGAGTCAGTACCCGCCGAGGCGTGTTCAAGGTAGGACGTGTGCTGTTTGTTTCTGCGAGTTTCCCCCCCCCGCACGTTATTACGTTTAATCGGTTTCGCTGAAAAAATGGGTATAACTCGGTTCATTAAAGGAAGAATTCTAAAATATCGGAGCTTATCACTTTCTCTCGCTCGCACAATTGTGCTGTCAATTTAATTTATTTTTTAATTTATGTTTATTTATTTTTTTTCTTTTGTGCCACTGTACAAAAAATGTACAGTAGGTATATAAAAAATTGAATTTGGTGTACAATAACTAGTCTATATCTATGGCTCTAAAAATGTTGGTAGGCTTTTATTGATGACTGCTCTAGTCTTCTTAGCCCCTAACTCTTAGCTAAATTACAAGTGGGTTCACGTCAGTAGTTGGTCAGAGTTATTATTTTTTATTGAATAGATTGCTTTAGTCACTAGGCTACCGCAGCTGAGTATAATTATACATATTTTATGTTACAGTGCTGCAATGAGAAGACGAAAAGCCGCTGGTGTTGAACAGCCCGTAGACGTTTCTAATTCTCGTTTGCAAATTGCCACGTAACTATCAGTACTTTTACTAAAATCTGTGACATATTTGAATAATATAAAATTTGTAAAAAAAATTATCCATTAAACCTGATGAAACTCACAGCAGACAGGAATCGTATTGAACGATCAACGATTTTACAAAGAGATTCAAGTAAATAGCTCGATTTAAGAAAAAAATATTTTTTTTCTTTGTTCGAGCTTACAGCTTCATACTTCGGTCCCATTTGTAAACGAAAAGTTACAATAGATAGTGCACCATTAGTAAAAAATAATCCTATATAAAAAAATCTAAACCAAGTGGTTTCAGTAGCTCACGGCATCGAAAACGAGAAACATTCCATACAGCAAATGGAACAACAGAAAAACATAAAAATAGATCAGTGTGGACTGTTTATTGACCGCATATACCTTTTTATTGGAGCCACTCCAGATGGTCTTGGTGGAAATGACAAAATTGTCGAAGTCAAGTGCTCTTTGATTGCATCAAAAATGGTTTAGAAAAATCTCTAGAAAATAATAAAGTACAACTTAACAATTTACCATAAATAAAAACAGTAATTGGTTTTACCAAATTAAAGGTCAGTTGCATGTGACGGGGCGCAAAATGTGTATTGAATGCGTTTTGAATGCTTTTTGAATGCTTTTTGAATTGTGCGTTTTCATTATCACCATCCTCATAGAGACTTATTTTCCTGACTGCATCCAAGGCCAAGGTGAACTCGGAGCTCAGGGTCCGCCTTCCGGCTCTTCCTCTTCCACTTCACACGATCTTGGGCGTCTCCCTAAACCTAAGCCCTAAAATGCCCAGTCAAGTTGAAAGAAACTTGACGTGATTTTAGGATTGCATGTAACGGCGTGCATTTTCTACTAACTATCTATCTACTAACAGATCAGTAGACAGCACAAAATGTCTTTTTTACCCGACTGCGCGACGCAAAGAAGTGGCAATGTGTTTATTTATGTTTCACTTTTCAATAGGCTTTGTTTTTTGAAGACGCTTTTATTTTTTCTGTATGTTCATATATTATGTTCCAATGAAATGGAAATACAAAAATATGTATGTTAAATTTAGGTGATTTTTTTTCTCTACCTATACAATGAAAAACTATAACCGAATCTAACCTACTGCTTTTACGATATACGTACCGTGGCGTAGTGGCACCCTAGCTTGGTGACGTCACGGCACGAGTACTCTAAAATAGCACTACAATCTCCCGCACGCGACTTCATGTATGTTTTTTTTATATAATAAAAAAATAATAATATTTGAAACAGTGTTGCTACACAGTATATGCCTACACATATAAGTGAAAAAGGTACCTACACATAGCCTATAGTGAGTATGCCGATGAACTCTTCAATCAATCCCACCCTCCCTTTATCCAGAACAACATGTTTTTTTATATCACTTATGTGGCAGACAAGCATACGGCCCACCTGATGCGAAGAGGGTCACGGTGGCCTATGACCTATATATTCAGGTCTTAGGTGTCACCCTTTGTCAGCTTTTGGACTCCATTCCAGTTTCTTAGTTTTTCTAACAAACGCGAGTCTCAAGTTTTCGCGTACCGGGTTATACTATACGATAGCGCGCGCCTGCGCGCCGCCCGCGCTGCCCGCTCGTTGCGTCGATTACAGGGCTTGTTTACCGGTTAATGTATCAAACCGGTTTCAGTGTAAGTACATAAGAGCGTTTCATTTAGGTTTGACTCTACCTTAACCGATAAAAAACCATTTTGGTTTGAACTCAATTTACCGGTTTTGATTTCGCTCTTACCGACAACATCGATGCACCATTCACATTCAATTCGCGCGGACTACATGTGTTATCCACTAGTACAAAATTTCAATTTTCAAGCGTAGGGCTAAAGTGCTTCCATATTTTAAAGGAGTGGTGAAGGTCACTAAAGTGTAGTGCGAGCGTCGTCGGTCGCGTGGACTGTATGCGCAGTCCATTTTCAATTTAATACAATTTTTTTTAATAAAATTTACTTATTTTAATTATCAAAATATTATAAAAGAACAGTTTTTCTAATCAAATATTCTATTGCTAAATGATATTGGTAAAAATTCTATTGATAATGGCATGTATTAACTCCCAATAATTTTAATTATATATAATACTAGCTGTTGCCCGCGGCTTCGCCCGCGTGGTTTATTTTTTGACAATTACCAACTCATTTTTGACTCATTATTATTATTAGCCCACATAGTTATTTAATTATTATATTGCATATTTTATAACCACCTTCGGTTCGCCGACGATATCGTCATAGTTGCGGAGTCGCTGGAGCAGCTGGGCGAAATGCTGCACGGCCTAAACGAATCCTCTCGACGCGTCGGCCTTGGTGTAAACTTGAACAAAACCAAGGTTATGTTCAATGAACACGTTATACCGAGACCGATTGCCGTCGAAGGGGCCACACTCGAAGTTGTTCAACAATATATCTACCTGGGGCAAACCATACAACTTGGTAGAAACAACTTCGAGAAAGATCTAGCCAGAAGGATCCAATTGGGCTGGGCAGCGTTTGGCAAATTGCGTCGGGTCTTCTCCTCCCCCTACAACAATGCCTAAAAACAAGAGTCTTCGACCAGTGCGTTCTGCCTATTATGACTTACGGTGCCGAAACGTGAACATTGACGGTGGGGTTAGTCTACAAATTGCAAGCCGCTCAGCGGGCCATGGAGCGAGCTATGCTTGGAGTCTCTTTGAAGGATAAAGTTCGCAATGAGGACATCCGACAAAGAACTAAAGTTACAGACATAGCTCGCAGAATAACCAAGCTGAAGTGGCAGTGGGCTGGCCACATCTGCCGGAGGACCGATGGTCGCTGGAGCAAACGAGTCCTCGAGTGGAGACCGCGAGAAGGCAAACGGAAGGTAGGACGCCCCCTAGCCAGATGGACTGATGACTTGAAAAAGGCGGCTAGGACAGACTGGATGCATTAGAAGAGGCCTATGTCCAGCAGTGGACTGCGATAGGCTGATTGATTGATATTTTATAATGAACAAAACTAAATCACAACTTCTGTGTCTTAATTATGAAATAAAAATAAGACTCCCAATAATGCAGATCGCATGTCGCTGCAACTTGTCGAGAGCATCTAATAAGTACTTTGCGGAGCTATCCCAGAGATGCGAGCAGTATTCCACGCAGGAGCGAATTTGTGTCTTGTAATGAAGACACCGCTGCTTCGGCGTGAAAAAACGTCTCACTCTGTTCAGGACTCCGAGTTTACGAGAAGCTGTTTTGATGATGCTCTCGATATAGTTCTTGTTCATCAGTTTGCAGCGAACATCCATACCGAGTATATTGAGGTTATCCTGAAATGGCAGTGGCGTGCTCTGAATAGTGCGATGAGGAAGGAAAGTAGAGAGCCAGCATTTACCTGCAGGAACTCCGAAGCTCATCCATCACAAGGAACGCGAATGCGGCGCCCCTGCAAGAAGCTAGCAACCCAATTGCACAGTCTTGGAGGCAGACCGAAGGTTGGTAGTTGGCTAAGAAGCGATTTGTACCAGACTCTATGGAAAGCTTTAGCGATGTCCAGGCTAATAGCCAGTGACTCACCATGCTTGTCCATAGCCTCACCCCAAAGATAGGTTATATACCGCAGAAGATCGTTTCGGCCTAAAACCTTATTGCCGGTCAGTGATCCTCTAGGTGACGCATGAGCTGTGTGTTGATGAGGTGCTCAAAAACTTTACACAACACTTAGGTGACGGCTATGGGTCGATAGTTGGCTGGGTCTGAGCGATCTCCCTTCTTGGGAATCGGCTGTATATTCGCCTCTTTCCACGCCGTCGGCACTACTGTACCCGAAATGTGGGAGAGTTAGTACAGCCGCGTGAGCATTGTAGACAACTCCGCTGCACATTTTTGAAGAACCACCGCTGGTATACCATCCGGACCACTGGTTTTCCGGACATCGAGTGACTGCAGTACTGCACGGACGTCGCCTTGCCTGATACGGATATCAGGCATTGCGTGGTCACTGTTGGGTGGTCGGTGGCTGCATACCACAGTCCTCAATTCGGGAGTTGGTCGTAAATAGATTAACCAGAAAAATTGTTTTCTCTTGCGGCTCATGGGCCAGGGATCCATCAGGGTTGTGCGGGGGACGGGGGAGGGGCGGGGGCAGGGTAGCTGGGCTGCCGGGCTGGTAGAATTTAGCTTGCACGGCTCTGGCCAGTACTCAGTAGCCACGGCTGCCCGTGGGATGCACCACTAGGTCTTGACCAACCTGTGCTATGCGCTGGGTATTTTGCAGACCCTTTGCTTTGTTGTACCCTATGTTGGAATCGTTGTGCCTTACCTTACCCAAGCGCGAAACGCAAACTGTTTATGATAAACAGCCTCTGCTCACGCCCGAATCAAGGGCGCACTCCGCGGGCACCGGTGACATCAGTGTATGGGATATAGTACTCCATACCCAAAACTGATCTCACGGACGACAGCAGTTGCACTATCCAATGGGTCTTTACCTACAAAACAGCGCTCAACCCAAAGGATAGACGCAAAATAGTCACGCAGTCCATCCCAGTCCGCTGACGAGTAGTGCCAGAGACGCCGATTTCCCTGCACTGGTCGTGGGGTGCTATTAAAAGCCCCTTGGAACCCCCAAAAATACCTACTCAGCGTTCGGAAACCGCTCCTTCGCCTCATCTGCCGCCTGACTCAGACATTCAAAGAATAGTGTGGTCTCGGCATCTCCGGTATGGCAACGGTAACGGCACACATAGATTTGTCTCGTACAGCTATGGTCTACGTGTACCCACGGGACAGAAAAGGATGGGTCCTCAAGGCAGCGCAAACGACGACAACAAACATCCGCCCTAACAAACACGCACTCCCCGGTTTTGGCACGAAAATTTTCCTTTGGAACATGGCCGGGGTAGAGCAGGCAGGTGTCGTCATGCGGCATATTTGTGTCTCCGTCAGAAAGAGCGTGGCTGGTTTCGCCGTCTCTATTTGTTGGTGGACGGCGTTGAAGTTTGCATGGAGCCCACAGATGTTAGTAGACTCCACCTCAAAAAGCGAGCTAGTGGGAGAATAAAGAGCCGCTGTGTTGCCATAATCTCTGATATGTACTGCCATGGTAGGGGGTAAGAGAAGGCGTGAAAAAAGAGGTGATTGTCGTGGCAGCACCGCGTGACAAAGCGCAGGAGATTGGTTTTATCTGTGGTTGTGAGGCATGGCGAGAGCCGACGCGCCGAACGGAAGGTGCCTCCCCTCCTGAATATATGGTCGGCGGGTTCCCACATCCGGTCACCAACCTGTACGACGAACCATTTTAGTATTATGCGCGGCCTGGTGAGGCAGTCTCCCAGGGTGGTTAGCCCCAGTTGAGCCTCTGTAGTACCTACTATGCCGCGAGCGGCCCGCGACACCAGTTTCTACGGGTCTCCCTGCTCGGCGGGTCACCCCGCACCATCCCCACCAAACTACGCCAATACCCACTGGTCCCACTAATGCTGCGACTACCACCACCTCTGCCCGGCTATGTACTTGCTGACTCCTGAACGCAATTCAACCGAGGTTGCTACCCACCCGGTCAAAATTTATGACAAATTTATTCCATCAAATTTCTACCACCAGTAGTTATAACGTATTTTACGCCGCATCCTTCGATTAGACATTTCTTTCGTTCAAGTAATCAAAATAAATAACTATATATTTTGTTCTTTCTCTTATGACCCATTCTTTACTTGAAAACCCTAAAATAATTAGGAGCAAAGCTGCGAAATTACCAATAACTTAGTCCACTTTAAGTTAGCAATCGTTTAAATAAATGCATCACTCTCTGAACAATTACAATTTACAAGCAAGTTGTGACGTGCTTCGTTCAAGCGATGCCGACGCGGGTAGGTACGTGTCGCTCTGGATTAAACCGGTTTATTAAGGTTTTAGTATGGTTCCCATTCTGGTTTCGCTCTGAATGAAACCTTTACAAAAAACAGGTTTAACCTTTATTAACCGGTATTTTCTAAACCGGTTTCAAGCCCTGGTCGATTACACTCGATTCGGCTGCGGGGACTGAGGTACTGAGGCGACGTAAAATACCTACTTGTTTCACTGCAACCTCGCCTTAAGCCGTCGCCGTGTCGGGCCCAGTTTTCTTACCAACATCTAATGTATTGTCCACGTCCATGCGGATATACCTAATCTAATTTAGCGTTGAAGTACATGAAAGAAAATATAAAACTAAAACAAATGGAAATATAGTTTACCTATCTATTTCGTGACTATGCGTCCATTCGAATTCAAGAAATTACTTAGGTCGCGGTCTGGTGTCAAAATGGAGTAGGTACCTACTTATGTGCTGTTTTTTTACTTTATGACGTGGCGTGATGTCGATGACCGTTTGTTTTGCCTCAGTTACTACAAGTACTCGTAGGTAGGTAGGTACAGTAATAAGTTAATAACACTACTCTCACCTCGCGGTCACAGTCCGCCCCTCCGCCGGTCACCGTGCCGTCCTACAAGCTGCCCCAATTACAATGTAATTACACTTTTGAATGCTAGAGATCGATTTTCATAAGGATTCCGTGAACAGACTATTTTTCTTTTCAAGTTTTGAAACTAGTTAGCAAAATACTAGTAACCTATACTAGTATTCTGTTAGTAGTGGGTTCACGTGCGTCGGTAGTGTAATGACAGGAATTCGAAACCGCGACCTCTCAATTGTAAAAGCGTATTTCTTAGCTAATAAACTACCAACTAAGCCATTCAATATGCAGTTAAAATCACGGCACATAAATAAATACAACTTGAGTTATTATCAAGTATATGCACGATCAGCACGATGCAACAATTGCAATAAAAGAATATGACAATAGGAACATAATTATGTACAGTAATTATTTTTCAGTTGCCTCATTACATTACAGTGTTTGTATTTTTTGCGATTGCTGTTGCGCCAGACCATCAAGGAGTTTCTAGCAGTAAAAGGTCGGATTTGCAATATTTTAAATGTTTAAGTTTGACTTGCAGTCACAGACACGGGTGACATGTGCATTGAAACTGAATTTGATTTATAAACAATCAATTAGCCTATCGCAGTTCGCCTTCTCTCACAGTGAGTGATATCGTCTGCTCAGTTAGTCGCCTCTTACAACACTTTTCAGATGAGATGCGGTGGTGAATATTCTTCCTCTGTCATCGTCTGATTTATTAAAACTTTTATTCAATGACTAGCGCACCCACTCCCACTTCGCTTGTGGCATACTACAAAACCCCGTATCACCATTTGCAGCTATATATATATCATACTCGCAATTTATTAATTTTCAAATAGATTCCCATCTACCGGATTTGTTGACATTTATGATTACTGCTCCGCTTCCGTGAGTAGTAGCGTGATGTCATATATCCTATAACCTTCTTCGATGAACGGAATATTCAACACAAATATATTTTTCAATTCGAACCTGTAGTTCATGAGATCAATCCAAACAAACAATGAGGCAAATAAACTTGTCAGATTTATAATATTAAAAGTATAGATTTATTAGACATAAAAGTAGGGGGAGTGATAAATACGTGTCAGGCGGTTTAGGTCGAATATCCGTGGGGAGTACCATACTCTGAAGAAAAAAAATCAAGTTAAGTCGTGGTAACTTTACACGGGAGACTAGCGCCCCTCATACAATATTGCTCACTATTGCAAGTAAACTAATGTTTATGGCTACCTTTCTTTGCTTTCGATTTCGGTAACAAAGTCATAACGACAATTTCGAGATCGTAGCACACGTGGTTTCTGCCTAGCCTAATGGGAAAGAGGCGTCACAGATGTATGTTATTTTAGTTTATTTACACATTGCAAACCGCAACGTTATTCTTAGAAACAGACAGTGAATTCTGTTGAAGGCAACCGTTAAGTGCGAGGTTTCTGTCGGTCAACAGTCAATAGTCAGCCCGTACCGTACTATCCGTGAGCACTGACCTGCGGGTAATTAACTTCTAACGGTACGCGACATGCGCGTGAGTTCGTAACATCCTTACATAGGTAACTATTGTGTTTGATCATTGCGCAGATCAATTGATGGAGAAGTACAGGTGCAGGTGCGACAAGATATAGTCCAGGAGCTAAGCACAAATTTTGTCAGTTACTTACGAGGCGATAACTTGTAAACTACTTCAGTGAGTGGAATTATGAAGTTCCAAGATCGTCACTTGCTCTCCTTTAAGGGCTAGCTAAGCCTTCCTTGCAAAATATTGTTTTTAAATTACGGCTAACCTAATATTTTGAAGAGAATACATCAGTTGACAACAATGTCCGGGACAATGTAGATAAAATATTGAGCGAGAATCGAAGCTGAGACCTCAACGGACGTAACAGTTGCCGTGATGTTGTAGCTGTTTCCTGTTTATTATTATGGGCATGCAAATATTTACCTATAATTACCTAGGCTTAAAGTGTTGTCTAAGAATTAAGGCCACCATTATAGATGCCAAGAACGATTAAATCTTAAATGACTGACTTCAATTTGGTGGCCTCGACAGATGCCTACAAAAAATTAATAAGAGTTTTACTAATTTAGTCGCCATTGTAGTAGAGCCAATTTGCCGGTTGACCTGTGCTCAGCGATATTGATATGTTGGTGTGTTGAGTCACTGACCCCGAATATGAATTTCATTAATTTCTCTTGAAGTTTGTATGCCACTCAAATTACACTTTTTAAGGCGATCCTTTCTAAAATCATTTTTAACGAACAGACTTTTTTCATTTAACACTTTTGAAATAGTTCTGAAGACACTTCATACAAAGGTATTAACTTAACAAAATGGAAGCTCAGTCCGAAACTGACATGCACAGTGAAAAGCAATTGCTGAGCGAAGCGTGTGTGCACCGTCTCCTGCTGTGTGTGTGTTTCCAGAATCACGCTGCCTTTCGTAGCAAGGCGTAGACGGTCGTCGGTAGTGCCGTGCTCGTGTATGCGTTCCGTCCTTTCTATACAGTTTGAGTTATGTGTGCTATTTCTTTCTTTTCTTATACAAATACTATGAGAGGTCTTTTAATTAATGAACTCTGTGTTCACAACGTGTCCGAATCTTAATGTCACGTCCGTCAGTAGAATCGCGCCTCAGTAGAATCCTCCAACGATGGCGACGAGGGACGTCTCGTCGTCACATCTGTTTACGTCCGTGTTCATCAATTGTTTTCTCAGCGAGTCAATGCATGTTATATTAGGTTAAATTTTCAATCTACTGACTTATCTATTCTTACATATTCGTCTTGCATTAACATTTATAATTTTGTTAACATGGTACAGCGCTCAGCTCAGAAGTTGTCGAACAATAAACAATGTACCTTTTAATCTTCAGAGAACAAGTTTATATTTTGTTTTGCTAATTATTTTTCACGAATAGTGATCGGTAGGTGCTAAATGAAACTAAAGTACAAAAATGAAATACTGAGAGAGTGTTACTTTTTGTTAAAGTTGATTCTGTTCATTAATTGTTTTTTGTATGCGGAAGACACCAATTGCACAGACAGAAAGAGAGGAAATGAATTGAAGGTTGTCAGTAGGTACAGTAGAACTCAAAAGTGCAGTAGCAATCCTACGCAACTATAGCGTCAACATTCTAACGCTACTTGTTACCTTTTTCTTTTAAGACAATTCACGCACACATGTAAATTGTTCTTCTGTAGGAATATTATACATTATTTCGCTACAAACATCTAAGTAGGCCGTGGCCGAATGGTTCTGGCATAAGGATTACTAAAATGTAAGGTTGTTGGTTCAAATCCTACGATCAATCAAAACACTTTTTGTGTTTTATTTATAAATTAACAACAGGTTGATGAATAAAATATGATTCTAAAGTAGAATTTATTATTAGTTAAACTTTAGCAAAGATCAACATAAAATGTAAAAAGTATGAAGGTAGATTTGAAATAAAATGGAATAATTACTGACTTAGAGAAAATAAAATGACGTTGTTGGTTTTTAGTTGCTTGTTTTCTGCTTGTTATTGTCGTGAATCGATTCAATATTAATTTTAACATGCCTACAAGTTATATAAGAATGGAAGTCAATGCTAATATTGTGGCTTTATATATGAATGGATTAAATATAAGTGAAATAGCAAATGAAACTGGCATATCCGTAAGTATAATAATATACCATTTTATTTTTAAATTATACTAGCTGTCGTCCGCGACAACGCTCGCGTGGATATCGATTATCGCGACCAAACATAGCCTATGTGTTATTCTGTGGTATATAAGCTATATTACTGTAAAGTTTCATTAAAATCTATTCTATCTATTTGCTTACATTAATGTAAAAACGTTCTTTTTAGAGAAGTACTGTGAGCCGCTGGGATAAGAGGTTTGAGGACGAGAAGGCCGGAAGGTTTGAAGAAGTAGAAGGCCACCGCTGATTAACCACGACCAGCGGTGCTATATGGTAGCAGAGTATGAAACCAATGGTTTCATACCAACACGACGATTTGCCAATGAGTTTGAAACATCATTGAGGACTGCTCGCCGCGTACTCCATGCCGAAGGCCTGCATCACCGGACGCCAGCAATAAAACAGTTTTTAACGGAACACGGAACAGCAGAAGTTATGTGGACTTTTTAGATAATATAATGTTACAGTGCCTAGTGCTTTTCGTCATAGATCGCGAATGGCTTAGAGAACATGCAGAGGTCAACGTTATTTCTTGGCCAGCACGATCCCATGATTCAAACCCGTTAGAAAATATATGCGGTAATGGTAAAAAGATTTATAAAGTCCTAAATTATTAAAGCAACATTGCATGCAAATATGTGACAATTTACGTAGGACAGATATTTATCAGAATGTTGTGGGGTCCATGCGCCGACGTCTACTCTGCGGTATTGAGAACAATGGAGGTCATACAAAATGTTAATAATTATTAGCACAAAAACTATTATTAAGTAATTATTCATATTTTGCCCGCCTACTATCATTCTCTCTAAGCCTATTCCCAACTCAGTTGGGGTCGGCATTCTAGTCTAACTAAGATGCGGCTGAGCTTCAATATTTTCTGTGAAGCGACTGCCATCGGACCTCCACAACCAAATTGGCGATATCGAAATTCTACAATACTAATTATACTTAATTGGATGTTTGTAAAAAAGTACTACTAGTCTTGTTGTTCTAAATATCAAAACTGTAAAAAATAATACTTTGGTTACATAACTTACAAGTAAGTAAACTATACCTACTTAATGATCTTTCTATGTATTACAAAAAATAAATTCAATAACCCAGTTAAGTAAGAAGAAGTAGTTTTTGTGAATTTGGTGAAAAGGGGACGTGCTGGCTATAGGACAAGTCAGTTTAAGATTGTAAGATTGAGGTTAAGTTTCAATCCTCTTTTCCTTGCGAAAACGAATACTTAAGCTATAAACCTCAATAAAATTTACATTGAGTAGGCAGGTAGATAGTAAAGATGAAATATATTTAGTTACTTATCAAACATTTTGTATCATTTATTTTCATAACCCGATAATTTTAATCACATAAATAACAATTAATGCCAACTTCATGCAAAAATAATTTATAATTATTCAAAATTCAATATTTGACATAAATATAAAAAATTATTATCAGTTGGAATCGAACCACTAACATCTCTAATCATTCCGTTCCGATAGTGTCATGCATTAGCCACTTAGCTATCCGTTGACTCACTATGCCTGTTAAATTACTGTATTAGTATCTAATGACTCACAGCAGGTTTAAAGAATAACACAGTTATGAAAACGGACATATTAGGTATTATTATGATTAGTCTATCTTTTATCTTTGTCTAGTAGGCATTTTATATATATTGTTGTACTCTTCTTCGCTATAATATGCATTTCGCACACAAGTAAAAACTACGCGCGACGGTCGCACGGTAAACCATTTTGAGCCTTGATGTGCTACTGCACTTCTGAGCTCTGACTGTACATAATTTTAAAAGTACCTTTCAGGACGACACTCGTAATTTTTATGTTTTGCTTTTCCTTTAATATGTTTCTCTTCTCCAACAATATTTTTGATTTTATGTACCGAAATGGACCAAAATGTAGTCAACGATATTATTTATTTATATTTAATAATGCCTCTTCATATGCCACCATAGATACACAGGTGTGAGTACTTCAACGTACTCAGACCTGTGTATAAAATTATTTGTGAGGGTTTCTACCGCAATTAATTAGGTGCATAAATGGTGGTAGTATCCGTTTAAAATACTTTTAATTCAATTTGTGATAATAGTGTAAATTTCCGTCAGTATCATATTGAGTCCATTTAGTGGTCTTTGCTCCTTGCCCAATGTTTATTTACATTGTGTGATATAGGTCCGCAGTGTGACGTGTGCCCCACATTACGCTGGCTGGCGTGGTTGTTTAATCTAGATGGTGTGGTTTACAGTATACAAAGACCTTGAAGTTAAGGCGTCATACGTCACGCCAGTGAGGCCTTGCAATGAAAACGATTTCATATGTTAATTTTATATCTACCATTGATCTTTTGCCGACTGATTGCAAAATTTAATACGGAAATAGAGCGGCGTACTGACAACGGCTGGTTAAAAATGAAGATTCCGCGGTCCGACGTCTTAATTCTTTGTATTCGATATACTTAATAATTATATTATGTTAGTAGAACTCGTGCGTCACTCATCAGCTTTTGTGAAATTGCTGATATAAAATTTAGGTTACAAACTACTTACGGAAGTCTATAACATTTGCATTTGGAGCCAACTCACAAGACAATCAGATAAAACCTGTGAGAAAATAATATAGCAATACAAATAAGGCCACACCGCTACACTATTCCAATAGTTCTTCACGAGCACTGGACACATGCGGGTACAGTTAGTGAAGATGTTATATCGCCAGTTATTATAATGGTTCTGTCAATTCCCTTCCTTTTTTCCCTCACGCGGTGATTACCTTATCTTACGGATGTAAACAAACTGATAAAACCGTATTATAACTATGAAATGTAATATTGTACCTCTCAAACTTTGCTGTAGTACTTATTGTTATACATACATATAATCATCTTTATCCCCTGAGGGGTATTACCACCCACGTATCATCAATCAGTCCCACGTAATAGAGGGTGTGCCTATTGCCGTCTTCCGATCACTTTTGTTGACTCATTCAAGCCATGAAGCTAAGTCTGAGCTTTATATCTGTCTGCTGTTAAACAGACCTATGTTCCCTTAGTCGCTTTGGATGGGGTGGCCCAAGTTTAACTCTGCCGGAAACCACGTTAATTAGATATTAATCTATTACCAGCCAGCCTTCGCCACAGATTTAGAAGTGTAACATGCTCCATCAACTGCGGTTGCCCTTGAGGCAACAGTCGCATACATAACCACGAACGAGTATTACTCGTTCTATTCACGTAACAAATCGCCTTCATCGTCGAAATCTCGAGATCGTGACATAACTCGCCCACTAAGGTCATGGGTCTTTAAACAAGCCTCCTCAGAGTTAGACTGGCCTAAACACAACCCATTAACATGTTAATACACCAATATTAAACGCCTGGGCGATTTTATAAAGACAGTATGATAAGTTTCTTTCGATTTTAGACAATAATTTGTAAACTTTGCTTCCCCTAATGGCGTTCACAAGACAAAACTGTAGTGCGATCTCAGTACTGCTGGTTAGGTGACAAGTGGTCCTGCCCACCACCAGGTATTTGTAACACATTCCCCACATTCTTACTTGCAGCCTCGACGTGTCCCCGTTTCAATCCGTTGGTGGATAGGTGCGGATTGTGCGTCCGTCTCGGAGTGCATCAAGAGATAGAGTAGTGCAAAACAGCAAAGATTTGCTAAAGTTCCAATACATCGCCAAAAAACGTTGCCGTGATCAGACCACGAAATTAATAGTACCTACGTTAACATGATTGGGTGGAGACTGGAGTGTTAAGCACATACACACACACACACTGATCCATCTCCATGTCCATGTTATATTTGCAACATATCTTCACTACATAGTATAAAACAAAGTCGCTTTTTCTGTCCCTTTGTATGCTTAAATCTTCAAAACTAAGCAACGGATTTTGATGCGGTTTGTTTTAATGGATAGAATGGTCAAAGAGGAAGGTTTATATGTATATAACATCATGCTACTACTAACAGTAGTACGAGTAGGAATGAAAAATGTGGCAAAAACGGGGTGACGCAGAGGGGTCAGCTAGTATATACATAAAAATGAAACCCGTTTTTCGTTGTCACAACATAACATGAAAAGGGCTTGACCGATTTGGCTGATTTTGTAGTTTTCTAATACTCTGTACAAGGTTCTTACGGAAAAAAATATATAGAAAATCTCTCAGAAAGATTGAAAAATATACATCAAAGCTACGCTAAGGCGGTACGAAGTTCGCCGGGTCAGCTAGTTTAATTTAAAAAAACGTTCACGTATGTGAAGACAATGCGAATTCATAAGTATATCGCGATGTTTTCTACCCCACCAAGTACTGAGATGAATTGTGATTGTATAGTACCTAAGTATGCGACTTTTCCGTAGTAGGTACCTTCATTATTGTTATTATGAGGCGTGCAATAGCAATGATTTTCATCTGCAATATACATGCGGCATATATTTAGCTTTAAGTTTTCCTTGAATACCTGTAGGTATATAATTTAAAATAATTTGATGAATGATGCAAACGACCATATCATTGACTTAAATTCAATATATTCCTGCTAGCTATTACCCGCGGCTCTACTCGCGCGGATGTCGGTCATGGTGCAGTGTCGCTCTATTCAACTCCATTCTTTATTCGACTACTCGCCTCTCATCTCGACTCAATTCGCCTGTCTTCCTTGTCTTGCCGTTGATATTTGTGTGCGTAAAAAGAAACATTTATCAGATCTCTGAAGTTTACACCCATTAGAATACTTGACATCAATTCTGCTTTCAAGGCTTTTTAGGTATGTTTACCCATGAGTGTTTTATGTTCAATATTTCCTTAAAGCACAAGCACTTAAGAACCATATGCATAAAAATCCATGTTTTTTTATTTGTCCGTATTCTACGTTATTACTTTTACTACTCGTACTACGTTTACGCTACGTTGTTAATTTTGTCAATTTATATTAGCTTGCACTTATATTGGACAGGGGTTGGTAGCGCTACGATCTGATTGTAAGACTCTCGTGTGTGTGTCCTAATTTATATTACGAATCTAATACAATTTTGAAAACAGTTGTAAAATTGTTAAAATGTTGTCAAACTAGCTCAATTAAATTGAAAACAACAGAGCATTTCAAAAGAAATCACAATAAAAGGAACAGGTTTTTTGGACATTTGGACATCTTTTTTGTTTACATTTGGGGTTCGCAGAGATGATTTCGCACACTCACATAACGGTGACTTTACGTTTCTACACAATAGCCACTATAATTATGGTAGTAGATGAAGCGAACGGTGTATCTCAGGATAGAATCATATCGAGTGAAGTGACAAAAATTACAGAAACCTCAAAATTAATTCCGTGGAGGTGATGTTTGAATTCACGCCTTATAATTGATGCTGGTCGGCTGGTATACACGACACGAACAAAGTTAACTTACTAGGTCGTGGATCTGTCGTCCTCTACTTGATATTTCGAATTACATTCAGTGTTGGAGAACGACGCAAGGAACTTGGTTCCTGACGTGGATCTCCTACCGCACATTTTTTGTTGTTGTGACTTTGTGACTGTTGTCGTAGTTTTTAATTCGGAGGGAGATCCGGTAATTACACTTGCTTGTTTAGCAATTCGTGGAAGTAAGGTCGCCATATCTCTTTGACCGTGACTTCCTTCCATATTGTCTTTCACGAAATTCATCCAATTTTTCTTCGGTCTACCTCAGATACTAAAGCCTCCTTTCATACTTTTTTACTTTACCTTCTCTTCCTTCCATAGCATTTCATATAAGTAAATATTATGGCATTAGTAAATAGTAGTACCATGGACAAACATATTGCCCATAGTAGGATTCAGCGGTCCAATACCACACGGTCACTTAAATATCTCAGTTATTATAGATGTTAATCTGTTATTATTATATAAAACAGAGTCAATGGCAAAATGGCATTAACATCAAAATCATTTGCCTCACATACGATACGGAGCCTTGCATAACGGACACCACATCACAGATATAAATTTAAATGATAATTTCTGCAGAATGTCAAGTTCAATAGAGATTTATGTACATTAATGTTGTATATCGGGATTTTTTTCGGACAATCGAACATTCAACCGTTACGCTACGAAGAATGTTGTTAGGGTGTACCTACCTCTTTTTTACGGGTTAAGTGAGAGAGTTCCCTATCTCTTCCGGTCGCGGTCTTCTGTTTCCTTCTCGAGCATTTTTTTTTTTATTATCTATGGCACGTCAATTTGACTTCACCTCGCATGATGTTAAGCTGAAGGCAAAGTCTCATGAAAGAGGGTCACCATTGCAAACCCGTTCAGTGCTACAATGGTGGCGCTCAGCTTGACGGCCTCATCAGATGCTTTTTCACGCCCCGCTTAAAGGACCCGGGACTGTAGGTAGCATTACACATTCTCAGGAGGCGACCGCGGCCCAAGTGCTCTCTGCCACTTAGTATCCTAGGTTCAAGTACATACTTTGCACTGATCTAATAAATCGAGCTGTAGTTATATTCGATTATTATTAATAATCGATCTGTTACTTAACGTCGACGCAGCGGCTGCATCATCACCATGCATGTAGGTAAAGGTCGACCACCGACTAATGCACAAGCGCGTGCTCGCGCATCGGCTCTAAGATAATCGTCTCTTATTACTGTATCGCAGAGGTGTATAATCTACACAGGATGCATTCCAATTTATGTAAACACTTTGAACACGTGACCGCTAATCACTTCACTTTTCTATAAAAAATGAAGCGGTTGTATGCGGACACGGTTTTGCTTTAGCTTTTTCTAGTTTCTCTACAAAGTTACACCAAAAAAGACAATTGTCAATTACCAATATAATGAGAGAACTTGCAAAAATTATTTTCACTTTATAAGTGTTGTTATAATGGTGTCAACAACGACGTAAGTATTGCTTTTTGTTATTGTTCATAAAATCAACAATGGCGTTGTCACTGAAAAACAATTTATCAACTTTGGAATTAATCGTCGAGCATTCTTACCCAATGCGGAATCGTCCATTATGGGACTCAACATGCACATAACCGGTTAAATTTTAATAAAGTAAGCAATTGTCGCTCCGCAAACCGCAGTGCTTCAACTTTATACAGCTATCATAATGTAGATAGGATATTTTAAGGATTACCCTTAGTATGCAATTAGTCATGAGTCTAATTGCGTCTTACTGAGTTAGTTCGTTCTTACGTTAGGCAACGAAACGAAACGCGAATGGCCCGTGTGTGTCATGATGGCGTGAGCACCAAATAACTGTACCTAAACTGTACTAAACTGTGGGAACTATCTTATGGAACGTATATCTATAAACTGTACTTCATAAAACTGCCAATAAAACATTCAAATCAAACGTGATATCTGTCAAATCAGCAACATATTTTTTTTACTTGAAATTTAATTTGGCGGAACTTTGAGATTTTTCTATTTGCTTAATGTCAAAACGAGCTTAGATTTTAATATTTATGCCGGATCCAGACTCCAGATATCATCCAAAATCAAAAAATCAAATAGGGAAAATTCAAATGCTAGTTGCAATTTGCAAATGCTAAAATAATTCAAGCAACGTTTGTTTTGATACTCAAATCAACTAAGCTTACTACAAAAAATGCTGCATAAGTAAAGGAAAAGAGGAGTCGTCTAAGTCCCATTTTTGCCCAGTTCACCCCGTAACGAATCAATTTAGTCACATGCCTGGAGTTAATGTAATGGTACCTAAATTTCCTATTGGTTTAGTTGTTGTTGCAATTCAGCGGACTTCAAAATATATCTATTCTAAGATACCTTATCAAACACTTAATCTAACACTGTTAGTTCCTGCAGATTAGAATCTCGTCTTCAATAAGTAACTTAATCGTCTGTAGAATATGCACCTTCAATGATTATGTAGTTAACATTCAGTGTAAGGTCGTCTGCGGTCACAGTAATTGACCTTAGGAATATATTATGTACTTAAACCGTTATGCGATTATGCGGTGCGTAGTCTGTAACAGAGAGAATGATTATTTTTTCTAACTATAATATATTCGCCTCTCATAAAATGTGCTAAAATATTTTCTAATACTACTTTAGTCACTAATCCCTCGGCTACCCGATAGTAACCGTAGCAGTGCTCTCATCTGTTGAAAGCCTTGGGTTGATCGATATATTCTACTTGGCAGATCGACTGGCAAATATTAATTTTGTGCTAACTAGATTCTAATTTTTTGCGTGGTGCGGAAGTCGCAATTTACTAACATTTATCCCGAAGGGAAACTTCTGCAATCTACATGCAACACCAATACTGTGGTCAAGGCCAGTTCACGTAGTTTAAAGACTACACACATTCAATGAACAAACTACAAACACTATAATTATTTCTTAATTGGCAACAATCAGTTCTTCAGGAACCATAAATATGTGCTTGTCCGCAAAGAGAAAAGGCGAAGTTAAAGAGTAGGTATACCTACTTAATGAAAAAATAACAAAAGAAGGGAGATAATTTCAGCTTAGCCTTCCTGCGTTCACATAATTAAACAGCATATAACCAGTATGATTGGCAAAAAGTAACCGTTTTTTAAATTGCAAAAAAATATTCAAACCGCAATAGCCAAGTGGCTGCAATTCAGCCTGCGCTCTACCTAGCGGTTTGTACAGCTTTATTAATTCAACTTAACAAGCTCTGTATTAATTCATCATTCATATGAAATGGCCTTCGTACGCAATTAGTTCACTTACCAAGCACTACATTGTAATTACATACTTCAACTAAAGGGTCGCTTATTATTACTTGTCATGTTCAAATCTCGTTGGAGATTTAGAATGTTTCAATCAAACTTAAGCCATGGCCGCGAACTGCGCGGCAAGCGGCGCGTTTGAGTAATGCATATTATATTTATTGGAGATGGCTGTGAAGACAGCAGCGGCTCGGCACGAGTGGCAATCCAGCGCGCGCCAGCAGTAACGTAGTGTCATATGTATAATGAGTAGTATAGGATGTCAACTTGGCTCTTAGGTATATTGCGATAGAGATCACAATGTACTTGACTTACTACTCTATATTAAAACCTACACCAACACTGTCATGGTTGCCATGGCATAGCAAGGACTGCGCATGCACGCGCTGCCGTGCTCAGTGCTCTCCTCGCCGAGCTGTTTCCCGCTGAGTTCGTGGCCACAGCCTTTCAGTTGTTACCCGTGTGCAGCCAGGATGTAAGGGTTTATCGATGACAGGAAAATAAATGCGAATGATAACGTTCTAAATATCTCCTTGTTCCGTTATCTATTGGAGGTGGGAGGTTATAAGATCACCTACTTAACTTGCCATTATCTGTGCGATTATGCTATCTAATTGACCAAAGAATTGGCACGCGACCAGTGATTGTACGAGTATGTCTAAGTTTTAGATCAAAAATGTAGCAGCCTCTGTGACCTGCTGACGAAAGAGAATGGGACTGCTACGCATGATTCTACGTTCGATTCCCGCTCAGCGCTCAGTGCAAATATTTGTATAGAAGAATATATCTATTTAGATTGATCTGAGTGTTTTTATGTACACTGTGTAACTATGTATTTACAAAAAGAAAGCATCTAAATAAATCTGCATTCTTGAACCCATAACACTAGCTAGTTAAGCTAAGCTTAGACGGCGCGGCGGCGTTGTGTTCATTTTTCTAGAATATTTGTTGTTTATATATTTTTCTTTAACCATATCACAAAAAAATAGAGCTCTTGCAACAATTCCATTATTTCAGATTTTTCATGTCAAGTGTTTGAAAGAGTTCTTTTTTCATCGATAGCATAAAGGCATAGCATTGTGTTTTTGGGATATAAAGTAAAGATTTATTTAAGACAATTTAGATAGTAAAGATAGGCACTCGACGTACTGTGATGTTTTAAGATTACAAAGATATAATGCTGTTTCTTGAAGTTGTCCTTGGGTATTTGTATGGATACTTTTCCTTTTGCCGAACACACCCGCAAAATAATAAAAAAATATCCTACGACAATCTACACAACGTCACCTAGACCCATGGCAAGCATAGCTTAACTAGCTTGTGTTACGGAAAAAAATGCGCAAAAACATGAAAGGAGAATATAGTTACGTTTACCACATACTCGATGTACCGTGATTGTTGTTGGCTACAGTTCCATTCCTTCTTTAATTTGGCGTGTACTCGTCATGAGATATTCATAAAATGTCCGTTAAGAAACTCAAAAGATACAAAACTGGACAAGTGCGAGTCTGACTCTGCACAGGCTTTTACGAAGGTAATTCGTCTATCACGGAAATTCTGATCTTGAAGAAAACATAAATATCTCGTATATACTTAATATAAATCATTGTCAATGCGACAATTTAGAAGCAAGCTAATAGCGGATTTCACCAATGTCAGGAACCACGATCAAGGTGAACTGAACTGCTCGCGTTGGCACGTGGCACTGAATGAATTTCATTAAGGAAAGCTTGAGAACACTGGTGCAATTCAACCTTAAATTTTTTATCATTATTATCTACGTATATTACCTTGATTTGTATGGTTCAGGTAGCCAGGTCCGGTTTAGTTTACTCTGGATGAACAAAGTACTTCTAAGTACGACTACTATTAGTCATATTACCTGATATGAATAAGACAGTAATTAATCAGTTACGTTGTATTGTTTCAGACCCTCATCAACATAGCATACTGCTCTCTGGCCGTGTTCGGCTTCGGCATCCAGCGCATCGTGTTCGGCCAGCTGCGGGTCGCGGAGGCACAGCGCGTGAAGGACAAGTTTTGGAACTATGTCTTCTACAAGTTCATATTCGTGTTCGGAGTCATCAATGTGCAGTACATGGACGAAGTCCTGCTGTGGTGCTCCTGGTTTACCCTGGTCGGCTTCCTTCATCTACTTGGACAACTCTGCAAGGATAGGTACGAATACGTAAGTATTTTAATAACTTTTTGTTAGAACTATTTCGAAATTTAATGTAAAAGAGAATTAACATTTTAGGTTGCTCGTTATAAGACTTCCTTTTTCCCCGTGTGGAAATCCCCACGGATACCCCCCGACGAAGTCAGCGAGGGTCGGACTTATTTATTTTATTTATTCATTCATTCATTTATAACTTTTACACTATCATTACAGGTACATATCAAACCTAATACAATAGTGACGCTAGTGTAAATGTAAATTATATAGGTCAAAGACACAGTTTCCAAACTATTTATATCAAACCTATCCAATTTACATTTTTTTATTGTTTTTTTTTAAACGTTGTATCTAATTTATTAAAATATATATGTAGCAATCGAACAATATTAGATATGGTTCTCCATAGGGCGCCTCTATATAACTCAAACCAATTGAACCAACCAAAACCGCACGGCCGTCTTGGGCCCGTAGTTGCCGTGGGTGAAGTAACCGCTGGCAGCGTTATATTATGAGACCCTGATAAAGAAATTGGTAAAATGCATTTACATATAAAGAAATAATGAATTATATTTACTGAAATGCCTTCTGAAAATCTTATACCTTACAAGCTATGATTGAATAATTATGTTAAAAAGTATTTATAGTTTTATTGCTGCTATTTATTATGACTCTAAGTCATCGACCATGTTTCACTTTAATTTGATTTTTGATTGCCTTTAAAAATAATCATTTAGAAACTAGTCATTGGGATATACCACTATGTTTTTGGGAGCCCCTTTCTATGACATCGACTGCACTGCACCCTCAATGCCCGAGACTGACTCGCACTTCACCGCTTCGCGAAAAAAATGTGTGAACGCTCATATTACATGCAATTTATAAACTAGTAGCTGCTTTAGAAAAAAACAATATAGGTCATTGCGTAATTTTGAAATATTTTTTTGTAAAAGTAGTGGTGTACTTCCGCTGCCCAGGTACTGGTATTTTTATTTATTAAATCAAAATGAACTTAATGAAACAATGTCTATTTTGAGGCCGGAAAAGCATCCGTGCAATCTAGTGCTCACTATATTTGCAACAACGTAATTTTTTTTTTGATAATGTACATTTCGAAAAGGAGATTGTACTGTAATTTTAACCTTTTGAAACTACGTAAGTAATTATATCACGGAGAATATTTTTATAATATTTACTGCATTTTTCAAAACTTAACTCTTTATCATCTAATAAATAGACAGCAAATTAACTCTAAATAACTTAAGAGTTCCGAGAGTAGCAATTTATTTCATTCTTTCTTTTCACCTTCCGACAGAGGACCGTACTTACTAATAGATAAATTCAAGTTACATTCGTAAATAAAGTTATAGGAAAATGAATAATTTAAAATGTATTTAGTAAGTACTTACATTATGTTATTATTGAGAGTGCGTATCTGTAAACATTGTTATCGGTATTTAGACCAAATTATCATCGGGCATGTTGTTGTGATCGCCACAATACTAAATCATAAATAAGTCTGACCTCAATTCTAATGATACGATACGTACTCGTTTCGTAAAGTCGTTGTCACCATTTACGTACAATAACTTTTCGGACATCCTCAAATACTTAATAATTGCGCCGCCGCCGACGCCGTCGCGGCTTGCTTCTGCTGGCTAGGGTAACAAGCGACTTCACCCGCCACCAGCTTATAGAGGACCGAGGTCATTCTGCGACCTCCGACGTCCGAGTCACCTCCGTTCATCGCGGGCTGTGTTGTGTTGTGACAATTATACCAAACTACGGTATCGAATACATATATAAAAACTACGGTGGAACTTATGCTATTATTACTTTATCACACACAAAGGTGTACTCCACGTCGTTGTATAAAATGAACAATTCTGGATTCAAGGTATTACAAACCTTATGATCCGACCCTGTTCACAAGGCCGACGTCAAATAGGAAGCAAAGTAATTTGTATCAAATTATGAATACGTTTGTGTTTTATATATCAGTACGACCAATATGAATATTTAAGCTTTCGTTAACCTTGTGATTGACGTCGTAAGGCATCGAAGAGGAAGCAAATAATTACGTCAGATTTAAGTATTTATATTTATAATATTAATTAGGTTAAAATTATTTTAATAACGCAGCCATTGTCTGCCCTAACTCTTGTAATATAATATAGAATAAAATTAATTACAACGAATTTTATGAACGGCTTACCTATTGACTTGATTTATTTTTGTTACATATATTTTTTACGACATTTCGGTTGCTTTTCAGCAGCTACGCGAGTTTTATTTCCGGGGAGACGTACCTACTCTTAATACTTTCTTCCTGGATAAAATTTAAGTAATGTTTTCATTGAACAGCCCAGCCAGTACATAGTAAATTTCCAAGCTAGTTCTTCTATCCAATTACTAAGCTATTTTCATGCTTACAAAACAAATTATCAAATTGTAATCCTATTGAAATAGCTAGTTCTATTAATTACCTTGATATCAAAATCGACAGTCAGGTATATCCACTTTTCTCCACTGAAGTCATTCTGGTGGGTAAAGGTGCACTATGTTTGGTACCTGTGAATGTGGAAGGTGTTTTTAAATAAGAGAAAACAATCATTAAGTACTTTTGTTTTCTTTTTAATCGCTAGTTTACCAAACATCGGATATTCAAATACAAAATAGATAAATTGTTAGGAAGTTAGTAAACAAACATAACTTTCAAAATTATAAGAATCATCGCCTTTACGTGAATAAGAATAAAAAATAATATAAGTATAAAGTATTAAACTACTGATTTTGTCTCCTACATACTAAGGAAGTTCATTGAACCCTGCGGTATGCCCAAACAAATCACAAGTCTCACTGAATGTGTGTTATTTCAACAATTACCTTTAAATTCTATTGTTTAAATAAGAAGTCAGAAGGTCGACAACCCTGTTTCAGTATACCAGAACGCAATCGAAGGCCATGCATAAATAGCAGAAAATTAGCTGTGTTCTGCTTATCCTCACAAGCTTGGTAAATAAAGTTCAACAACTTTATACCTGCGGCGGTTATTACGATTGTGTTTACCGATCCACAACTAAGCAATATAGTAATGTTAACCGTAGACCTAAGTAGCATCTTAATTTAAAAAATAAAGAATTACTTTGTCCACCGAGTCCCGAGAGAGAGAGTCACCGAGAGAGATGTTATGGTGTAGATATTTTGGTCCCTAGACCTAAGGATTACAGGGCCCAAGTCAACTTCATCTGCGAGATGATACACCTACCGATTTGGTACGGGAGGGGAGATGGAAATTATTGTCATAAAAACTAAAATAAGCCAAGTCAAAAGAAAGTCTGTCTAAAAAAAAGTAAGATGGTGGTAATCTTAACCCTTTATTTGTCTCTGGAGAGCATTGTTTTAATTTATTGGATTAACATGCGTAAGACATTATCAGTACTACCGGCAAAATATTTATTTATTTATAATGTTTACACTATCATTACAGATACATATAAAACCTAATACAATAGTGACGCCAGTGTAAATGTAAATTATATAAGTCGAAGACACACAGTTGCCCAACTATTTATATCAAACTTATCCAATTTACATTTTTTTTATTGTTATTCTTTTTTAATATGTTTATTTATAGGTAGATGAGATGTCCTTGACATTTGAAGCCCTAAATTAGACAGTAGTTATTTATAACGACAACGCGGAATCACGGAATAAATAATGGTACCCACTATTATAATGATACGGGGTGCTGTATATACAATTCTGCCGTACATAAATACTTCTTCTATGGATTACTATCAGTTGAAATTCAAATCATATTTCATAAAAAGAACTTTGGTTATGTTATGTTAACGATACTGAACACAAGCATAATATATTTGGATTTTTTGTCTGTTTGTACGCGATAGACACAAAACTACTGAACGAATTTTAATATAGATTTTTTTTGGTTGAAAGGTCTGACTTAAAATCTGGTCGGTTTGATCGCAATTAGTTGATTAGAATCAGAGATATGAATAAGAGAAAGTGACGTACGAACCCAGCTATTCTTATTATGTTCTTTCACACATTTTAGAACGTGATTTGTCAAACATTTTATGATCCAACTAGCAATAAAAAGTGGTTTTTGTATTCCCTTAATACGAAAGTGAATGCGATACGAAGTGATATTCGACCACTTTGATATGGTTTTGTTATAAAGAATAACGTATGTATCGTCAGTATCATGTGTCCCGCAACATAATTATATAATTTATATTTTTATTAACAAGAAACTGCATCGTCCTCGTCTAGATATTACATCCGATGCAAGTAATGTGCTAATGGATGAACCTTGAAGAGAAGGTTGCTTTAATTATACAGTAAATGTGTACAGTTCTCAGACACATATACAATACAAATGTATATCACTAGCTCAACTAATCATGTGATTTAATGCGTATGACTCATTAAATAACAATATTAAGCATGATTACATATGTCACACAGTAATTGCTAACAATTCTGGCAAATTTACATTTAACAACCTTTAGACATTGCCTGTCCTGTTCGATTGATTTAGAATTTGAACTGACCGACGATGTGACGCGTCATCCTCACAATTTGAAATCAGAATCGTATTTCGTAAAAAGTAATTAAATGTCATAAAATGGTTCCGAGGAAAGCAATTCTAATAATAAATTCACAGACTCGCGTTCTGTGGGTTCCGTGCAAAACTGGATTGAAATAAGCACTTATGCTACATAAACTTCTAAACGGATATATCTTTAATTGATGGTATCGACTTAGAAGTTTGAAACGTTACAGACGTAAGAATGAGGTATGAATTTTAACTTGATGTATCCACGCAATCCTAAGAAAAGGGTCTTTACAGACTGACAGACGGACAACGATGTGATACTATAAAGGTTCCGTTTTCGTCATGACGTACAGAACCCTAATAAGTTAATTCACACGAATCGTCTACACTACGCAGTCGATGGACCATTCGCCCGGCAACACTAAATTCAGAGGGAATTTTGTTTTTCATTTGTGGATCAGCCCCGAATTTAATAATATGTTTTGGACGATGTACAGGTCGTCTCTTCATTACTTGTGGGGTACAAAGAGACATGAGCTGAACTGGGTTCAACCGTGGTTTACACTGCAACTTGTAACGATATATACTATCTTTTTCAGTTATCCTCTTCGCCGAATACGGGAGGCTGGGCCCACGTGCGGCTAGTATGTCTCCTTGTTGGTATCCTGACCGCCGCCACCGCGCTACTGGGGGCCGCCGCCGCATGGGGCCTGCCTGCTGGACGCGACACCTTCGCCTTTATGGCTGCAGAGGTCCGTAACTACAGCTCACCTTGATTCTCTATTAGAAACAAGACTGCCAAGATTATGATACATGAAAATGTGTTTGTTTTTGAACTAAAGAAATTGCGTGATTGCCACACAAATACATTTAAAGTATAACAAAGCCAGGTGTTTGCTCAGCTGTTTACATCGAGTTGCCAAATATCGCACACAACAACGTCCGGCGTCGGGCGCGGCGTCTCGCGTGCCATCGCCGTGTCACATTCAAATTCTTTGTAATTATGCTTCGAGATAATTAAAGAAAGTAGGAGTAACCGCGCGACATTGCGGGTGGCGCTCATATGTACCTACTTCACCCTGTGTAGCGTGTAGTAGTGTTCACAATGTTAATTTCCCACAGTTATAATAATATCACTGCGATCAATATAATGGCTCTAACAGCGTTATTGAATTTTTGTGTTAGAAAATTTATCAAAAGCAGCAGGGTTCAGACTCTGCTGCTTTTGATAATGTATGTAATAACTAATTACGAAATCAATATACCCGTATTATCTGTGCGGTAAAACTATAATAAATCATTAGTTCAGACTTATCTGCCAACACAACCAGATCACTGATAAATGCTTAGCGTAAAAATATCGCAGTCGGGGCAGTTGGCAATTTCTACTATTATGGTAGACCAATTTGTTGTAACTGGTGTATACCTCGGGGTCATATATCTTGAACCTAAAATTTACTCAAAATGTGTTTTACGCGCTGAAAGCTATTTTTGGATATGTTTTGAAGATAGCATGGGGCGATAGAGCGGTGGATGAGCTCAAATCGAAACAATCTGCACGCCCCGGGGCCTAGTTTCTCTTGTGACTTAGGTTTATGATATGGTACCTATCAGCACGGAAACTAAGTCGCGATGGAAACGAGGCCCTGGCGCGCGCGGATTGTTTTGATATACATAAATCTATGATTGGTAGATTTGACCTCGTCCACCACCCCGTGCTATCCTTAAAAGACAGCCAAAAAGGCGCCCATAGAGCGTTTTCTGAGCACATGTTGGGTGTACAAGTTGTGCGTATACTAACCTAACACGCGAGTAATGTGCGGCGGCGTGTGCAGTGCATCCTGGTGCTGGTGTCGGTGCTGCACGTGGCGGCGCGCTACGCGCTGGCGCTGTACGAGTGCGACGTGGCCGGGCCCGTCGCCTACTACACGCACCTCGTGTTCGACGTGAGTACTCTTGTACAAACTATCTACCTATAGCTAGCATAGTCTCTTCGGGAGTATCCTGCTAAAAAATCAAATACTAGCTATAAATTGTTATCCTATTTTTGTGTTCAATTCAGGTGGCAGACAATCACACGGTCCGCTCAATGAAAAGTGTTCATCGTGGCCTATGGACGTTTGCAACACCAAAGGTTTCACTCTCGTGCTGCCGACCCTATAAAACCGTCTAATACCCCTCTTGAAGAGGTGGCGGAAGGGTAGGGCAGGGGGGAGGTTAAGAGACAATTGGTATTCCCATTGACAGCACAAGAAATCACGAGTGAAAACCCTATTTGGACTATAAGCCGTGCGTCGGAAGCATCAACGGAGAATTTTCGTCTATCGTACCTATTATTAGAATAAATGCTTCATAAGGTATTCTTTGGTTTTTGCTAGAAGCTTTTCTAAACCTTTCATTCATTAATTTGACGTAAAGTTACGTCATGGATGCTCTTGTATGGTCTGTGGACAAAAAAAGCCACAGAGGTCGTCATATTACATTTATGGCGTGTAGTTAGTACAATAAGGTTCATCAACCTCTCGACATTCGACGAGCGCCAATCTGGTGTTGTTGTGTCCGCAGTCCGTGGCGCTGGTGGCGGAGCTGCTGCACGTGCTGCACATGGTGGTGCACAGCAACATGCTGGTGTCGATGGCGTCGCTGGTGCTGCTCATGCAGCTGCGCCACCTGCTGCACGAGCTGCAGGCGCGCGCGCGCCGCCACCGCCTCTACACGCAGCTCGCCACGCACATGTCGCGCAAGTACGTGCCACTCTGTACTACCTACCTACTTCTGCACCCCTATGTCCATCCCCCGCCCAGTAGATACGTACCCATGCCTTTATAGTGTATATTCCCGAGGGTGTAGGAGTATCAGCACTCGTGAGTCGTCTGCTGCTTACGGTGTTTGACAAAAATGATTAAATATAAGCGCTGTAAATACTTCGTAGCTCTGGACGTTGATCTTCAAAGAAAAACAGGGGATATTTACCTACGAATTGTATTTGTACCTAAGTAATGAGTACCAGATTTATATGTTGTTTCAGTCATGTCATCATGTGTTATGAACATAATCAAATCCTAATATAATAATGTTTTTAACAATTTAATCGTGTGGTATAGAGATTAGTGCCGTAGGGTCGTTAGGAGTGACCGCAAAGTAGGGTTGTCATAACTTGCATTCACTTAAGGAAGCTTGAATTTATCATTGAGTAAACTACTGAGCGACCTATAATTTTAAATTATGATGTATTTTTCGATTTTACTTTTCCACATTGAAATTAGATAAATCCTAATCGCACTCTGCTCTAAGGTTATGAGCCCATTCCGTGTTCTGTGAGGATTAAACATGCAAAAGGCAAAAGGTTGGTATGATTTACAACTCGGAAATGGAAACTTGTGAGTATATATTTCTCAGTGTCTCCATGCAGACAAGATGAACAATTAAGATTGGTGGAAGTTTATTCCTAATAACTCCTTATATAATAGCTTTTTTATTACCACTAATCTTGCCAAGTTTTAATATATTTTAAACGATACTAATATTTGAATGAGTCTTTAATTTATATCTTAATTCAATAATCGATTATCGATATACATTAATGATTAATCTGACTTAACAAATTAGCACCAGTGAATACTGGCATTTTTTTGTGAATCTGACGTCAAACGTCATTGTCTTTGACTACTCTATGGAAGGTATCAGAGTTCAAACGATTAGGGTTCGTAGCATGAAAATCTACCGAATTCGTTATGTAAAGGTATCGAGAGAGCGAAGCTTACTATTGGTAATCTTCACACAGACACAGGTTCAAAGTAGACACGCTGCCAATCGTAATGCTCCACCTTCCCAATACCCTTACGTAACGAATTCGATAGCTTTTCGTGCTAGGACCACAGTCCTATGTACGATAGATAGAGAGAAAGACATGATGCTGATGAATAACAAAGAAAGCTGGTTACGGTACTAGCAACAAACTACCAAATATCTTGTCGCCTTCTTGTCCTTACGTATGTACTTCTGCTACTGTCTTCAAACCTGTCCGTAAATAATTACTACATATCTACTTACATAGCAACATAAGCACAAATATAGACCTTAGTTGCAGCGTTAGCTTCTACCGAAATAGACAGACTACTAATTTTGTCAAGCAGTTCAGCAACTTCCAAACGAGCAATACAAATAATGAAAATGAATCGTTTTCTTACATTATTTACATAACTTACTAGCTTATCTAGGGTCATAGCTTGCGTCTTGTTGACAATTAGGTGCAATAAATCAGTGAACAAAAGAGACTGTTGAAATCATGCTCACAGCTGGAAGTCAATCGTTTTTCTTAAATTCAATACAGTTACCCTATGGCCAGTAAGGAGGAAGTTGAGAAGAACCAAGACAACTGCGCTATCTGCTGGGAACCCATGAAGGAGGCACGCAAGCTGCCTTGCTCGCATCTGTTCCATAAGTAAGTTAAAAGTTCCTAATCTCCCCTCTCCTCCCATTGTATAAAGTGTGCAAAATGTGAGAACCATTCCTAAACCTGAGATCTCGAATAAGTACAACATGCATCTTTACCCGAGATAGTGATGGTCCCATCTTATGTCTTTTAACTTTTCAATATTTAATGTAATATGAGAAAGCAATAACAAATTGCTCATAAAATAGTCGGTCGTGTTGCTGCATGTACACTTGCTCAATGTGATCCCGTGTTGTGTTGTGCGCAGCTCGTGCCTGTGCCAGTGGGTGCAGCAGGACGCGTCGTGCCCCACGTGCCGCCGCGCGCTCGCCGCCTCGGCGCACGCGCGCCCGCCCGCCGCGCACCCCAACCATCTCTTCCACTTCGACGGTCAGTGCACAGTACACGCACCGCCCACTACACAGTGCACGCACCCCCATTACACAGTACACGACACACACACACTTTGGAACGGAAAATATTGAAGTTCAGCCTTAGGTATTAGGCTTAGACTAGAGAGCCGACCCCAACTGGGTAATTGGTAATGGGCTCCGAGAACGATGATGAGAATGAAAGAGATTGTGTAGCAAAGACAAAATTACAATTTAATGCCTCGTCTGCTATACTATGTCTGTGATACTTGAAACTCATTCTTCTTCTTCTTCTTTTTTCAATATGGCTTCTGCAGCAGGATAGCCGCAATTTTGCCAGTCTCTAGTAAATGTAAACGTTTTATAAAATTAATGGCGAGACGCCAATGTCAAGTTTCAAGTTTTTAAAGAAGTCTTCCAGAGCCACGTTAGCCACGCCAGTAAATTCGTTTCCGTGTGTCCGCCCCCCACGAGATCAGGTAGTCGATCAGTTGAAACTCATTGCTACTTTTCCAAAAAGTTGATCGATGACAGATGACGCCTATCATCTTACCACTTCTGTCAAGCAGTAAAATTCCTGTCCACGTCAATACAATACAAAATATATTCCAATAATTTCCACTGCCGTATCATTTATCCGCTCTAAACTTCGAAGGTGACAAAATTTTCTACAAGCGATGGGTTCTTTGTAAGAGAAATTCAACTGGAACAAACTTTAACACGTTTTAATTGAATAATCCTCGACAGCCTTACGCCCCCCCTTAAAAATCACGAATATCGAAAAGTTACACGGGGGTGGCGGAACGTTAGAGGAACAGCGTTTGTCAAAATTTTGAGGTAATACAGAATGGATAAATGAAAGAACAGTTGGTGTTTTCTCCCGCGGTGATCGGCGCGCTGTGCACCGTCCTCGTCTTTTTGGTCCTGAGCTCAGTGCTGGCATGGAGTATGCTTGCAGGTCCTATTACATACATTTCTTGGTAGATCATATAGGAAAAGCATTGTTTACCTATGTTATCGCATAGGTAAACAATGCTTTTTGTATCTCGGGTGGGATGAGGCTAATTAGAACACAGCTGCTTGTGTGTTTGACGACGACAGTCCACAGCGCTCATTTCTCATTTAGCCACATAGTTGCATAGTCTGCAGGAGTCACGGGTATTGTAGGAATATGTTTTATGGTATCACTATGCGAAGCTGGGACGACATTTTGGTATTCATTTATGAAAGGAAAGGTGGTGATGTTTTATAAATAAACTGATACAATATTAATATTCGCAGATTAAACGTTCGTACGTAGCGTTTCAATATTGTTGGCTTGGTGTCGTAGGATCCCGTTACGTGTCGTGGCTGCCGAGCTTCTCCGTGGAAGTGACGCGCGTCCGCGGGGAGCTGCCCCCCGGGCCCGCGCTGGACAGCACGGCGCAGCAGCTGCAGCACATGTTCCCGCAGTACTCCATAGCGACCCTGGCCGCGGATCTGGCGAGAACCGCCTCCGCCGATCTCACACTTGACAACATCCTCGAGGGCCGACTCGTGGCGCCCGAACCCACCCCCGAGCGAGAGCCCTCGCCCGCGCCCGCGCCCCAGCCCGCCGTCCTCGACGTGGCCACCTCCACCCTCGAGCCCTGGACGCCGCCGCCCTCCGCCTTCCTGCTGCCCACCACCAGCACGGCCGGCACCGACACCGTGGAGCGCTCCAACAGGGGCACGGGCCACAGCCTGATCACCTCGGAACATCTGCTCGACGACCACCACGACTCGTAAGTCGTTCTTGACGTGACAGTAGATTATAACCTTCTACGGGAACCGAGAAGTTCAAGCGATACTGACCCCGCTCAGGATCGGTCGCTCCCGTCTCGGTGCCACTCGTGATAATATTTGGATCCCCGAATAGTAATTTCGAAATCGACAGTGGAACGTGAACGCTAGAGAGACGCTAATACATCGCGCGGTATAGGGGGAGAGCGCCATTTTGAAGTCATTCTGGTGCGTTTTCATATTTTCATTCAGTATAACTCGACTCGCGGCGGCGCAGTTTCCCCAGGCCCGGAGGCTACACAGGAATACTGTGGTCCCTATGCACGACGTCTGCACACCTACCTAGTCGTACTCACTCGTCGCACCCCCACAGCGGCGCGGCGTCGGGCGGCTTCTCGTGCAGCGCGGCGGAGCGCGAGGCGGCGCTGGCGCGGCGCAAGGCGGCGCTGCTGGCGAGCGCGCGCCAGCGCTACCTGCGCCGCACCGCGCCCGCCGCGCCCGCCGCCCCCGCGCCCGCGCCGCCCAGCTGACTGCCGCGCGCCCGCCGCGCCCTCTAGTCACCGAGCCCAAGGCGCGCGCCCGCCGCCCGCTGATGCAGATGCTTCGCTTGTGATATTACGATCGGTGCGAGGCCGGGGGGGAGGGGGGCTCGCGCCGACTTATTTTTCTACTTCATCTATGAGAGTGTATTTTTCTATTTCATAAAAAAGTGTCGTCGTCCACGGTTCGCGGCTCGACGCGGGCCGCGCCGGCTCCCGATCGTTCTCGTGTTCGTCTCCTCGCCGATACTGTGTACTTATATTGCCTGCGCTCGAGTGTGTTCCTCGATGTAAACGCCCGGGGCGTCGTTGCGTTCGGTGGTGTGCTGCACGCTCGAATCGCTGTCGGTTTACACCTACGTAATAGAGAGTTACAAATATGCGCACTGCCGAATGTAAAATTGATACTTCGATAAATATTGTTTAATTAAAATCACACCTATATTAAGTACTATAAATAAGGAGGACGACCGTCGGTGGCGAGCGGTCGGCGATGGCCCGCTGTCCTCTGCGGCGGCCCCTAGCTCGCCCTCCCCGCGGTCCGCTGCTCGCCGCGCGCCGCTCGCCGTCGACGGGACTAGGACGTGTGAATATTTTGCAACGGACGTTCTACGTTACGTGTAATGACATAAACATTTATATTACTGTTAGCGTCATTCGCACGCGACATCGTGATACGTTTTATTGAGTGCGTGAGTAGATCTCACCGACCACGGTGGACTAAAATTGATTAAATGTGATATTAGAAATGTGTGGACAAAATTATTAAGTATATTATGTGGCCGCTGGTGAACTGGTCTCGGCGAAAGATTTCAGTTTATATTTCTTTCGGAATGATAAAAATCTGTGGCCAGAAATAGAAGATATGAGTACTTATTTATGTTTATATTTTAATATTTGAATTAGCCACAGTGTTAGGTTACTGCTAGAACTTTAAAACTAACGATGAAAATTGATACATGACTAGTCAAAATAAAGATACGATAAATTATGAATACTGTTTTCATTTCCTACATGCTTCAAAACCATGATCTAAAAAGTGCAAAGTGATGGCAGGTACTTAGCCCATATTGCAGAACAGTAATCAGTTGTGAACTATCATCTAGAATACCATCTGTCCTTAGATCTATACTCTATTTGTTTATGTACTCAAATAAAGGTAAACAATCTTGTGACAACTGTTTATTAAAAGGTAATGTTGAACAACTAAACTAGACTAACTAACTAACTAGTGCAGTGGTTTGATACCCGTTTTTAATCTCTGTCTGTCTCAATGCTCATGGACTACAGGGGTCATACTACTACTTTTATCGGAGTCTCCTCCAAAGTCCAAACATGCTCCGCTGCCTCCCTTTCAAGTAAACACTGACATCAGGTACAGTACGGATCTACCAGTGTTCCCTGCACTCAGTCGCCCAATCAATCCTTCCACTTCCTCCTGTCCTTTTGCCGGCCGGCTATGGCTCGCCATGCATCTATGTATGCACTCTGGAGAGGTGTTAGCTAAGGTTCTTTACAGTTTGGCACACGCCATCAAATACACTGAAGCTGTTGTTATCCACAAGTAGGTCGACAGGCAAGCAAGGTACGAGTCATCGGCAGTGTTAATATAAGGTAAGGCCGCCCCCATGGATACCACCTCAGGGTAATCCTGTGACATACAATACCTTTTTTTGTACTACTTAGGTGGCAGACAAGCACACGGCCCACCTGATGGGAAGCGGTCACCATGGCCTATGGACAGTTTATGAATTTATTCCACAAATGATAATTAAGGATGGCTGTTCCCGTTATATAAAATGGGTAGAATCCCATCCTGGCAGGAGACTCGAACCGAAGTCTGTATACGCCGACCCCCTGAATCTGCTGCCCAGGACCAGCTCAAAGGGCTGCTGTAACATCCTGTTGTAGTAATGCTCTGATATTGCAAAGTGCAAACCTTAAGTCAACTTACTGAAATAGTAGACTGAGTTGTTCAGTTTTTCCAATAAATGAATAGATCAATTCGTACTCAAATGAATTTATTAATAAATGCCTTAAACATTACACTACAAAATACTAACCAATGAAATTGATAACCACTATGTGCAGCACAAGGTGTGCGAATATGAAGTCCGCGAAGCCGCGCTCTGCGCTCAGACCTTGAAATTCACTCTTGTTTTCGGGATTAGCTTGCAAACGTAGACAGACTGAAAACATAAAACATTGATTGAGTTTTTGTTAGGTTATCATTGAATATGTACGTAGGTGATGGGGTACAAAGTAAAAATTAGCATAATGCTGTTTAAACTTACCACCAAGGACAAATGAGCTCACTGTAGAAATAAACCCGCTGAGGAAAGAATTAAATGGGAAAGTGCCGACAAGGCAACAGTACACAAACTGTATCACAGCGGTCAAGAAGACGTATAATAAATACGCATCAATGATCTTCAATTTTTTAGGTGTTTTGTTAATGTATTCCTGGTATAATTTAGGAATAACAGACATTAGTGAAGTCATTTCGAAGTTAGTTGTAGCCGGTTTCTTACAAAATTAATTTCACTTCATCAAAATCTGTGCTGTGAACTCAGAACTGACGTTTGACATATTGATCTTGACGTAAACATTACACGTAATGTCATACGATTGGTCCACAGACGTTTCATATTTTCCATATAGTTCTAAATTCTTTAATCTACCCTATGAATTAGGTAATCTGTGCTTAAGTTGGCTTAAGTAAAGAATAATTTTTGAAAAGTGTAATAAAATATAATAAAGTAAAATAGAGTATGTATTTAAAATAGTATGTAATAATAGTAAATTGTCTAGTAAAACCTCGGCGATTCATCCACAGTTATTTAATTTTATTCTTTTTAGGACTTCAAACATGTAAAGTTAATCTGTTATTGTTTTCTCTTTTACACAGCCTACTAATTCAGTACTTGAGATGAGATAGCATGATCGGATAATGCTAGCAATGTGAATTATAAAGAGATGACTTGAAACTTGATGAGAATGACTATGACAATTGAATTTTGTAGCATGTTCATGTCAGTTTGTTGAAGTTTCACAATTTTTGCGTGTCATTCGTAACATTCGTTCCGTGAATTTATATTTTATAACAAACAAGTAAATTAAAATCTTTAAAATGATGCACGTTGATGGAAATTTGCCTGAATATGCTGTCCCCGGCGCTAAACAAGTCCGTTTCGAGCCATATACTGACAATGGAGGTAGCATTGTCGCAATTGCCGGTGAAGATTACGCTGTTATTGGGGCAGATACCCGTCTCAGTACTGGTTTCTCCATCTACACAAGAGAACAGAAGAAGTTATTCAGATTGTCGGAAAAAACGGTCCTTGGAGCGACGGGGTGCTGGTGTGATACCCTTACTTTGACCAGACTGCTTCAAGCGAGAATGCAAATGTATGAGCATGATCACAACAAGTCAATGACAACGCCGGCCGTTGCTCAGATGCTATCCACCATGTTATATTACAAGCGCTTCTTCCCTTACTACGTATCCAACATTCTCGCCGGCTTGGACGGTGATGGTAAGGGGTGTGTTTACAGCTATGACCCAATTGGCCACTGTGAACGCTCTAACTACCGAGCTGGTGGCTCCGCGGGCGCTCAGCTTCAGCCTCTTCTAGATAATCAGATTGGCTTGAAAAACATGCAAAATGTGACAGAAGCCCCTATTCCTAAAGAGAAGGCCTTGGCTCTGTTGAAGGATGTGTTCATCAGTGCAGCTGAGCGTGACATTTACACAGGTGACTGCATCTACATTTTAATCATCACTGCCAATGGGCTCCAGGAGGAAAAGTTTGAGTTGCGTAAAGATTAATTTTGTTTGTAATAAATGTGTTCTGTAATACGCCAATGTGTTTTATTTTATTTAGAATAGAACATTTCCTTAATTTTTGAGAGGTTGGTTCAGTGGCACAAACATTGCAGGTGAACTGTCTCTCAGGCCATCAGTAACAATAATCCTTCTTTAATGTTGATCTACATAATCTAGGGCAGAAAAGTTGTACCAACTTGTACAGGTAATAAACAAAGAAATTGTAACAAGTAACTGAATTTATTATTAAAAATAATTACAAGGTAACTACAATATAACTTATGCACTTTGTTCATTACTATTTACAATACTTTTAAACTGAAGGAATAACATTACATACTCTCATTTGTTGTACTTAGGCATAACAAATATATTCTGTGGAAAGATTTTTTCAAACATCTCACTGACGACTTCCTGGTTTGCCCCACCACCAATTATAGTAGCTTTTAACCTGGGAGGAGTGGTGTTGCCAGCGACTAGAGGGTGTATATTGTAACACAACTCCACTTTACCCTTAGGGGGAACTGTAACGGACAGCTTCTTGTATCCTGAAAACATGTACGCATCAGTGCCCTCTACTGTCACACTGAGCCTGATGGGACTGAGGCACTTTCCATACAAAGTACACTTGAGTGGGACTGATGTCAGCAGCTCCACCACGTCTGGATAATTGACTTCAATAGCAATAGGACACTCATCAATAGGCAGGTCGGCCAGTGCAGTGCTACTCATCACACAGTGGCTGGAGCTGCTTTTCCGCCTCCATGTGATGTTGTACAGCCCCACTCTTGTTGGGTTGTCTCTTGGTTTATACTTAGCTTGTATACACACAGCATCTGATGCTATGTTCTTCTCAGCAACTTCTAGATTCCTAATACAGGAGATAGGTTTCTTAGCATCACTATGTTTAAAGCAGTCAACAACTTCTAATTCTGTGTCTACTATCAGCAAGTCCCAAGGACTTAATATCTTTATTTGTGGCATTACAATAAGCGGATCATCCACAAAGCACTTTGAAATGGGTTTGAAATTCATAGCTACAAAATGGGTGGACACTTCAAAGGGTTTGATCACTGTGATTTTAGTAGAAAATTCTTTAGTGCATTCCAGCTTAGATATTTCTGGCAGGTCAATAATGTAAGATATTTTAATTTGAACAGTGGTGGTTGCAGTTCTGTTTGTCTTTAAATAAAACATATTGGAATAACTTTCAGATGTACTAATACTGCCAATGGTTATTTTAAGTGGCTGTGTTTGAGGTTCTCCTTCCTTCAGACTTAGTTCTGTGACAGAGTCAGGGTTAGGATTGTCAGGAGAACTCAGTAAAGAAAGTGTTATCTTAACATCATAAACCGGGCTGTCTTCATCATTAGAAATGGTGAAGGTTGATGGAAACCATTCTCCTTGAAGTGCAGGACTAGAGTTGTTGACCAGCAGAGAGAGCTTACATTCTCGTGATGTTATTGATGCTGCTGTCAAAGGCACAATGCAGTCAAATTCATAATCAGTTTTTGGACTTCTAATGAAATGCAACAATTCAGGATGGACTGTTGTCTCAGACACTTTGCTCTCATCTATTTTGAAATTCATTACAATCTTCCTTTTGCAGTCTGAGTTAAGCACAAAAGATACATTTTTAATGTGCAAGTCAGTACCACTGTCATGTGGATTTGGCTTGAACTGGCACTGAAACCTCTTAACTTTACCACCTTCCAATGATATAATAGAGTTGCCATTTTCTGTTATTGGAATTTCAATAGTTTCTGTGCGACTAGATATAGCTATAAAGCATTGTTTAGCTTCAAGGACTGTGTTATAGGACAACCTGACATACAAATCTATTTCAATTATTTCATCCATTCTATATCTGGGCTGCTTAAATTTCAGCTTAACTTCTAAAAAGCTAGAAATATTACTCATATCTATAGAAACTAATAGTGGTTCTTTTTCAATGGCTACCTGCCACAGATCAAGGGCCTTTTGTTGCGAGGAAGCTGGTAGATCTGGTTCTGCAGTAGGAATCTTAAGATTAAGTACTGATATAATATTCTTGAAAATTCTGTCTTTATCATTGTTTGGCACTTGGATGTACTTAGACAGTGCCTCAATGGACAGTTGCACATAATCCTGTATTTTGGCAGACAAGTATGCACATTGCAAAGCTCTGTTCAAGACATGTGAGGCTAGGAACCACCATTTCTCTCTCCTGTAATCCCACAACATGTGAGTCAAGAGTGTGAGAGCTTTGCCATAGTCAGCTGAGTAGAAGTATTCATTTGCCATCTCAACAACTAACTGTTTCCTCATTCGAGGGGAGTGGAATGTCTTGAATTGTGAAATAGCACAGCCTAGAAAACTGATGATCATAGTTGAGTGATTGAACATTCTCTCATTATACTGAAGAGCCAGTACAGCTGCTTGTTCTTTCTGAGGGTCATGGGGATCGGCACTGAGGCGTCCAGGTCTCCATGGCCTTTGACCATAAAACTCTACAATACCCTCCAGTGGGTCAGGGGGAGGAGGATACTGTGTAGCATCTGTACATACTGATCTCATAGCTTGTCGTCTCTTAACAGTGAATTGAGCAGCCTGTTGGAAGTAGAATCCAGGATGTTGTGACTGAATAGCTGGAAGCCCCGCACGGATTGCTTCATCAAATAATTCTCCAAAGGCACTATACTGTCTTGCAATCCATGCATAATGTTCAAATAGTAACTCTGTCGATCCAATTCTATTTTTATATCTTTCTATGTGCGACTTAAGCTGAGCTATGGAATCCCTCGGCAGATTGAGAGCAAACAGCAACTTACACAGTTTGTAATTGATATATCCTGCCACAGTTCTAACTTCATGGGTGTTGGTGTCTACAATCCTGGACTCCAGTAAGTTGTTGTAAGCATGCATATAATGTTTGTGAGCTGTGCTCAAGTCTTGCTTCAGCTCATTGAGGTAGCCCAGTTTGAACTGGTGTCTCACAAACAAATACTGATGAGTTGTTTTGTTAAGGTGATCCCTATGTTGTTTGATATTTTTAGTTTCGTGATGATAGTAATTTTGGGCAATATCGTAGAATGCGTTTTCCAAACGAATAATGTAGCCCATGAGATGGTCGCTGTGAGGGAGAACAAAAAGAGCTTTTGACTGTATTTCACATGCTGCACAGAGGGCCTGAGCTCTCTCTGCGCCCAACATATACTCCGAAGGGGGCGGCGATAGGCGGCTCTGTATGACGACGACTGCCACGCGCGTTGCGTGTCCCTCCACCGCCGCACGGATAGACTGCACTTTGGAAGCACACTCAATAATTTTTTCATTCCATTGGGGATCATTCCAGTCCATATCATAAAATATTACTACCACTGCCGGAATATGTGCCACGCGTTTATGTATCCAATTTTTCTTCAAGACACCTTTGGGTATATACCACTCGTACGAATTCCTCTTCGGTTTCACGACTGGAAACTCAAATGTGTTGTTGAGTAATTTGAAACGCACTGGCGTGCGGTCTGCCCGACGGTTGTTGGAGAAGGCGTCCCAAATTTCCTTATGTACAGCGTTGTTCACTGCATCGAGCCCAGATAGTCCGATGAGTGCAAGGGGCTTGAGAATTACCTCAGGCGGAAACTCCGTATAGTCACTTGGCTGAGTCGCCATTTTAAACTTTTAATTGGCGGCTAATAGCAATACTATTTATGATTACTATAACTAACTTATTTCACATCAAAATTAAATGTGCGTACGATAATTTAATTTTGCAATCCATCATAACTCCCCCATTACCCGTTAAAATGTCAATCACTATTGAAATGTCAAAATAATTTGACAATAGGTTTTTTTTACGTTTTTTGTGGGATAACATGGTAACTATGACCTTAAGCGCTCTATTTTATTTTTACTCTATGGTACAGAAAACCATTCAAAATCACAGGGCGGCCCTAACGCACCAGTATAAGGAACAGCGTGCCAAGGTCACCAAAATCTATAAATGCTTTGTGCCCCGTCATTCATAAATTTTTCTAGACTTTTACTACAACTAGCATACTAGTGACGTACTTCAAAAAAAAGATTTATCGACGAACGATGGGCCGATGACTGCTTATTTAAAATTTAAAATCCATAATGATTATAAAGAATTGCTAAAGTGAATTTTCTTATAACAAATATGTAGTTTTAAAGATATTTGATTTCGAAAATTGAAACGAGCACTGGAGTTGAGCTTGGCTTTGTGTGAATGATGGCACGACTTCTTAGTAAGTAGTGCAAATGCATGAAGTGCAAGAGAATAATGCATTTATCTCGGTCCCGGTTTTGTTTTGTTGCGTTTACGTGTATGATTAGATATCTATAAATTATAATAAAAAATAGAATTATATTATTATCTCATGAGTTTAGCATGTTACCGGTCTTGTTAGGTTAATACACGTTAAAAGATAAGTAAACTCAATCGTATTAGTGTACCTAAATCGACCACTTCTGCGATAGTAGCAGCACTAACGTAGTAAAACGACCATTCGTAACAATGGAACGTAGGTTTTGACACAGCGTTTTGTAGGTAGGCCTGATCCCCCCCCCTTATATATCAATGTTCAAAATATACGATATTTAACATTGTATTTAACCTATAGTGCTATGCTATTTAGTCTGTGGCACATGGTGCAATCCAAAATCCAAACAAAAAGCATGCAAAAAGCTTTGATAAGTTCTAAATTCAAGGGTTTCAGATACTCTCAAATCCAGTGTAGTATTCTCGCTAAGCTACGGTTCAGTAAAATTCATGCATCAAGGTACATTACTTCATTTATTTGTCGTCTTCGCTTTTATCATTGTTGCATAGCTGTTCATTTAAAAAGATTGAAAATTTTGAATTCTTCCTTGTGCAAGTGTGGGCTTGCTGAGGAAGATCTAAATCACATTTTTTTTTCATGTCCAAGTATGGATCACTCATCATTTATTTCATCATTAATACAACATGATTTCCCTTTCCCTACTAGTGTTGCCGATCGATAGTTGACTATCGATGATTAATTGATAGTCTATCGGTAGTCAGCCAATCGCAGCACAGTCGATAGACTTATCGATAGTATCGATACTATCAATAGTATCGATACTATCGATTGTTTTAGACTATCGATAGTTTGATGCCTTACCCCAATATGCCATTTCAAACCGCTTCGTTTCGCTTTCCCTTTTAACAGTTGTGTTAACAGTTCGGTAAAAATATATATTATGAAATGAAAAATATAGACCCATGCACTTCGTTTAGTTATATTATTAGTAATGTTATAAAATACTCTAAAATAATCGATACTATCGATAGTCCTTTGTTTGCCAGAAACAATACTATCGATAGTATTCCTCCAAGTTCGATAGTATTGCTCCTCAATCGATAGTATCGATACTATCGATAGTTCAATCGATATGATGCCATTTTTCAGATGAAAACTATCGATAGTAAAACAATCGATAGTTTGGCAACGCTATTTCCAACTCATATAGACTTACTTCTATCATCTCTAAATCCGTTTATTGTACACATTATTGGTGATTTCATTACAGTCCAAAAATTAAAGTTTTAGTTCATGTTACAGTGTAGAAATCTTTTTTTTTGTCTTGTTTTCGTTTTATTACTGTTCCTTTCCTTTTATATTTCATTGTATTTCATTGTTCGTTTTATTTAATTATTTCATTGATTGTGTAGTCCTGAACGCATTAATTAATTTTTATTTGAGCTGGATCTTTGCAATACTCTAAATCTCAAAAGCTCTTGACGTTGGCATATTGATAAACATGACATAAAAAAAAAAAACCTTGTTTGCTTTGTTGTGCTGTTTGTTGCGAAAGTCGTCGATATCGATATTTTGTTTTGTTTTGCGTCCATCTGGTGCAGTAGTGCGCAGTTTGTGTCGTAGTATTGTTGTTATTTACATCGCAGAATGGCCGAGGCGCCTGAGAGAGAGCCCGTACCGTGTACGAGCGAAACTGAGGTCGCGCTTAATGCGAAAGATGCTGATGAGCCATTGACTAAAAAGCGTAAAATAAACGAGAAAGAGCCGTGCGACAAACTCGAGCACAGGCTCGGAGGCATCCTGTGCTGCGCAGTATGCTTGGACCTGCCTCAGGCGGCAGTGTATCAGGTATTTCAAAACAGCTGATCGTATCGATGTTTGTATCAGCTGTTTTAAAAATATTTTCCTTTGTTACGTAAGCACCTGATTTATACAGTTGCGAAATAATGATGGTGCGTCGTGTCGTCGTCGACGTACTTCCATTTTTTAAATTGTTTATATTTATGGCGTAAATATTCTATGTGCCCATTGACTGTGAATGTATAGTTCCAATGGTAGAAATAATGTGAAATGGCCACCTCCTTGACTGTTGTTGTTCACATATAAGTTGTATTCAATTATTTTATTATTCAATTTGTTACTGTATGTGTGACCGTTAGTCTATGTAGTAGCCCGTGTTCTCGGTCAGAGCAAATTGTATTAGAGTAGGTACAACTAGGAGTTAAGTGCTATTCTGTGATATTATTGTATAGGATAACTATTGTATAGCAAATAAACGTAGTGTGTACAGACTCTTGTAACATTTCAGTTGAATAAAGAAATGTTTAAGAGATTTACTTCTTTCTTTATTCACTACTCCCCTATTCAATCCCATCCTTAGTTAAGTTATTATATTCCTATACAATGAAACCATTCTACAGACATTACTTTGGTTTGCACATATTCTTATAAGATCATTATTACAGTACATTATACAATGATAATTTTCTAAATTACCCAAAAGTTTTGACTATAGCCCTAAATGTGACACAGGCAGTGACTGAATATTTCTGCCCCTGTCTTTGTCACACCAGGAATCTTCACCTGATTACAGCATAACTACTCATTTGTTATTTACTCAAAGTAGGTATAGGTTGATTCATCTACATTATGGCAAGAACTTTTACAGAATGAATAAAAATCAAGAAAAGCTAAATTTAATGAAATGTTTTCTCTTACAGCCTATTTCTTATATATATGTAGTTTGATTACAGGTGGCACTCGCAATCAGAGGCTGAGGTAGACATTGTAGAACATAGATACAAAATATTATAATTTTATACACATACCTATAGTTTTATATGTTATTTTAATATTAATTTTCAAATAAATGCTGTTTGAGCTATTGATTACTTCAAGTAACTTAAGGCAATCAATGCATTAATGTGTAAATATTTGTAAGTTGTAAGACATTGATGCAACATACAAATATGATGCAATTATCTCATGGTACTGACACAGTTCTAAAATTTCAGTGTAGTAATGGCCATCTCATGTGTGCTCCTTGCTTCACACACCTATTGGCTGATGCTCGTCTGCGTGACGAGGCGGCAACTTGCCCTAATTGCCGCATCGAGATCTCCAAGACGTCGGCCTCCAGGAATCTCGCGGTTGAGAAGACAGTGTCGGAACTGCCTTCCGAGTGCAAGTACTGCACCTGCGTGTTCCCGCGCCACTCGCTGCAGCATCACATGGACCACACATGCGAGGAGAGGTGACTCATCACAGCACTTATCTAAGCTCGTTAACTTGCAGGTTGTAGGTCATTAGCGCTGACGTAGTGCGTCGTGATATTTCTACAAGACAAAGGCTAAGCGTAATGAGCAATCGTCGATAAATGCGTTCAACTGATAAAGAGTTAAAGAAGATAAAAAAGAGAAGGTTCAAAGCTGTAAAGTTACATACAGTAGCGTTGCAACTCAAAAGGGCCGCACTTTTTACCCCCAGGGAATTCAAGTTCTCGCAACTGGTAATCGATACGTCTCCAAAGATTCACTACTTCGATAGTTTGGTTCGCATCGTGACCAGTGTGTACACGCTGTTCCTATGCGCGCTCGGGCGCAAGCGCGCGGCGCCGCCCCCGCCGCTCAAGCGACGCCGCGGCCGCAGGTGCGTCTACAGCCAACACTACGTCTACGCGCTCTTCTGACTAACCTGGCATAGTGTCGCTCGGTAACAAGTGGTGTGATGCGAACCGAACTCATCCTGCTCCGCTCTAATCTTACGGCTTACCTCGTATCGTGTAAATAAACACACTCCTATCTGCTTGGTACTTTCGTTCGCTATTCTATCAAGTAATCCCGTAACGTAACCCCTGTGAAAACGCATGGTCTCCACCGGCGGGTTTCTGAAGCTAATCTCTAACCCTACGCTACGCTACGCTAATCGACGTGAAGTTGAAATATTTTTTATGTGAACTTCCCACTCGGCCTGAAACTTTTCGCAAAATTATCGGACGCGATGAAATCTCAGAATACAGAAGGAACGGATTCTGAATTCTGAGATTTCATCGCGTCAAGGGAAAAGTCCAAGCGTCGCGAGTGCACTGCGTCGCCCTCGAAGTGGTGCCGTGAGCGTGTGAGCGTGTGAGCGTGTGAGCGTGAGAGCGTGCGTCGTGTGCAGGCTGACGGGCTGCCGCTACGTGTGCATCGGCTGCCCGTGGCGCGGGCCGGCGCACGAGGCGGCGGCGCACGAGGCGGCGTGCGCGCACCCCGCCAAGTCCGCGGCCGACGTGCTGGCCACGCTCGCCGAGCGCGACCGGCGCGCCAGGGACCAGGCCGCCGTCTACGGCCAGCTGCTCGACCTGCTGTCGTACGAGAAGATCACCTTCAACGGTTAGTTTATCTATACCGACTGTTTTGTTCATATTCCTGGGGGGTTCATATTCACTTGGGAGAAGAACCGTCTTGTCGCCTGGATCCGTTGCTGAGGCATAGGCATACCTACGAAGTTCGAGCCATGTATATCTGGGATCGGGTCTTCCTGTACGTGCACCGGAACGTTCTGTCCTGGGTTGACGGTCTAAATTTTTAAGAAAACAGGCATTGAATATTTACGTCCACGGAATCCCACCTATAAAGATTTTCGCGGTCCAAGCGAGTCAGCAAGTCGGTACACATGCTCTACTTCTCCCTTCCGTCGTTTCTTTTCTATTGGTTTTTTCGATTGTTAGTTACTGCATATATCGCTAACAAACCAAACCAAAATATTTGTGAGTAAAGAATGCGTTGCAGACCTCCAGCTGAAACCGTATCGCACTGAGGAGTTTGTACACAAGCTGTACTACGAAACTTCGCGTTTCTCCGCCTTCGGCCACCAGTGGGTCGTCAAGGCGTTCGTTAACAAAAACCAACGCGATCCCACCCAGAGCACCCAGAGAGAGATCACTTACCAGGTACTTAATAAACACATAATTCATAGAGACAATTTTAGAAAGTGTACTTCATATATTTCTGGACCGAGGACCATCCCTTGTGGGACACCTGCCAGGCATAAATTCAAATTTCTAATTTTGGTTACATCGTCGTCATATTTATATAGTGTTGTGAACAGAAGAGTACGAATCGAATAAAATATCTAGAAATACACTCTCCAAAGGCTTCCGCATATTCAGGTAGGAAGCATGCCGGTATCTGCTTGCCCTCGTTCGTCCCAATCATTAGGCGCCGGCGTGACATGTCGTTCTCCTCCATGGCAAAAGTGACAGAATGACGTCGTTCCCTCGCCTCGGTTAAAACACGGCAAAATGTACTCCTTTGCTGTATCCTCTTTTCACACTCCACTGAAGTAAACAGTTCAGCTAAATTTGTAGCTTTAAAACTGCATCCCTTACATCTTTACGACTACGTGTCCATACTCGTAAGCTCGGAGCGATCGCAACTCCTCGTAACGCGCGACGTGGTCCGCAGCTGCTGCTGAAGAGCAAGCCGGCGTGCGGCGCGGGCGTGTGCGTGCAGTGGCTGGCGCTGCGCGGGCCGTACGGCGAGGCGCGCCTGCAGCCCGCCGTGTGCGCGCACGCCTTCGCCGACGACGCGCCCGACGCGCCGCCGCAGCCGCTGCCGCTGGCCGACGCCGCCGACACCAACCGCCTGCTCTCCAACAAGGCCATACACTTCAGGTACACCTCCCCCCGCCTCCCTTGATGGTTCTTATTTCAAATTAACGGTGCCCTCAGCGCGAAATATTATTGGCCGCCTGCCTACTGTGACCGTGTGCGTACGTGACGCCTGCCAATCGCAACGCTTCGTTCTCTCGATACCTTTACATTACGAATTCGATAGTTTTTCGTGCTAGGAGCACCGTATAGCGGAAGTGAAAATTTTGATATGTTCTCTAGACGCATGTATACGAAGGTGACCAAAATTTGTCACGGGCTGTGTCGATAACGTAATCGATGGTTTCTTTCACCTTATGAGAAACACGTTTAGGGTGATCGATATGCACCACTTTCATTTCAGACTGATAATGTTCCTGTCGTCGAAGTGAGCCCGAGGCGCCTCGACAGAACCGTTTACCGCTTTACTCGACCCTGCGTTACCAAAGATCGAAGCAATCGTGCCACACGTTTGATGCGCGTTTGTGATTCATATGATATTCAAAGCCACTCAGCCTGTAGGATAACCGTTCGGTTAGGTATATAAGTACAGCTCTATGTTACTGTTAAGACAACTTTTTAGTGCATACCGTCATATAAATCTTTCTCAATGAAACTCTTCTCTCTTCTTTCTCAACTAAACAATATCTAATCTATAACAGATCTAAATTCTAAGGGCAAATTTGTGATTACACTTTGAGTACAAATAATATGTTAGGTATTAATTGATTTGTGAGTGAGTGATTGTTAATACAACATGGTAAACATTTCTCTCCGAAATGCTTACAGTGCAGTTTGGGACAATATACTATTATGAGTCTACACGTGTGTTTTAAAATATTCTTGACGTTGAATCATATTCATATTGGCAGCTGAGTAATGTAATCAATGTGACTGTGTTGTAAATTATTAATTTATTTTAAGTATACTAAATTATATAGGGGAGAGTAAGCAATATTAAACTACCGTTTAAATTACTTCTGTATTTCTACCAAACATTACACCATTTATTTACACTAGCAGTACAAAAAGTGATGTTGTTTAAATAAATAGTGTCATTTATGGTAGAAATACTGTGAAAGTGGTTCAATTTATGCACTGGTTAAATATTGGTGACTTTCCCCCCACATATATCTATATAATATAATTATTTTTTAAATGTATTGTATTCATTTTAAATGTACCTATTGTTGTATGACATGTAGGTATGAGTATTTAATGGGCGATGGTTGCGGACTCGCGCCGACTGAATTCAGTTAAAATAATAACTATGTCACGCGACCGCGCCGCCGAGTATGTCATATTAGATATAAGGAATTTATGTTTATTTATAAATAGATACATTATTTACTAACTTTGGGTCTCTCGAATAAAGTACTAAGTTATTGAATATGTTCGTTTTTTTAAGCTAAAGCCCATTGTCAGTTCCATCCTATTTGTTGTTGTAAAGATTTATACGGTACATTTTAGTTTTCCCATTAGGGTAGACCACAATTCAGTGGTTGTAGAACCGATAGTGAAAATTTGATAAGATTTTTGTGGAATGTATGAAACAGTTAAATCAAACAGAAAAGTATATTTCAGTATGGTTTGTGCCTTTTCACGTGCAGTTTGTTCATTGAACGCGACAGCTTTGTAGTAGCGGTTCCATTTTGTTTACTCTCGCCTTCGGTCCACACGCTGATGAGGCCGGACTCGCCGGTCGTCACTAAGATGTCACGCTGTAACAACAAACGTGTAATTATGATTTTAGATTGACATGGTCATTTCCATATTCACTCTCACGATAGATTTAACAGTGAAAACGTGTAATTATATCACAAGAATGATTGTAGCCAGCGGGTAGTGGATACCAAATGTCTCAAAGCCGTAGATAGCTTTACTGAAATTGACCCGAGACGGCGTACGATTTTAATATAACCGCTCCCTAGCTGGTAGGCGACCGCCGTGGGTATTTCCACATCAAAAAATAAATAAAAGATGCATGCCTGCCCGAAGTGAACTTACACTTACACCATTATTGTATCACTTAGTATGTAGCAAACAAGCACATGGCCCACCTAAAGGAAAGTGGATTCCGTGTCCTATGGACGCGTGCAACATTTTAAATTTGGAATTGTTCAAAAGTTAGCGTTATTTGCTATATTGAGTGAGTGACTACTTACATCTTTGTCATACCAACAGGCCTGCACTGTTTGCCTGTTCTCACCGAAGTTGGTGCTCGGGTGCAGCTTCTTGTCTGCGATTGTCACAGATCTTAGCACATGCCTGGAATTCAATTCAATGATTAAAAACACAGTTTTACATTAAAAGCATCATGGCTTGAAATAATTTGATGATCAACTTACCCATCACCTGCATAAGAGCCAGCCAGTAGCATCGGCGTCTCGTCTGCAGATATGTATGTGTCCACTAGGTAACAATCGTCGCCCTTGCTTCTCTGTAAACCATAAAACAAGTTTATTAATAAGAAGTGCTTGTTCAGCATTTGCAATACACATCCCACCAGTTGCCCCTAAAATAAGTGTGAAGACTTGTGTAGTTCCTTAAACCCTTCTTAAGAAATATGAGTTGAGAGTTGTGACCTTCTAAATTGGAACTAAAAGTGCAACTCTATAATTTGGAACTGAATAGAGTTACCAAATATAAAGTTAACGAGTTATTATTCTCTCTCCCTTATAATCGACTAGTGGAAAGCCTGGCTTCCAGTGGCCCAGTGGGTAACTACTTTCAATTGACTAACCTGCACACCAAAAAGCACCTTTACACCTAATTAATAGGCATCTAACAACCCACAAGAATAGTCATAAACATACCTATTTATTGTTTATTAACTGGGCATGTCATTACCTTAATACTTCTGGACACTTTGTCTCTGCTGAAACCTTTGATGAGGTCTCCATTCTCAGCGTCCCACACTTGCAAGTCATTGGACTGTGTGATACAGGCCACATGCTTCTCATCTAACCATGTCAATTTCTCAGTCGAGTTCTCTACATTCAGTGAGTATGTCAGAGCATCATCTTCCGTTTGTTCCATTACATTGAATATATTGACAAGTCCATCTAAGGAACCTGTTGCCAGAACCTCTGTTTTAGTCTTGTGAAATTTCACCTGAAAGTTGTTGAGAAATATTAATTAAATAGATAATATTTGAGTAAACTTAATAATATGAAAAGAAAGGCAAGTACTTCACCACTGTGCCAAAAAAATCATGTACCTGTGTAATATCATCAGTATGAGAGTACCAGTATCCCCCTAGAGGTTTAGTCAGCCTTTGGTCCCAGAACACAAGGTAGGCCTCATCTTCTACTACCTGGCTGCCAGCACACAACACTCGGCCGTTGTGCGAGACATCCATGCACTCATATGGCCGGATAAGTTCCTCCTCCTCATCTGAAATCATTGTCATTTTATTGCGAGCTATGGTACTATGTTAGGATTAGTAATTGAAGGGTGAAGTCAGGTGTGCAGCATATTTTAACATATGACATTATGCAGGTATAATATGAACAGATTTAAAATGAAGTGAATTTGTAATAAATATAAACAGTTACGCATTATGTCCAGCAAGAACCTTCCTTCCTTAGGACTCGACTAACTGATTTATTGTATATAATATATAAATTTGGAAACATACCTTTATACTCCTGCACACAACTACCACTTGTCCTTGTGTCCCACAATTTAACAACTCCGTCTAGACCTGAGGAGTATATTAGGTGTTCTTCTTTGGGATCACACACCACCTCTGTTAGGGATTTGGGGTGTCCACTTAGTCGACATACCTTTGTTAATGATGCGTTATTTAGATGATACACTTCTATGCTGTGGTCTGACTGGCTTACTGCTAGTTTGAGTGATCTGGAGCAGATGCAAAATATTATTATTGTAGCAATATCCTAAATATTGATGTTTATTTTCTTTACCCAGGTGTAAAGCATAAAAAAAGGATGTCTAGCCGTTAAACTCACTTGTTTCCATGTAACTTATTTATGTAAGACTTTTTAAGTGATACTGCTATTTCTGTTAACAATGCATATTTTCTACTAAACTGTGATTCTAGAGCTGCAGATTCTACAGTATCTCGATCTACTTCCTCAGTGTCTATAATATCAGTCATTATGCTACAAAGAAGACTGGTAGAAAACAATAGGTTATAATTTAAAAGTTAAAACCACGAATAAAATGTGTTGTATGTATTGTAAACAAATGTATTTTGATTTTATGGGTTTTTAGGTTATAGTATTGACACTATTGACAGATGGCAGAGCAGCATGGTTTTGACACTTTAGACAGTAGCAATTGGTTTGACTTGGAATATAGGCATTTGTATATTGGTCTATGGCAGATCTACAGTATAGTGCGACAAGAAAGTCTTATTTATTTAAGGTGACGCTGGCTGCTACGATTTACGGTCAACCTGGTATCCCTGTTATAATGTAACTTAATAGTCTTGATCTTTTATTTTTGTCCTAGTATAATGATGCCTAATCATTTACCCTGCGGTGTTCAAAAGAATAGATGTATCATAATGGCGATAGAAATAAGTGCTTGTTTGTTTGTATAGTCTATCATTAACGCATACTGATATAAAATGTGTGTTGATACACCTCTGCCTACCCGTTCCCGGGGTTCTTTTATACTATATATGATATGTATAGGTTACCTACAGTTAAAGCCCGTTTTTCGTTACGTGATTCCCTAGTTTTCACCCATAGTAGAGGAGAACTGACGCTTGGTAGATGCTGCCGCAGCACTAAGCTATAGTGTAAAACTTTTAGGTACATCATCTGTGATAGGTCTCATATTATGTTCATTGACAAGAATTCAACTGCTGCCTAGGGGCGCGGTTTCAATTCCCACTCTAATAAATACCTAATTGAATGCATGAATATGTCCATTTTGCATTGATATAATATTTGGTATGAAGAACAGTGCCGTTGGAGTTAATTAACTAAATTTTTTTTATACACCGCTCTCAGACTACCTACCTACATGTGTTCTGTGGTTATGTAACACCTCTAGATTAGGATTGTTCTGTTGTTAGAATCTGATTACTTCAAGGAACTTATACTTCTAACTTACCTTGGTTAGAAGTATAAGTTCCTTGGGTTACCTGTTGACATTATCATAGAGCGATAAGGCCACCCATTGTATGTAGGTACCCCATAAACGGTATTTTTTAAAAATCCACAGAGCGATGATGCAGCCCCCACTGTATTTATACATCACGGTACATCATAATATTCATGATGTACAAAAAAGACTTAATGTGCTTAATGTACAAAAAGACATTAGGTACAATATACCACTTGTATGTACATGTAACCATTATTATTGTTTATTTGTCTGTAGAGAGAGAATAAAGAGAATAAGAGCGAGAAAAAAACTAAAAAGATAATAAATTAATTATTATTATCTTTTTGGTTTTTTCTTTATTCTCTCTTTTTTATATTCTATACTATTATATTATTTATTTTATTTTATTTTATTCTAATTTGTTATTATTATGCTTGGTAATAAAACTTGTTTAATGCACAGGGCGGCCCTTACGCACTATTATAAGGAAGGACAGCGTGCCAAGGTCACCAAAATCTATGAATGCTTTGCGCCCCGTCATTCATAATTTTTTCTAGTCTTTTACTACAACTAGCATACTAGTGACGTACTTCAAGAAAAAGATTTATCGACGAACGATGGGCCGATGACTGCTTATTTAAAATTTAATATCCATAATGATTATAAAGAATTGCTAAAGTGAATTTTCTTAACACAAATATGTAGTTTTGAAGATATTTGATTTCGAAAATTGAAACAAGCAGCTAGAAAACGGTTTTTGTGTGAGTGACGGCATGACTTCTTAGTAAGTAGTGCAAATGCATGAAGTGCAAGAGAATATTGCATTTATCTCGGTCCCGGTTGTGTTTTGTTGTGTTTACGTGTATGATAAATTAAAAAATAAAAGTCATTTGGAATAGTAAGAAATCTATAAATTATAATAAAAATAAGAATTATAATATTATCTCATGAGTGTAGCATGTTACCGGTCTTGTTAACACGTTAAAAGATAAGTAAACCCAATCGTATTAGTATATGTAAATCGACCACTTCTGCGATAGTAGAAGGCACAGCACTAACGTAGTAAAACGTCCATTCATAAAAATGGAACGTACGTAGGTGTAGCGGCGTTGCGTCGTAGACGCGACGTCAGCAAATTCCTTGTCGGGCAGCGACGGAGCGCCCGCGCTCTGAAAAGCCAGTTCATACGGTAGGCTCGCTACAGTCGGCCACATATAAACTCGCTCCACTTATAGATGTTCTAGGTTAATATCAAGTGTTCTAGTTACTAGATTATAAGTCCTACATATTGTGAGACATATTGTGTGATCAGTAATAAACGTTATAAGTGTATGCCACCTTTTACTGAAGTACTCCCACGTGACCCATAGGCATAGCCTTTAAAGTGGTGACCCCGAACGTGAACGTGGGAGTTTGTAGGTTATATAACCTATAACCTCGTGATTTTTTTGTGAACTTTTGAATGTTAGGCACTCGTGTGTAAACATTAGCGTAACGAAATGGCAAATGACGGCAGTGCGCCCATAGTGAAATCCGAAGAGCAGGTGATCACGAGCATCGCGGTTACGACGCGTATTCCAGACTTCTGGTGCGACGAGCCCGAGCTGTGGTTTATCCAGGCTGAAGCAGTATTGAACCCGCAAAAGGCGTCGGATGAATCAAGGTACCAGATAATCGTATCGAAATTAGGCAAAGATGTTCTGACGCAGGTCACGGACATTCTCAGAGACCCCCCGCAAACAGACAAGTACTCTACGCTAAAAAAGCGATTGTGCGAAATCTATGCGAGGACCAAGGAGCAACAGGTACACAGACTCATGAACGAGATGGAATTAGGAGACCAGAGGCCATCGCAATTACTAAGGAAAATGCGTGATATTGCACGTGGCAAGATTGAGGACGAAACCCTCCTCATACTGTGGCTTAACCAGTTGCCAAGCACAGTAAGAGGGATTTTGGCAGCTACGGAGACGAAGGACCTTAGTAGCTTAGGAAACATAGCGGACAAGGTCATAGAATCCGTATCACAGAGAGAGACAGTCAGCAAAATAGATGTAGCTTCAGGAAGCGAAGCCACAACCATAATAGCAGAAATCAAGAACCTGACAGAGAGGATAAGAGGACTAGAAAGCAGGCAGCCCAGACCCAGTTTCACCGGCAGAGGTAGAGGCAGGTTCGGACGCTTTGGAGCCAGATCAACGAGTCGCAGCCCATCCCGCAGGCTAACCCCAGCAGACCGTGATTGGTTATGCGAGTACCACTACCGGTTCCGGCATCGGGCGAACAAATGTGCGGAACCGTGCAACTGGAATAAGAATAAGCCGGAAAACTAACAGCGGTGCATGAAATGGGCGAGTCATGCAGGCCGCAAGTAAACCATCGTCTCAGCATCATGGACCAGCACACAGGGCGCAGTATTGCGACACCGGACGCGCTATGTAAACACAGGTGCGGCGTCCGAGCGTGCGAGTCAGCAAAAATCGCACGGAGACCGTATGCGATGTATAGTTTAAGAACTTTGTAATGATGTACTGTTTTGATGAAACTTTTTGTTAGTTATAGATAACTTTTCCCTAAAAAATTTTTATAAAAAATTTTTTTTCAAATAAGGGGGGAATACTGTAGCGGCGTTGCGTCGTAGACGCGACGTCAGCAAATTCCTTGTCGGGCAGCGACGGAGCGCCCGCGCTCTGAAAAGCCAGTTCATACGGTAGGCTCGCTACAGTCGGCCACATATAAACTCGCTCCACTTATAGATGTTCTAGGTTAATATCAAGTGTTCTAGTTACTAGATTATAAGTCCTACATATTGTGAGACATATTGTGTGATCAGTAATAAACGTTATAAGTGTATGCCACCTTTTACTGAAGTACTCCCACGTGACCCATAGGCATAGCCTTTAAAGTAGGACACAGCGTTTTGTAGGTAGGGCCCATCCCCCCCCCCTTATACATCAATGGTTTAATGTGCTTGTATTGCCAGTGTTGTCGCGTAGGCGATTTTTCGCCATTAAGGCTATTCGAAATGGGAATTGGCGACTTAAAAATCACAATGGCGACTGGTCCTCTGATTAAGCTATTTTCGGGATGACCCACCCCTAACACTACCCATTAAGTTTAGCTGAAGGGGTTAGAGGGAATATTATTAACTTTGGTTGCTAATATTCTCATTAAAAAAAAGAATAAACTTGCCACAGTCATTGATATATTAATTATTTGTTTTCACAATATTATTTTTTTGGGTAAAAGTAAAAGTTTTATGAGACAGATAAGTATATATTACATTAATGAAAATATGTTATTTGGTTACATTACATATTACTGGTATTTGTATTTGTGTCACTTTATGTACAAGAAACAGTGGCAATATTAGGTCAAGCGGCGTTGGCAACACTGCACTGAGTATATTATTTACTTTTAAAGACGTGTATCCATGGCCGTAAAAAGAATAAAAAAATTTACTTACTCTGTGGTATATGTGTACAAGCTACAAACCAACCAATCACAACACAATCTAGGGATGTCAGAAATGGAATAAAGTATCGATATATATTTGTATCGATATTTAAAAAATATATCAATATCGATATTGATATTTTTATAATAAAATATCGATATATCGATATATCGCTATGATTTGCCAGAGAATAATGGCACTCTGAATATTAATTTTATTTTTATATACGTATATATTACCGGCAATGTGTATAAACCGGTTTTCTATAAATGTCTAAGCAATGTATAGAATGCCCATTGCACAGCCAGTAATGTATGAAATGTTATCAAGAAACATAATTCAAAGTTAAAAATAAAAAAAAACATTTATTCTGTATAAACCAAACGGCATTACAAAATTTGTCAATAACAACAATATTTTATAAATTAATGGACCACCGGTTCGAATCGCGGCCCCAGCCTGAGAAGAATCCGGCAAGAAACATAGCGGGCTAATATAAATAAATGGTGGTTACAAAAAAAAAAAAAAAACTACCACGAAGGCTAATGCAGGAGCTCCGTTTCCACCTTCGCTTTCTAATCTATATCTATCCAAATTGAGGCGCAGTGTCCACACCGCGTAATTTGGCTTGGATACATTAGGTTAGAAGTAAGTTCAAGGTAATATTTATATAACGATGTAGAAATTGGATTTCCGCAAAGCCATTCGCAAATACAGAAGTAAATGTATTTATTTCATACATTGCCGTTGCAACAGCAGGCATTCTATATAAAAGCATACGTCGCCTAAAAGTGTTAGTTGAAAAGCTTTCTTTTCAGGACTTTTTTATCAAAATAAATATCGTTTTTTATACGTTTTCGATACCTGGAATTTAATATCGATACATCGATGTATCGAAGAATTAAATATCGCTCAAAAATATCGATGTTTAGAAAAAATAATATCGATATATCGATGTATCGATATTTTTTCAACAAGCCTAACACAATCCATTACCAGAAGTACCAGTCTGTGAGCGGCTGTGCTGTGAACGTGGTGTTTTTTTAATTGATTTTATCCAAGTAAATTGCGCCCTCGGCAGATAAACCACAAGTTTCATATAAAAAGTAACAAATTCCGATTGGTTATTCTTAATCCAGTGTTAAAACGTGTGCAAAATGACTTCGCAAGCGTTAGCATCTCTTACTGAAACATACACAGACTCAGAGGGTGAAGAAGATATGGAAGATCCCACGCCAGAAAAGGAAGACGTTAGAGAGACTCAGTCGGTTCCCACGAGTCCTAAGAAGTTAGAAGAAAGTAAACTACCTGCTTCGACACCCGCTTCTCCAAAGAGAAGGTTAGTGTCATATGTGGACGACACTATTGTATCGGACGAAGAGCCCCTATCACCCAGACCAGAGAATCAAGATGATATGCGCCGACTATCGATGGAGACTGACACGGACGAAGCTATCCCTCGCTCAGACCCTGATGACTCTGAAGACGGCATCACCATACCACCAGAACCACCAGGCAAGTGCCCCAAAGAACTGCAAGAAACGATTGCTAAGTTTTATAGCCGTATGTTGAGTGAGGGACTAGATATGAACAGGATAATACAAGATAAGAAAAATTTTAGAAACCCAAGCATTTATGAGAAACTCATTCAGTTTTGTGATATCAATGAATTAGATACGAATTATCCACCAGAAATATATGATCCTCTGAAGTGGGGAAGAGAATCTTATTACGATGAACTATCCCGGGTACAGAAATTAGAAATGGATCGACGAGAAAAGGAAAAGAAAGAAAAATTAGCGAAGATAGACTTTATTACTGGCGTAGCTAAGAAAACTGACGACGATGACGAAAAGAAAAGGAAATCGAAATGGGATCAGGCTGCTCCTAATGTGTCCAATAAACCAACGATCAAACAACCTGGCCTAGTTCAGCAACCCCTCACTAGTAACGTCACAGGGACAAAGGGCACTATTATTTCAGCCTTTGGATCTTTACCTAAGAAACAAAAACTATGACTATGACATGGGGTTCATGAGTGAACTCAAGAGACCGAAGAATATGAAAACTGGTTTTGATTATGAAGTCTCAATCATAACATAAGGTTTACTATATCCATTGGACTGTATTGTTACTGTGTATTTTGAATATTGTCTAACTTGAACTTTAAACTTAGGTGTATACATGTATATATGTAAAATAAACATTTAATTAGATAATATATTAGTTTTATTTTAGCATATATCTTCCTACTGATATTATAAACGACTTTGGCAGATGTTTGAAATGTTCAAAATGTGGAACAAATATCTGCTGAACTGTGGTATATCAAATCAAATCAAATTTATTTCATAATAATCATTGTACAATATTTTACATAGTTCTTAATCTATCGTGCGTTATTACATTGTGCATGAGTAGTTATCTTATATAAAGTAATATATATTAGGTGCGTATATAATAATGTTTGTGCAGTTAAGTGTCTTACATAGGTCTTTGCTTAGGACTAATTTATTAGTTGTGCCTGAACTAGGTAATCCTGTGTTTCAGGCTTTAGGTGCAACTTTCTACTTTGTGCTTCTAAAAACTATTGCATAGACAACAAATAATATTAAGAAATATACAATATATAGCTTCTCACTACTGCTAAACAAAGTAATTTATTGTTTATTTTAAAACAGACATTAACTTCTCTGTGTCATCGTAGGACAATTTTTGGAGTACATTCTTTACAGCTCGCTTACAATTCACACTATTTAGTGAATAAATGCTTGTTATAGCATTTATTCCTTTGTACAGAAGTGGTCCCAAAAACAGGTGAAATTTGCCAGTGTATTCGTGTTTTATCGCAATTCTTTCAGTGCATACAATATCTTTCCGCCTTTTGTTAGTATTATCGGTGCTGTAGGGAAGCGCTGCGTGCTGTTTAAGTACTGTACTCAATATAAATAGCTGGCGGACTGTTAGTACTTCACAGGATTTGTATAGGAGGTCTGTGGGATATAGGAAAGAGCGGAACGTTGCTACCTTGAGGATCGCTCTCTGAGCTCGCTCAACGGGTAGCAGCAGTGTCTTACCCACTCCCCCCCAGGTTGTTATGCAATATGTTAATATTGACTGACAGAGGGCATAGTAGATTTGCTTAATCAATTTAGGCTCACTGATATGTCTTATTTTTTTAAAAACAAATATCAATTTGCGTAGTCTTTTAATTAATGTTTCGATATGTTCTTTAAACGAAAGGGTTTCATCTATTACAATGCCAAGATGACAAAAAAAATCCCGCTGGCTGGAGGTTTTATTTCAACTCATTTTATTCTGAAAATAATACGGAACAAATTCCAGTTCATATAGATAGATAAAAGAAATATCTTAGCTATGTTTTATCCCTGGAATTGTTTCCATGGGCTGAGTGGCAGTGACTAGAATTCTTGTGCTTTAAAGCACTACTGATGAGCTTGGCCCTTTACAAACTAATTCTTGTTCTCTATCAGTAGACTACAGTTAGTATGGTAAGTTGTAGGATATTGTCGAGGTGATTGGCTCCTCCAAGCTTCAACTAGTGGAGCACATTGTTCATTTCTTTATTCAGATCTTATTTGTAAGTCGTCCGACGAGTAGCCCGGTATCTGGGTCCAACCCTCTCTATGTCACCAGCAGCAAGTCTTGTGGCCAAAACTCTTAATAGGACAGGTGGAATTTTATTCATTTCAGTATTTGCATCACCAAACGCCCATCGGATGTAGCACTCCATACGGATATGATCTGAAAATACATTAAGGTCAGCTGCGAGGCAAGGTGCAGTCTTTTTGATGACCTAAATAATAAACAAAATCAGGTCAAAACCAGAGATGGCTCCGAATCATTCAAAGTAAAAGGGAAAAGCATTAAGCATATGATATATGAGAGAAGGTAGAAGCGACTTTAGTCATAGTGTTATCAGCACAAAAGAAAACATAACTATATTTAACGGGAACAGTTGCCCTGTAGGCCTAAGTTCCTATAGGTAATATGCCTGTATATTTGGGCTATCGAATGGTAATAGAACTGGAATTTGTTCCGTATTATTTTCAGAATAAATGATGATAGAAAAAAAACCTCCAGCCAGCGGGATTTTTTTTTGTTATGAATTTGATGACGCTGAAATGTAGTTCTACAATTAGGGCTATGCTATGTGAACACATGAAACAGACATGGGTTTCATTCATGAAATACAGAAAAAACACGTTAAGAAAAAAATCTCCATTCAGCGGATTTTTTTTTATTTAAGTCGAAAACAATATTGAAATGCAAATCATTAATTAGTGCTAATCATATTAATCATATAACTCATAAAAATTATAACATTAAATGAATATTTAAAGGTAATTATGTGGTTCTTTAAGAAATACAACATTAGTGACATAATTACCTACCTTTAAATATTCATTTAATATTAAGTAAGTATAATTTTTACGATTTATATGATTAGCACTAATTAATGATTTGCATTTCAATATAGTTTTCGACTTAAATAAAAAGTTTTCCGCTGAATGGAGAATTTTTCCTAACGTGTTTTTTCTGTATTTCAAGAATGAAACCCATGTCTGTTTTGGCTTTTATGTGTTCACATAGCATAGCCCTAATTGTAGAACTACATTTCAGCGTGATCAAATTCATAACAAAAAAAAATCCCGCTGGCTGGAGGTTTTATTTCAACCATCATTTATTCTGAAAATAATACGGAACAAATTGCAGTTCTATTACCATTCGATAGCCCAAATATACAGGCATATTACCTATAGGAACTTAAGCCTACAGGGCAACTGTTCCCTTTGAATATAGTTACGTCAAAAGAAAGTTACTTTAAATAGGTATAACAATATGAATATAGATAAATCTTTTTAGGCATAATAAGTTCAACGTTAGCCGAAAAACCATTTGTTCACTACTGACAACATACTGGTTAATTACAATAATGAATGATCCTTTCAATTACCTATAGCGGGGTCAACAATGGCGAATGCTCGTTTGACGTTCTCCACGGTCACCGTCTTGTTGGACGCGTGCTTGCCCCCGAGCTCGCCTACCACTTCTCTGATGTACTTATCCTGGGCCATCTGTCTCTGACGGTACAGCTCACGAGCAAATTCTACGCGATCGAAACCTTCCTCGTTCTGGAAGAGCATTGGAACACAATGTGTTATTTTTTTTAGATATTCTTATGCGATCGAAACCTTCCTTAGATACATTTTGTGAAACTCCATACATAAAACACCCAGACTATTCAAAATATACCTACTTTACCTCCATATATCAATTCAAGCATACAACTTAATTTGCGTTGAGCGGGAATCGAAAGCACAACCACGCCACGGAAGTAATTTCCATGGCGAAATTGATAGGTGAGTAACTAGCCTAACACTCGGATTCTTTTTCAATCCTGTGGACTGGTCAAACGATATCTCAGTATGAGGATGAATCTGCTGACTTTGAAAGAAATCACAGGCGGCAATCCATCAGTCCCACATGTTGGACTTGCTTATAAAGGTCACATAATACAAACCTCCTGAAATAATTTGTCCAAATTGATTTCGTTGCTGTTAATTTTCAATTTAAGTTGTTTGCGCACCACATCCATCATATTCTTAATGTCCACTTCACTTTTCAGAGGGAATACGGACTTCGATATTTTTTCAAATTCATCAATCAATATATTCTGTAAGAAATGTTTATGAATTAGGTACCTAAGTACGGCAGAAGCATATTGGAAGAGGCCTAGCCTATATCCAGCAGTGGACATCGAAGCTACAATAGATGATTGATTGTTGCATCAAATTATGCACATTGTTTGAGCAAAATGGCTACCGCTGTGCTCAATTGTGTATATTACTTCACTTGCTTGATATACACTTGCTTGTATCTCAGCAGCTGGAACTGACGGACAGAACTGAAGAAAGAATAAAATCGTCCAACCTCTTTATCTTTACTATGTTTGTACAGTTGGTCCTTAAGCAGTTGCCATTGGTTGCGGTGTCCCCAATAGATTTGTTCACTGAGATGGCCGTGCAGCACCCCCCAAAACAGTTTGACCTGCGGTTCATCGAGCATTTGTTCCGCTCCAGCGCACAGGTTGTAAGCCCATTCTGCGCGCACTGATGGTTGCTGGTATCTGTAATAATTCACCTACATTCTAGGTACACTAGTAGGTAAGTAATAATAATAGCATATAGCCCCAGAAATGTTCATAATTACCAGTCTGATCGAAAGTTGTATAGGCAGTTTGAACAATGAAGCAATATGGAGATGCAGAGACATCAAATACATTTCATTGCTCCATACTTAATATGAGAGTCAAACCAATCAATCAGCCCATCGCAGTCCACTGCTAGACAATAGACATAGGTCTTTCCCAATACTGGGAGACTGTTTCCTGCTGATCAGACTGGTTGGTACATGGTTTTATTTAAGTTTTCCTTAACCCATAGTGATCATCATCCTTCTCTGGACCATTTTCCCAACTCAGTTGGGGTCGTTTTTCCAGTCTAACAGTGATGCGGCTGAATTAAACATATCGTTTTCGTGAAGCGACTGCCAGCTGACCTCCACAAACAATGGTCTAATGGCGATATCGAAGTTCCAAGTTGGACTGGTTGAACTTTTGAGGGCTCCAACTAAGTACCCGTAACGACTGCATAGATGTTTGTATAGTAACAGGGACCAACGGCTTAACGTGCTCTCCGAGGCACGACCAGACCAGTGCAAACAGCCATATTCATGCATACAACTTTTTGCACTGAGCGGGGATCGAACGCGCGCCCCGTGCGAAGCAAACGAGTGTACTACCGCTACGCCACGGAGGCTGTCGTTCTCCCACAGTGATATCGTCGGCATATGTTACTTCGACTGTTATTCGCTTCTTACGACACCCTTCAAACTGGATATGGAACTGGCGATATTCTTTCTCCGTCACCACACGGATAAGGATGAGTATAAAAGTATAATAATTACCTATCCTCGAAATACTTGGTGACATAATCTTGCATGGATATATCCTGGATGTGGTTAATCTTGCCAAGCCAGATGTCATTGATAATGACGCTAATTTCGCGTCGGGAAAGACGTAGGTTACGGACCTTGCCCTCATACCTCAAGTACGGAGGGATGACTGGATCCAGACCCTAGAAAAAAACACAGGGTAGGTATTATGGTTAAGTTAGAAATAAGACATCCAAGAAGCTCATACAACTTTGATAAAAAAACATACGAGTCCATCGAAGTGTTCCAAATGATCGCCTTCAGCTGCAGGTCCCAGTTCCTTTAACAGCACTCGCAGTATGTCTCGTGATGATAGATTTCTGGCTAATTGCCGCCACCTGGGTAATATTCATAGTCTATACAAACTCACACAGTACATTATTATATCGAATACGCTGAGTAGTATCATGTAGGAGTCGAAACACACTGCTCCCCTGGTGGAAAGTGGTCACCGTGGTCTAAAGCAGGGAGTACATTCCACAGCATAAGCGTGTGCGGAATGCATTTCGAATAATACCGCATAGTACGCACTGTTTCCAGTTGTAATGTGTGAGGATGAAAGCCTGTAGCGAGCTCTGCGAAAATTTCTAAACTCAAACTATTGTGCAGGCGGTAAAAAACACACAGTGGGGTGAAGCTCCGTTTCAGGTTAAGAGGTTGATACCGCCTTTGAGTATGGGATTGCCGACGATCCTTGCACTGACGAACGTGAGGTGACCACTTTGTTTGCTTCGCCCTCTGTGCAGTGAGCGGTTGCTGTTGTGTCTACTGTAGCAAAGATTTGTGGTACCTACACCTACCGGTCTCGTCCACCTCCAATGAAATCGGCACAAAGGTCCCACTGCGGTCGGGGAGTGCCGGCGCGCTCCAGTTCCCTGCAGCGCTCCTTAGTGTCAACCATCTCCTCTTCAACAGATGTCTTTGCGGCTGGGTGGAACAAAAGTACTTAGTTATGGATATATAACTAAATCATCATCATCATCACTTACATGGTTTTCTTTATTCATTTCGTTTTTCTTATGACATCCGAGGCCGAGGTGAGTGAGACCCGTCGTAATAGGTATATGCAGTAAAGTACTATTTTTTACACGACTACACGACTCGAAGAAGACCCGACTACAGCTGTATGATTATGATAGGCTGTGTATGCATGTACCTATGTAGGTTCATCTGTTCTTCATAGCTCCTCTCAACTATTTATTATACAGAACTAGACAAATGAAGTATCGTTAGAAGCGACTTGGCCGTCTGCCGATTAAAGGCTATACAATGAGTCGCTAAATCTACAGGCCATAAAGTAGGTACGGTATTAAAAATTATTTAGATTTTTGTGGTCCAATTTACTACAAAACGTTATTTCCACATAGCGTACAATCAATTAAAGATAAATTTACGAACCCAAAATCCGTTTGTTGTTCTCTTGGAGAGTTTCAAATTCTTGTTTTAACGAATCGAACGTTCTGACGAGGCCGAAGTGCTTCCCCTCCAGCGTGTCGTACTGGCGCCGAGGAACTGCGTCTGCGTATTCATCCGTCTTCTTCTTTAAATCTGTTTGTGTTATTGTTAGCTGTTCCCTGTAAATAAAGATAAACTTCTATCAGCATTTAAGAGCGAATGTTTTAGACAGGAGGCTATCTCTTTCTACTTCTCCTAGAGTTCAAAGTATGTACCTAAATATGAGTTATAAAAATTATAGCCCTATCCATCTTACGTGAAGAGAGCTCAAACAAACAACCACCTAACTACCTACTCACATGAGCTAAGTTCTTCTGTCGAAAGATTCAACGCTCTGCACGGGATTGGTAAATCCATTAGGTACCTACTTCTCCTTACTCTTTAACTGTTGCAACTCACATCTACGAACATATGAACTAACCTACGTACCTAAGTACTAGTAAACACATCAATCAATTAGCCTATCGCTGTCCACTACTGGACATATATAGGCCTCTCCCAATGTGCGCCATTGCTCCCTATACTCCGCCCTCCACATCCAGAGCCAGCCACCTATCTCGGTCGTTAGTCCATCTGACTAGGAGGTGTCCCACCTCCCGTTTGTATTCTTGCTGTCTCCACTCTAGGATTTGTTAAATCGGCCATCAGTCCGTCGACAGTAAGTACATAGGTAGGTGTAGGTACAAATAGAATACCTACCGACATCTGTCTAACGCAATCCTTAGCACGACAGGGTCTCCATAAGCTTCGTCAACCTGATAAGAGCTGCCGTCCAACTCCTTGACCTTCATGTGCAGCGCCAGGTTCTCGAAGTACAGCGTGTAGCGAGCGTCCCTCTCCCGCATCAGCGACAGGTAGTCAGAGAAGTTATCATCGGATAGCTTGACAAATTGTAATGTGCTGATTAGATTGAGTTCAGTAACGAGGTGTTTTAGACGCCAGAATTAATAAGATTTTAGTGCCATTTGCGGAGTTAGCCGGAGACATCTCGCGCTACACTACTAGCTACGATGTAGCCTCATGTCAAAGGCATCGTTTTAAATACTTGATTTGATGGTCTTATCATGAATTTTCTCAAGCGAGTAGAATATGAGGTTCTTCAAGAAGGACATTAGAAGATTCTTGGAGGGTCGCAGCACGACTATCACGCCTCTGGTGTTGCATACGTCTATAGCCCACGGTAACACAAGCACAGGGTTCACCATCAGGTAGACTGTGTGCTTGTCTTCCACCTAGGTGGTAAAAAAAAGTTCGTAATTATACGCCACAAATATACACCTACTCATCCATAATTACATGTTTTCATTCAAAAACACTTTCCCGAGACTGCCTTTATCTTACTCGTACCATAAGGTGAAGTTGATGTGGCCCATGTAACAAAATTATTCTCCATTAGAGTAGGTATTTAGTCAAATACAGGATTGTGTTTTTGAATGAAAGGCGATACAAGTTAAGCACAGACATACAACACAACATATATAACAAATGTTTGGGAAACTACGTGGCCTCCGTCCCTTTTAGAAGAAAAGATGCCTGATACGGAAAACTGAAGGTGGACCCGTATGAACACGTAGTTCAAACTTCAAACCTAAATTCAATGAAATCAGTATTTTTCACTAAATATCAGAAAGCAGCGTAAGTATAGGTATAATCGGTAAAATGCATCTTGCATGTGCGTATTTCACTATTTACTTATCAGTGACGTAATAAAATAACCATATCAGTGCTTTCGTTATGGTTGTGATATGAACTCAAACCGTAAATGATCGTAGTTGGTACGTGACATATCTACCTATATTACTTTCGATTTCCCCCTATATCACATCTATCCATCTATCCCCCATTTCACTAAAATCTCCACTACAGGGCCGCACCCACCTAAGCCGGTATTTGCCGTAGAAGGCAGCCATGGAGGTTTTGAAACAAGCCGTGCTTGTGTAGCTTGGGGTGGTCTTTGCCTAAATACCAGAAAGAACAACGCATATTACAGGTTCAGTTATGAAATGCCACAATGAAAGCTGGACAATCACATTGTACACAGGAGCCTCCAACCCCAACTGTACCCACCTTCCCCATAGCCTTTTTCAGTTTAGAAATTTCAAAAGTTAATTTTAGATTTTCTTCCCTCAAATCTTCATTTTCTTTCAACAATTTTTTAATGTTGTCATCCCTTTGTTTCTTTTTTGCTGATATACCAAAGACTCTCTGTAACACATCAATGCCAGTCCATTTGATTTCTACATGGCACATGTACTAATGCCTGGCTTGGCCCCACAAGTGGAATTGAGTTGAGTAATAAATAAATAATAAAATAAATTTATTATTATTTATTGGTAATAAAACTAGTAGCTTATTTTTTATAAATAACGTGACAACAAACCAATTGATATCTATCTATCTATTATCTTTTTATAAATAATGTGACAACAAACTTTCCATTTCTGCCATTTCCTCCCTATTAAAAAATGTCTCAACAAAAGTATGTCAAGTTTGGTGAAAAGCCGTTAAGAATTGCACCTTCTAGACCTTCTCGGGGATCTACATAGTACTATTATATATTTTGTTGGAACTGAGACACCTATATCAGATACGGGTAAAAGTAAAATCTGTAGCCTTGTCGAAATGGAGAAAGAGTCAATTACAATAATTTTATGACCCAATGACGATAATATTAAATTATTTGTTTATTTGCTGCACAGGCACATCAGTGGCAAAGGGTCTATATTATAGGACAGTTTCCATTTTTTTAATATAGGTACTTAAGTTCACAAGCTATAAATTCTGTTTAGGATATAAATCCCTTTCTGCCTAAGGCATAAAGAGTATGAATCATTGTCTTATTTAAAATCAGAAATACAAGTTAAATAAGACAAAGAAAAAAAGAATTACATTGACATTGATTGACATTGAATCTAAAACATTGACATCTTCCTAACATTTTCTCTTATTACCACAGAATGAACTTAGTAGTATGTAGTTTAACAATCCCTTAGAGTTACATCATCCAGCATCTTCATACAGTACATAAGTTATCATTAGATATTTACTGTGACTTAATCAGCAACTGGTTCAAAATATTTATTAGATGCTTCAATTAATGGACCATAAAGCTAGAAGATTAGATGAAATATACATCAACACACTTAATGTAAATTGATATATTGATAAACCAAAGGAATAATATTTTAGTATACTCAGATATACTTATTATGTTAAATTTGATAAAATAAGTTTCATATCTACAATTGGAATATTAGTTAGTTATTCTCTTATTGTCTAACCACATTTGAACCTGCTCCTTCATCAGGGAGATGTCTGCATCAGATGTCCTACAACAGCTTCCAATGTACCTGACTCCTAGATCCAACCAGTCCTGTACAAAGTTAGCTAAGGGCTCACAGTTGGCTCTCCCAACCCACCCCTCCTCAGCCCTATACTGCTCTCCTGAGTTTGGATATGTAACAAAGGGAATAATTGACTGCCTATTATCATTAACCCCCATAAATAATTTAGATACTATTTTAGGTGGGCAGCAGTTCACACCAAGTGCAACTAGTTGGTCAGGGTTCATTTCCCAACACTTTTGTACAACAGTCTTGAAATTTTCTCCATTAACTAGAGAATTTTCATCTTTACAGCTAAAGGAAAGCCACCCCTTCATCTGTGGGTAATTTTTCAGCATATTTATAAGAACTTCAGCATCCTTCAGACAAGGGATTGTTTCGAATGCAAGGAGATCAACTCCTGCTGCGACTAAAGCTTTGATCCTAGGAGCGTGCCATTCTCGTAACACCTCTGCGCTCACTTTATCTGCATAGCTACCATCGTATTCTGAGCCGTCGTGAAGACACGCGCCGTAAGGGCCAACAGAACCAGCGATTTGAACAATACGAACTGGTTTATTACCTTTCTGACACTCCTCAGTGAAAACTGCCCGCGCGCGCTTGGCCAGCTCCACTGCGCGAGTTATAAGTTCATAACCTTCTTCAGGTGTCACGCCAAGATATTTGACAAATCCTCCCACAGACGCCTGATACGTGTTAGTTTCGATAACATCTGAACCGGCTCGTAGGAAGTCAAGATGTGTTTTAAAAACACCATCTGGATTAGTTTGAAGGAACTTGGAACACCATAGTGGGTCGCCGTCTGGAGTGGTTCCTACATGGCGCGATATTTGCCCAGAAAAACCTGCATCTAGAACTAATATCGTCGGTTTTTCACCGGAGGACAACATCCCTCAGAAGCCAAATAGTAGGCACTTGCGCGGCATGAAATGTCAAAGATAACAAATGTCAAAAATGCCAAATAATACCCAGACATGATGCAAAGTTTTTTAAGCTATAAAATATCCGTTGTATTACGCGTTCAGATTTTGGGCGTAGCGTGGTCTATAAGCACCCTAAACCCCAAAACCCTGCTAAACCCTATGAGCTATATGTACGCCAAAGAAAAGGAGAGACCTATAGCAAAGATTTACTTTCATTCATACATTTACTTTCATTCACTTGCCAAACATGGTATAAAATGTTAATTTTTTTTATACTTACATCTTGAGTGATGAATTGTGTTATACGTTCATTTCGAATTTGCATTGAACGTTCATAAGCCTCTTTGATTTCATTTAGAATTTTGGAGTAAGTAATAGATCCCGTCAGCAATCTTCTAAAAGCTTCTTGATAAATCTGTTAAAATAGTATCAATTTTTGCTACAACATGAAGGTAATATGACTTAAGACGATAGTCAGCTGCTTTGCCTTGCATGTGACTCCAATCCCTCGAAACAATATTGATTGTGTTCTCTTGACTTTCAGGCACCTACTCCCCAATAGCAGCAATAATTAATAGAATGGTGGTATCATTTCCAATATTTAGTCTTACCTCTAAAATTTCATCATGGTATATCTGTTGTGCCTCCAATAACTCACTATCAGTTTTCTTTACGAGTACTAATTTTTCTGCAACATCTGTTTCAATGTCTTTTACAAATTTTGGTACACTGGCCATAATTATAAAATGAGAAAATTGTTATCCATATATACGATAATCTAATTAAGCTAAAAGTGATAATCTTGTTTTATCTCTGAAGTGGTTTGTTGTTGTGACGACCCTATCTAGATAAAAGTATAACTTTGACATGACTTTATTAGACAATTTAACTTATCAAACTACACCATTATATGATATTCTCAGTTACTTAAATTAATAACCTTTATTAATACGTTTACAGTGCAGTTTAAAGTCAAATATAACTCCTTAAAAGCTATAGCGATTTTGGTTATTGTCTTTGGTTTTCGGTTCAATTTACGGTTTTGTCCATGGTAGAAAATTCTGAATCTGTAGTTGTTTTGCTCGTGCTGCCCCCACGCGGTAGCTTTCAAAACATTTAATGTTAACGTGACGTCACTGACATTACATGAAATTACAGAATTTAGAAATGGCTGCGGTAGGTAGTGGACGGGGAACGATGGATTCCCAAAACCAAGTGCAAAGTGAAACAGTAGATCGCTTAAAATTGCTATATCCTAATGTGAACGAAGAGGAAACACCGTTACCAAGATCTTGGAGCACAAAAGACAAATTCAGCTACATCGGGTTGTCACAAAATAATCTACGAGTCCATTACAAAGGTAAGAACTTTCAAGGTTTGTTTATGGATTACCAATTTGCTAAACTCTTCGTCAATTCAATCTAGAGTAATTGTAATGTAGTTGACTAGGGTTTTACGTAGTTTTATTTCATTTGTAAGGCGTCTGACGTGTCATAACAGCTCATACTGTGCGAGGAGCGTTCTAGCAGTCAAACAAAGAAATCAGCTGATCGCATATTTTGTAACAACAGTCTGGAATAAAATGATGGCTTGACTTATCCAGCTTAAAATCAATTTACCGAAATGATTCTGTGCTTGTTTTTGCTCCTTTCTGTTATTATCTCCTAATATAACACGTGCGGTATTTCGCAAGGTCTCCTCCTTTGAAAATGGCAGACAAATGATTTGAAACATTATTAGATATCAATAATGTTTGATAATTATTAACCTCACTGTACTCTTGGACGGTTTCTACATTTTTATAGCATTTAATAAGTTTTTAGTTGTTGCTCCTTTCTGTATCACATCATTAGGGCTATTTGTTTTCATTAATCTTTAATGACTTCCATTATCATTTGCCTATGGCATTGAGTTGCAACACTTTTTATAATGTAGTTATTGTAGACCTCTGGTTGCAATGAACATGAATCACTTGTCACTATGATTGTTAATTAATAAATATTGTTCCTAGTATCCTATTGAGCTAAATAACAAAATGGCAATTTTAAAGCCCACTGTCATCTTGTAGATGCTACGATCTGAATCTGGCATGGGACTTGGTTAAGAGCACTTACAAATTGTATACAATAAAGCTTTCATTAGCATCATCTATTTGCATACTTACCATATGTTGTTTTAAGTGTCTGATATTCACTCCTCAAAATAACACATGATAATTTTCCTGATAACTCTAAATAATAATATTAGTGACTGTGATAGTTTAAATAACAATAATGGTATTAATTTAGAACATAAATACTAGTGTGTGTGTACTTAATTCTCAGAAAAATAAAGTTCAATATCGTATTAATAAATATTTAAATTCTCACCTCGCACAACCATCTTCATCTAGACCTTTTGCACCAAAGATGATGAAAGATAGAAATTAAACCATATGATATGTCATGCATCCTAATATTAGCAGGTGTAGTCCCTTCTCTCTCCTTAAACTCTGATAAACCTCAAATCTCGAATGCGGATTAACCGATGGTGTCATTCGTTATGCACCCTTACTACAAAGCATTCACTAACAACAAACTTACTAAATACTTATACATGAACCATACAGTTTGAACCTACTCCAAAGTAGCATCTTTTAGCATGCTGCTTTCATTTCATTTAATCTGTCATATTTCTTCTAATCATGTGTTATCTCTCGTGTACTGTTATGATATATTAATAACAGCACAGTTTTTCATTTACCAACTGTGGTAGAGGTGGTATCCGTGAGGATTATGCACGATATAAAAAAGAAGACAGATTTCCCTTATGACTGATTGGTTATAGCAAGGATGCAACAAGTTTCTACTACCTACTATCTGTAACACTCTTATTTTTGATATAAATAATAGAGTGTTGGCAAATAAATGTACTGTTAGTTATCATAATGTTTGAATGTTAGGCAAATACATGTGGGGAAGACAATTGTCATGAGTCTTATCTCTACAGATAACAAGAACCAAATTAATGGACTGGACGACTCACGGCACCAAGCTATTATCCTTGACATATTTTATTGACCATAACATTGTATTAATTTTATTTTTTTAACGGCGTTATCGTGACATGAAAGAAAGGACCATGGTAACCAGTTAAAATCAATCGATAACTACGACGTTCGCAAAGCTCCGATTATTTCCGACTCGGTGGTGCGATCTTAGTAAGAGCAACGGGATTTTGTTTCCCACAGTGGTATTTGACCTAAAGAGTTAGCTTCATCATGAGATTGTTTGTGGATGTCCCAATACATCAATAGGTATTTCATTAAGTACTTTTTTTTCCGTGCGGAAATTTCAATACCTAGTTGCAGTTCTAAAATGGTATTGTCACGACGAAACAATTATACTTATATCTGAGTCGGGTAAACTAAACATCAAACTATCCAAATTTCACTGGTTCGCTCACGAGAATATTCACAACTCAGACCAAATAACATTCTTTTGTCTGAGATTCACAAAGAGTCCCAGATTTTTTGTTGTCTAAAGTACCTGAACCTGAACCCTTAGTAACAGTATGTGCGATTAGCAATGTTGTCAAAAGACGACTAATAAACCAAAAATATGTATTGTTCTATAGTCCCATCTCAAAGTCCATCAGGTAAAATTCCTTTCAAGAAATTGTCCTTTTTTCTTTTTGTATTTTTGACTTTTGAACGACTTGTTAAGTCAAATTTACCCTATTTCAATTGTACCAGCCACAAATATTTTACTACTTTTGTCTACGTACACAATTACGAACTTGTTGATAAGTGCATAGTTAAACACACAAAACTGCAGAGCTTGTGAGATAAGAACTCAGTCACAAAAACTACAAATGACCTACGATATTATGTTTACACTGGTCTATGGGTGTACGGCCCGCGGTAACCAATATGCCCCCGACCCGAAGGAGGAATGAGAGCATCCACTTACTGATCTGTACTCAACGTGTCATCAAATACTGGCGTAACTAAACACCGACATTAGATTAACTGAAAATATATGTACACCTGCTTGACAATGTCCAATAACCATAATAATATTATGTGGGTTGGCCAACACAATCGTCGGATACTAATATCAATAATTCAATGTACTTCATCGTTTAAAAATATATCAGTATGTATTCTATATAATGTTTCATGTCAGAACCGTTGTTCTGTCATTCTGATAACAATAGGGGCAGAGATTGTGCGGGGATGATTCGTAAAGCACTGTGCCTATGGTAAAATAATAGAGTACTCAAACGGAGCAACAGGAAACTAATCTGGTTCGTCTTGTCACGATTGGGGGCAGTGGCTCATTCGGAGCAAATAGTTATTGTAGACTTATGCTAATGCTAATACATACAATAGTGATAAGTTATCACTAATGTGTAATGACTAATGTACCTCAAGTAGTAATCAGCACTCGTGAAGTGTAGTCTCCTCTTCTTCGACTTAACTAATTTATGGACGGATTTCATGTAGGGTCTCGGTCGCGTGACCTTTTAGTATGATTAAACTTTAATGGTTGTGTCGTAGTCGTATGTCATTTATTTTAGACATTTTTGTAACTATCCTCACGCCCGCGGGTGTCGGTTAACGGTCGGGTGTCTTTTACACATATCTGCGGTTCTACTCACACGCGTAAGACTTTAAGTCTGACCCAAGACCATGCACGACCAGACCAGTATTATAAAAGAAAAAAAAAATACAAATATTCGTATTCAGTATCGTTAATATAGATACCCCAAACTTTTAAATTTTCCCAATGTACAAATACGACCACATTATAATTATTTATACTATTATTACTACTATTATTACTTACACTAATATACACTACTGTGGAATAGCCCGGAGGCGAGGGGATCCTATAACCCGATTCATGCCAGCTTCCCAACGGATCACTTGGTGTATGACAGTCTAGATCTAGATAAGTAATTTTTTCCACCGGCTTCCCTTTTGTAATTTTTACCCTTTGCCACTGATCTCTATCAGCGGCAAACCAATGACTCTGGGTTTGCCGTTATCGATCATTCAATATTGTTTACTTAGTCTGTGCAATGCAAGCTTTTATGTTACGAGAGTTACGTATCGTTTTTAGAACTGTACTTTGCACCCCGCCGGACCACCAGTACCATTAGACTGTACCATTGATGGTACAAATGGTACTGATTTATCCCATTAGTACTAGGGAAATAAACACCAGCGTGGCACTCGACGTTACTTCTATAAATAATAAATCAATGGTACAAATGATACCGATTTATCCCATTAGTAGGTACTAGGAAAATAAACACAAGCGTGGCACTCGACATTACTTCTATAAAAAATAAAACTTTTTGATACAATTGGAACTACTTTTATTTGTAGGTACTTAAATGTTATCGTCTTAATTTTTCTAAGAAAAGTGGGACGTCTATATCGCTTACAGTGAGTTGCATTTGCACATGGTGTATGTAGGTAACTGTTTCTGTGCAGTACAGATGATTTCAGTTTCTCTGAAATTTAAAAAAATGATGAAATAATAATAAATAACAATTTATGAAATTGTTTTACAATTGTACTAGTGGGATAAATCAGTGCCACTTGTACCATCAAAGATACTGGGTAATGGTACAGGTGGTCCAGCGACATATTTTGGTATCATTTGTAACATCAATGGTACTAGTGGGATACTTCAGTACCATTTGTACCATTAATGGTACAGTCCAATGGTACTGGTGGTCCGGCGGGCTTTGCACGGAGCGCGTATTACTAGATCCTCTTAAAAGAGATTCGAGCTTTCAACGATGGGGCGATGGACTGTAAGTCCGTTAAATAGATTTAATTGACATAAATGTCTATTTCCGGACTACAGCTGTGACAAGCCACTTCACAAGGTGCGTATCACGGTACAACTGTCCATGCGGGAATATAAATTATTAATGTATATTTGTTAATAAGTGAAATTATGCACCTTCACCAGAGTTGTATGTAAAGCCACTGTTATTAAGAGGAAAAAATCTGATTACTGATATTAAACCTTGAAAATATAACATTTTCATGATGTCGAATATGATTTACGAAATTCATTAAAACTTATCTTTAAATAGATTATACATATACACAAGGGTTTGTGCCCGGGAGGGTACGCTAGGGGCACGGATCGATCGGGGCAGTCGAGACGGTTGTTGACCGACAGGTCGCTGCAGATGGTCCGTTCACGCCACTGCTCCCTAATTCCGCGTCTAGACTCCGGCCAAAGACCCTCAGACGCTGCTAGTATATATTGTGCTACCTTTGTTGTCTGAAGCTCCCCCTAATGTGTCCCCGCTGGAAGATAAAATGTTTAGATATTATTTAAGTATATTAGTATTTCTTTATTTTTAGTTCTTGACACGTTATCCCAAGCTGAATTGAATTCATACAGTTATTTAAACTATCATGGTCATTAACATTATTATTAATAGAGTATCACTATTGTATGTATTAGCATAAGTCTACAATAACTATTTGCTCCGAATGATCCACTGCCCCCAATCGTTACAAGACAAACCAGATTAGTTGCCTGTTGCTAATAATAGAGTATTAATTCTATTCATACATCTCCAGAGACTGTTTTGGTTACCAATCCAAACCGCTTATCGTTCCCAGAGTCCACGAGTCCTACTATGGATATCTTAACAGAAAATACCGAGTCCAGAAATCGAATCCGAGACTTAATACATAGCCGCATCTGATGGTTCCGACCAACTTTCAATCGGCTTTCAGTAGACGAATATCTTGATGATAAAAATGCATGATCATAATAATCTCTTGCTCTTGCACCCATAACTTGTTAATATTATAAACAAACAGAACTAATTAAAAAGAAAATAAAGGATAACCATAATCTACCTGAGTTTCTTGCTGGTCTCTTCTCAGGAGATTTAACTACCGAACCAGCGAAAGAATCATTTTCAAATGATTTATTTACTAAGTATTTTATTTATTATAAATTATAATATTTTTTGCCAAATGTAGGTACATAATTATTGTAAAACTTTGACATCCATAAGTGCTCTTTATGTGCCTGAACTGAATAAACGAAATTGATTCTTTGATTCTTTGATTGATCAATTGGTGAAATTACCAGTCAGTTTAACAATGAACATGAAATTTATAAGAAAACTTTTAACTCAGGCTGAGTATTTTCATTACTGTAAATGCCTTTCTGTACTTGAAGGGTACGTGAAGGTGTCCCGTCTGACATTTGCTGGGTAGTCTTGGAATATTTTTCGGAAACCTCTGCGTACAAATGGATTGTGTGCCAAGGGCACTGCGGGCATTATATCTCGATGTACTTAGTAAAAATCTTTGTTGTATTGTTAAAATCAAACTCAACTCACACTCAAATTTATATCCATTAGTAGCTAAAGTAGTAGTAGCTTTGAATTAAAATGCTTAACTGACTTTCTTGTGTTGTCTTCTATGGGTAGTTCCTTAGATTATTTCGTTATGATGTACGATTATTAGCCCTATGACGTAAAATTAGCTTCACCCTCGAAACTTGACGGTTACTGAGCATATATTCCCTATTCTTCGCCCGATATTGATCTAGAAATTGAAGACAGTACGATGTTAGGCAGGTCAGGTCCCGGGTATAGTTTGCGGGGCGAACGACCCACGAAACCTGTTAACGGAGCCATCGCTCTAGGGTGATCGCTCGCTGAGACTGCTTTGTTTGTTAGGCAAAACTAGTGAGGATACTGCGGGGCTTACAATACAGCGGCAGTTTTGAGAGAGATATTTAACTGGATAGATCTGAATTTCAAAAGGGATCCAGGAAATCCCTCGTACGCGAAATGTCGACAGTCACTAGGGACCGACCTGGAAGAGAAATCCAGAACAAGTCTATAACTTATATCCTTGGCATCAAGTCATTAGTGTATTTGATTACTAAGCAGGCCCAGAAACTAATAAAGACAAATGAATTGGCAACATGCTGCATCTTACACAATGGACCTTAGTAACTCTTCTTATTTCCGTTCTTCTGTTTTCCAATCCGCATGTCTTACATACATACATATTTTCACGCGTATTTCCTTCCTCCGTAAGCAGAGGTGACATTTCGCCAAACATTGTATTCGGTACGGACCATGTATTAGGGCGTGAGCCTATTGCCGTATTCCGGGTAATATTGTTGGCTCGAGCTATGTGTCTAAGGCTGAGTCTGGGCTGAATGTATCTGTGTTGTGTGTGCTGTTGTCCCTCTGAGTGTACGATGCGCGAACTTACTCCAAATACTACGAAACCTTGCCAAGTTAGATGCCGTGCACTGTAAGAGATGGGGTGGCCCAAATTTTAGTCTCAAAACTCTATGATGGAACTGCCGGGAGTTTTAATGTATTGTAAATCAGATGTCGTATCGTTAGTTGCTCAGTTTCATAGTTACAGGTCAAGCTATTATAAGTAACTATCTATGTTTTATTTTTTGTAATATGCAATTGTTCAAAATTTATCGTACTGCGAACATCTGTGTTAGTGATAACATTACCTCATCATTAGAGTTTAACAACAAAAATAAAGTAGGAATGTCCAAATGATATGAAATAAAATTAAGCTTGTATTGTTTCTATACAAGCCTTCGCGGATTAGCAGCGAGGAACTGACAGAATTTTAATGAAGATCAAGTCTATGAGCGTGTGCCTACTTTGTAAAATGAGGGCCAACCTGTCTGTTGAAGTGAATAGGTTTTATTTTGATCACTATATTACTTTATATTATCAATGAGGGGACTTAGTTTATGGATAATTCGACCTGTACTATTGCACACCGATTGTAGAGAAGCTGACCCATATCAAGGTATCTTAGATTTATAGATAGTAGGTATAGTAAGATAGAGACCTATTCAAGCATAAGTTTCTGCAGGAGTCCTCTCAGCCAAACTTCGACGATTTAAGTTACTGAAATAGCGAAGACTAGGGCGGAGTTTGGAGAAAGTTTCAAACTCGCAGAAAGATTTGCGTTTAGGCAAATCCTTAAACACGATTTTGTTATGCGAAGGCACTTGTGAATCTTCTCGAAAAGTTAAGGGAGGAAAAGTTTGGAACCAGTACAATAATATTATGTATGAAGAAGCTTTAGTGACGGAGACTAAATTAATAACGATAATAAGCTGTATTAACTGTTTCAATGTCCAGGGAGTTCGTCTCTTGTATTAGAGATTCAAGTTGTTATTTTTGTACTCAAAGTGGTGGGAATCCAAAGGCCGATGAGTGACAACACCATCTTCTGACCTTGCATACGTCACGAGCTGTATTGTCATTCAACTTTTCATCCAGTCCAACGACATGCTTTTTTATCTTCAGGGGGTCTCTATTAAATCACCTTAAGTTTTTATATTTTCTTCCTCGTTCACACTATAATTCGCGTATATTTCTTCATACAAGTATAAGTAACTTCATAATTATATCCACAGCTTTCTTATTCTGTACACAGAGCCCGTGGAATACTTGATACTCTGTATATATTTTATGCACAGGTGGATTGGGAAAATCAATATCATTACACATAGTCTGTTCGCACAGAATCATACGTGTCGGGAAATTGTGATTGAATCGTTCATACTGCTTTGGTCGAGTAAACAAATCAGTTGGAGCTCGGTTTGCCCCTCGTTTCGCCGGAGGTAAACCGCCAATGTGGAATTCTATTGAGTATAGAATATATTATATTATTTTTTTTAGATTGTACTAGCGATGTGCTAGCTAACGCACAACTCGTTGCGGTCCCATGGATTTTTGACACCTGGTTCTCCGACAGATGTGAAGGAACACCGTGTGGGTTCGTAACTTCGATTCCGACATACCTAGTACCTACCCACCGAACTGGTGCTTTAGATAAATTTAGTGACAATACTCGTAGCACTGTTACTCTTAAATCTCTTGTGCGTGTTTCAGTCAGGACATTAATCTACAGTGACGTACTCACTGTACTCAGCCAGTTAAAAACAAGATACCGTATTGTGGCACCACGAACCGGTTTACCGTAAAGAAGTAACTGTGAATGTAGGATATGCGAATATCCGTCAAAAATATTTTTTACTATAACTAAGTAATCGTTACTGAGGAGAATGCGATGAAACAGCAGGCTCCGCACACTGTATCGATCCCAGTCGGTCTTGTAAGTTAAATTTTTCTTGTTCTGTTGTTATATAGTCTCTCTCAAATATTATGGATGATGTGATGTCTGATGTGATTTTTTATTGATACATTGACGATTGAATGTCACCTATATACAAATTATATTGAGTTCTCTTATTATAAATCAACGTATATATTTATACGAGTATATTTACTTATATTTGTATATATTTACCTATGATTTGATTGCAATATTTCTCTTCACTATAACCCATGAGAGGAAGTTTTAAAGTTGTACCAGCCGAAAATTTAAGAAGAAACAAGCGGAAATTTTGGTTTTGCGGAAGACGAATGAAATTAGAATTATCTTTATTATGAGAAGAGTTATACAATATTGTTAAAACGATTCATACTATTGATGTTTTGCTTTAGAAGCAGATATAGACCCTAAAAACGATGGTTCGATGGACATGACAAGAATGGAGTGACTTAAGACACATTTCAATGACATATTTGTGACCTAACTAAGACAAGGGCAGCCTTCTAATGATCCTTTAAATAGTATATTGAATGACACTACCTCGTCAGACCACTACGGTTGTCGCGTGATATATTTTGCACTCATGCCTGCGTTGTCCAAGATTCAAATTTCAAGTCGTGCCAAACGAACTGGCTTCTCTACTGGGAAATTTTCAGTAATACCACAGAGTCTGGAAACGTACCTAATATACGGCAATAAACTTGCACTCTATAACATAATACCGAAAATTATTGTCTTAATTGCGATTGTAAATAATACACCTCTAGCTTCCTGTTTAGGGATATACAGCTGTATATTCAAGTGCCTAAAAGCAACACGTCACTAATTCGACAGCTGTTCGTTGGCTATGTTTCTACGGAATATTGTTTGGAAGAGTTACAATTGGCAGGGGAATGCGTTCCATTCCCCAGTGCTGTAGCTCGAGTGGTTTGCCTTTGTGGTACAGTGCACATTGCGGTAGGTGGAGACTACACCCGTCGGGAATCATTTACTACTATCGTGGGTTAGGATGTTGTCTAGTTCAAAATTTTCCCCAATGTTTGGGAACACAATGTCTAGATTTCCGTAAATATCATTCTAAATTAAATATTTTAAAATTCATACATCAATTGAAATAAAGTCAAAGCATATAGTCGGACTCAGTATCGGGTAATATTAATAACTATGAATTTATTAATAAAAATGTCAATGGTGAGTATGGTGACTGTTAACGAAGTACCTCAACATGTAAATGTTTAAGCATTTACTATTCATGAATTTAAAAAGTGGAAATGTATTCACCAATGACGTAACTCCAACCTGCGACGAAACATAATTTTATTCGAAACCGTTTACTTCAAAATTCATTCTTGTTATGTTAGCCTACTAACACAGAAGTCCTCGTATTGATGATAAACTGTCGTATTCTGTGAAAGCTAGCACTATCAATGTCAGTTGCGCGTACATGGAGACACGAAGAATAGAAGGAGAAAGGTAAAACCTCCCGCACTCTCTTACTGGCTAGGTCGATATTAAGTAGAGGTTATTGTATTTCCCGAAACGACATGATCCTTTTTACTATGTAAAGTATCGCCTTCAAGGCGTTCACATTTATGTAAAAGCACGCATATATATTCTCCCTACTGATTTGCGTTTGCATTCGCTCCGGGGTCTCCATAGAAAGGTCGTGTTAGACTTAATGTAAATAAATAAATAAATAAAATAAAAAATTGGTTGCCTGTAAAGTCGGTATACGGGCGAAAGTTTTACGTGACAACGACTTTGAGAAGACATGAACCGGTGTGTATGCCTATCTCTCTCACTCTCTCTCTCTCGCTCTGTCTCTCTCGCTCGGGCAAGGGACGCGTGCCTCTCACTCGCTCTCATTGTGAGCGCATAACGTGAGCGGAGCGTAACGCAGTTTCTTGAAGTGTCACCCGGCAAGCCAATTTATAAGACGTTGTCACGTCAAAAAGCCTTATATTTCTTACAAAAGAATACAAAAATAAACTTATTACTAATTCTATCTATTACAAAAAACTTATTCATTATTTTTATAAATTATGTTTTACCATTTATGTAAGAACCCCTCGTTTCGAAGGTGAAGGCCTCCTCTAGAGATTTCCAAATACTCCTGTTCTTCGCTGTCTCCATCCTTAATGTACGTTGCTGGAAATGACGACCATTAATGGTTCGTGGAAACATTTGTGTACACATAGGCGTTCAAAAATCATTAGCATTATATTCAGTTTAGTAATCCAGCGGTTTATTGCAAGACCCTACCTCAATATGCTTTAAAATATATACGAGTACAACACACACTTGCCATCAACTTCTATTATTGTTCACTACATGAGCTGCTTCTACTGTCAATAAACCATACATTCAGACAAGTGCACTGGTTTGGAGTGCTCCTAATCTAACCTGGTCGCACCACATCTGTCTCTGGATAAATTAATAAAACAGATTAATAACTTATTAAAATAATTCCAAGTACGGCTTATTGTTTCAAGGATGCTTCATTTGCATTTTGTATTTGTAAAGGTAGACTGAAAATGAATGGGATCAAAAGCTTGTTTTTCAACCGGGCATCCGAGAGGTGAAGCGGCTCTGGGGAAATCTCGAGTCGTTTTGAAAACCGCAACAAATTTGTTTAAGTAGTTACAGGAGACACGATTGTCGGAGCAGGGTATTGCGTTGTTTGCGACATAGAAAATTTGCTGGTTTTAAATCTTCTTGAAAATATGGAGGGAATAATGTACTGACGACGACACTGCTTGCTAGTCAATACATTAACTGTCATGTCAAGTAACTACATATTTAGTTGTAAATCGGGCAAGTTATCCCAGAATCCATAAATGACTTGACTTGTTATTTCGATATTGAGAATTGCTAACAGAATAGCTGTTATCAATATAATCAATTGGAGGGTCAAGGCACAATTTTATGTGTTTATTGACCAGTGAATTATAAAGAGACTTTAATAAATGTCTTGGATTTTTAAAAAACTTAGGCTCAGTTTTTGCAGGGATTTCTAACTAATTGCTGGGTTTTGTTTTCATAATTACTAAAACTTTTGTAAAAAGGATATGTCGATACAATTTGACGATCTTTGTGGCGTGGTAGTAGAGCGTTCAACAGAGGTAGCAAGTTTGTTTCTGCTTCAGTGCACGTATTAATATGCATCAGTGTATCTATTTAGATTGGACTGGGCGTTTCTTTAATTATCCTTATCATGTTTCATAATAAAATATCCGTTATAGAACTCAGATTAGAAATCATACATAGTTTACATCTGGACGAGGCTATGTGAAGAAAAAAGCTATAACAACAAATAGATCCAAAACATCAGCTCATAGTGTACTGCAAGTCAGCCGTATAATTAAGCCACGCTACGGATCTAACCACTCAATCCGGTTTATAACTGCCGCTGTAGCTGGGGAATCGTTATTTAATCGTTTCATGGATTATTGACTACACTGGTAGCTTCAAGAATTGTTCATCTGATAGCTTAGCTTCCCAGCTACTGAATCCCCTGACTCGTATGCCTTTTGTGATCCAATTTTACGGAATTAATAAATACCCATTGTTATTTTACCCTCGACGAGATAAATTCGTACAGATTATTAGATTCGTCTAATTCGCTACCCAAGGAGTACCTAAAGTTATAAATAAAATAACAAGTAGAGCCCAAACGTTACCCTTAAACTTACTTGGCTGTTGCAATCGATGTTCAGCCTAGGCATGGAAATAGTCTGGAGTACTGTATCCAAAGTCTACCCTCAAACAATAAAAAAAATTCTTTTTCCTGATTGAAGTTACAGAATATAAAGTTTTTAATTTTACCATGAATGTTAGTAACAAGTATTCGTCGTATTATGAATAGGTGTTATTGAACATCCCCTCTTTCGCATTTACCCAGGGCGTTGACTTGAGGGTTATATTTTATGAATGGAAGCCTGAAACGTCCCGGTCCCTTTCGCTCAACCCGCTTATTATCCTGTATTAATTCATTGCATCGCATGTGGGTCGGTTGACACAGAAATAGAAATTCTCTTTGTTTCTGCAAATAGGTAATATTTGATTTTCAACGTAATAGTTACAGGTCTTTGTTTTATTAAGCTAAGAAACTGGAATGTTTTTATTATGAAGAGTCTTATGAACTATCTTTGAAGTATACACCTTATATAATGACCTTATAGAGACAGAACTGGATCCCCTTAGTTGGTCTAATTCTTCATCTACATATTCTACAAGGACATAGCATTGATCTCTACATTACTATGTCCATTAAAATCAAGCATTAGGCTTAATGCATTACTTACACTTTTTCGTATTTAACAGAATAGCTTCTACAATAGTGAGTGCTCTGATGAATTATTTCAACTGAAGATGGGATCTTCACCCTTCATTAAGAATGCAAATGAAACGTTTTGCCTCTTTCTTCGTTGCATAATAAGGAACTAGAATATTTACCAACACTCGTGTGAATCCTGTTGAAATAGTAATTAAATCGCATTTATTGTGTACTATTAAACAAAAATTTTACTATTGATAGCATCGGGAATCGCGGATATATTCATTTACATTTTTAATTTTCTTCCATACAATTCACGAGTTTCTTCTACAAGTTTATTATTAAATTAGCAAGTCTAAAAGATGTAGTTCAGTGACAGAGTAGTTGAATGGTGATAATTCTGAATATACACACATTCAGTAAAAAGGCCTTAAAACATGAATGACAATACAGTAACATTCTCCAATCAATAAGTATAAAATGGGGTCGCCTTATTCTGCTATTCGCCTTGTTTAATTTATATACACGAAGACTACCTCAGTGTAAAATATGGAAGTGTTGCTTGCTGCTTGTCAAAATTCCATATTATGTCGACCGTGCGAGGATCGCGCTTCTATTTTAGGTCAGTCCCTATGAATAGTCTCTGGAGCATGGTATATGCGCAGTAGTGTTGTTTCATCATTTCCGGCTTCGAACTCGTTTCTACTACATTACGTTGGTGTTGGAATTATAATGTTAGCACGCTGTAGATTAAAGTTGCGAATTAATTACTGACATGTCCGCTATTGTCAGCAATCGGTGAACAATACTTTGTATATTATTTACTTCCTCAACCCTTGCCTTTACTGGTTGGTAAATAGATTCACCACATTGTTGTTCAGTCCTGTTTAAAATGCCAGAATTTTAATAACATTAATCAGAATTTTAATAAATCATTGTTTATTTATTTATTGAGTCGTTTCTATTCGATTAGGTCTTTGGTTAGCAAATTCTGATACGTAATTAGTAAATAACTGTATGCTAATGCGTAGGTATAATATAAAGCAAATCATTGTAAAAGATAGTAAACAACATTATGACGATTAATATTTATAATATGTGTAGTTATACTACTGAGAATCGTCGTGCCCGTGTCACGGCAGCTTGCCAAATGCTACAAGTTTAGAGAGAATCGAAATCTGCTGTTAGTATATTGCTGATTTTACCGATCTTTATCGTGTCTTCTAATATTTGAACAATCTTGAGAATGAAAATAAATTGTACAGTTTAGAACTGTTGCAGTATATATGCATTACCTATTCTATTATTCGATTTTAAGTGAACAAAGGAAACAAGCGGATATGCGAAATATCGAACATAGCTGGCGGTAAAGGGCCGCCCTTGCCTTCAGAGAATGGGACCGAAATGGTGCATCTACTAACTGGGTCAAGCTCGCTTGCGTCGGGTCGCCAACCACGTGCACCTCCCCCCTCACTTAGCGCCTCTCATTCACAAACAATCTCAAACTCTGAGTGATAGAGTCTATTTTTCCTCACATACATTTTTATTACGGCCTCGTTGAAGCCCCGATATCATCAGAATCTATTTAGCTTGATTCCATTTAGAGCTTACATCCATTGTGTTAAAGTAACTTTTGGCCGACAGACAAACTTAAAACAAAGAGTATAGAATTCCTGAAATGGTTTTTAGTTTTTAAGGAGTGTTTTGATTATTTGTATTTGAACGGACGGTTAGGAATTAGTATATGAATCTTGTTTATCGGTAGGCACTATTTTATTGAACCAAGTTAGCAATATCAAGTGGTTATTACTGTTATTAAGTACCTAGATTAGCGTAACATGCACAATTATTATGTTTGTAATACTTAATCAACTTATTTGTCTCTCATTTACGATTGTTTCCACTATCCAAATGATGTTAATAACAATGAAAGTGGATTTAATATCACGTATACAGAAAGTAAGCATGGATACGAGCGTCTTACAGGTCAACTACAGGAAGATAATATATTGTTATTCAATTATATACAGCTCGCTGAATACTATAAATATTGTTCAATAACAAATCAGACTGTGTATGTATCGCAACAATGCACAGCACAGATGATTTTGAAGACATTTGTTTGGAATTTGGATGAACTTTCTCTTGCAGAGTATATCCCTCATGAAAGTAGAAGGCTTTCTGATCAGAGGTATACTTTAAAAAATAGGATTGGATTGCGGAAATGTCAAGGAAAGGTGTGACTGAACTGATGAAGCCCAAATACAAGGGCTGGCAGTTGATGATGATCTAGTGCAGGTATAATCCGGGGAAAGAAAGAATTGACAGTGTTTTATAAATGAGAGATTATTATCGAAGATCTTCAGAATAATAATTATATTGAAATGGGTTGCGAATCACTACTATATCGTATGAAATGAGAATTTGAATCGTGCAGTGAGACGGCTTAGTGCAATTGTGCAACAACTGTAGGCTGTGGGAGTGAAAGTCAACTTGTGCGCGGCTCACTTTATGATATCCAACCGTTATTGAAAGTTACACCCATTTTTCTTGCGACGGACAGGTTTAATGGTCCAAAATGTACGAAATGTCACCCTCACGTTTCAATAAATAAGGGGACGGTACAAACTATTCGTTCGTTATCTATAGTTTCCGACGCGCTGAAAATGGGAATTATTTGGCTTTTTGCTGACTGCGGTCGTGCTACTTTTTGATTTATTTTGAAATAGATGAGCCAAGCTATTTTATCTATTATATAGATAGACACTAAATGAATCTTGTATTTAAATGTTTACACAACTAGAAAGATTATGTTGAACATAAACTAAAATCTGCATGTAATATCTTTTAACCGAAATAAAAATTAAAACAATCAAGAAGCACTAACTAAACGCACTTATTGCGTTTATATTGCGATCAAATTAGTCTGAGGAATCGAAGTAGGCCAAACCGCACCAATGGCAGGTCAAGTTCGTTAAAACTGGCTCTTCGACAAAACGCAAACGACTTCCAATCTTATTGTGTTGAATTACAACACTTGTGTCGTATACATAAGTTTTTAGGCCTAACCGGTCCATTGCTGCTGACACCTGATGTTTCGGAATCACATCATTACCTAATAATGTTTAATGTATGGCAGAGGTTTTGTTATATTGGCTATTCTTGTTTTGACTTGCTTCGAATTACTTTTTGTCACGCAATTGGAATAAAATCTTTCACTAAATCATACTGAAGAAAAATAGCTTCGTTGACAACATGCCATTCTTGTGATGTATGGTTTATAAGTATTGAGATATGTGCCCACTTAACATTTGAATCCACAAGTAAGGAGTAATGTTTCTCGAAGTTAGCTCAATTTATTCTTTCGTAACTCAATTGGAGTCGTCATGAATAACGTACTTTGGGGGAAGTTTCCCTCTGCTGAGAACAGCGGAATGATGGTAACAAATATAGGGGACATTGATGCCCTCGGCCTTTGTGTAGTATTTTGTAACAATGTATGAGACATTACTTCGATCAGAAAACGAGTTGTTCAGTAAATATTATATTCATTCAGTTAGCTTCCTATCCTGTAAGTACAAGTTTCAGGATGAATTACATTTACGCACATCGATTCCACCTATTTTTTTTTCATGACACCAGTTTTTCTGTATGTTATGTAGGTACTTTGGACTAGTCCTGTTCGGATATTTTTCAGAACGTGGGTGCCTACCTTTTCGTAGAAAAGAACGCAGTGATAGTTCAGTTTCATAATACTAGAATTGTCTAGTATTATGAAACTGAACTATCACTGCGTTCTTTCGCGTGTGTGCCTGGCATCTCGCGTGCAACCCCGATCGCTTCCAAATCATAACCTTGCTTTGCTATACAGCATGATTAGAAACTGCTTAACAAGCTTCAAGGCTTGAAAGAATAATAAAAGCAATGAATATTTCACTCATTGGTAACGCAATGTTCAAGAAAGACAAAGGATTTGGAGGGAGAGTGAGTAAGTATTTATCGCATAAACATTCAGCAAAATACCAAAAATTCCCTAATATTACCAAAAATTCTCTAGGTAACTAGTTTCTAAGGCGATATTCTTCATCGAGTCCACTAATTCGCTACGAGCTTTCTTTAATTTTCCACTAGGTATCCTTTCTTTCTCCTTTCAATACTCTGGCATACTGTTATGGTTCCATATTGTTCCTGTTGTCTGCAGTACTTATTATATCAGCCGTGCTTTTAGACGCGTGTGTGTTGGCCTAGTCTACATCTTAAAAAGTATTTGGCCCTAGACAGATGGCAAAGATTGGCCTATCCTCGTTGGGTCTTGCAGTATGTGTTCATCTAAGGTTTTAATTCCGAATGAAGGCATCTTTTCGCCACTGATATGAATGAGTTCAATGAAAGGACGGTGTAATTCAAGCAATATAATATTTATACGATATTTTTAGATGCGCATAGCAACGTTTCGCATATAATACTAGTAGCATTGTCGGTGTCGGAATACGCAACCTCCCTCAAGGCGACCACTCGGGTTTCAACTGCAACATTGAATGCGTTTATTATCAATATAAACAAAAGAATTTTTGGTATTTTGCTGAATGTTTATGCGATAAATACTTACTCACTCTCCCTCCAAATCCTTTGTCTTTCTTGAACATTGCGTTACCAATGAGTGAAATATTCATTGCTTTTATTATTCTTTCAAGCCTTGAAGCTTGTTAAGCAGTTTCTAATCATGCTGTATAGCAAAGCAAGGTTATGATTTGGAAGCGATCGGGGTTGCACGCGAGATGCCAGGCACACTGTTTTGTAAACCTTGTTTTGTATTGCTCGCAGCAGTATTGAATTCTTGCATTTCAGCATAATTTCAGTAACGACAAAAGCGTAGATAGTAAAAGATGGAGGTGCCTGTCGAAAACTGCAACCAGTATGCTTTCTTAATTATTTTTTTTATCAAATTCATCTGCAATTAGACTCAGCTTACAGAAGTTTAGTTTCTGTATTTATTTTATTTTATTTAATTAAAGGTACATTCACAGCATACATAATATAATTTCATCAGTGTAATCTGGTGTGCATCCGTGCTGATCACTGATCAAACTCCTTAATCAGTTTATATTATGGTCCCGTCGTGATTGCTTAAACCAATTATAAGACAGAACTTATATTGAACATTTGCTCATCCATGCATTGATAGATATAGTTTATATTACATTCTAGTAATATACGGATATTATAAGTGGAGATACAGATGCGAACAGTAATGAAAAATCTCATTGATATAGTCGTTAACCTAAATGACTATGACGGTGGTGGGTGAATTAATCGAAAACTGAAAGGAAATGCATTGCTTACAAAGCAAAATACCTATGGGTTACCTATCGCACTAGTGCATGAGTCGCTCGATATCGACGACATTAATCATTAACTTAATTGATTGTGCAATTGTCATAGGTTTATCTACAAAATAGTTGTCGGAATCATGTAAATTGGTTGTCATATACGAACCTGTTAACTGTGCTAATTAATTGATCAGTAGTCGGTTTAGGTTACAACAACTATAGGTAACTGAATACATCGCATTTATAAAAATAATGGTTCACGGATATTATCGATGATCAAAACCACACTATTTATGATCAAAACGTGTCTTATGATTTGACGAATTCTTTTTCTTTTGGCCTCACTTTTTGAATTTTTCACTTCACTTCTGTGATCTCTTATTTAGTGAATGGTAACAGCCTGATACTAACCAGTTTTAAACAAAGGACTATGGACTAAATAAACTCTTCATGGTTCTGATTATATGAATATATGAGTACTTATATACTATAAGTACTTCGACCAATACCTAGCTGATGTAGTTTTTAACTCTATATATTAATGATTTAGGTTTCGTAATGTCTCTGTATTATTTTCATTCGATCATTCTTGTCTGCGTTCTCTTTGACTAACAAAGGCAGTTCGCCGTCTTCCATAACGGCACAGAGAGGTTACATTTAAACTAAAATAGAGAGAGCTTTCTTAAGTATTGTATTGTGTGAATAACGTGACTTATAACGTGTCTTACCTCAAGCTAGCTATAAGTCATTGAAATTAATTCAGTTACGAAATTCCGTAAAGCCCTTGCCTCAAATCTTAGGCATTCGTAAACCCTCGGAGATATTAAACGCAAGATAGAATATCAGTGGCGTGTACAAAGCAAGCAACATGAAGAGGATTTATGTCGAAACATGTTAGAGTTAATTTAATTTGAAATAATCGTTCGCTTGTGGTGGGGGCCATCAGCCCACGCCACCCGCCCGCATAGCAACTGCGACAGGGGCTAATTGTTTCCACCGTGTACTTTTAATACCTTTCCTGCAGGTATTATGTACGTGCATTAACTCTTACATTGTTCATTCTTTTTGCTTTAGTGCCATTAACGGGCCGTGGACTGAAATGAATGCTTTTCATTCAGTTGCTTGTGTCGAGCACAGTTTCATTTTTTTTTCACTGCTCATCATATAGGTAATTAAAGTCGACTGTGGAAAATGATTTAATATTTGTTTTGTTGCTTTTTATATCATCCATATGCCATAAACTGAAACCGCGGTCCATAAGCGATCGCAATATCCACGACACCACTAGTCTGCAGATTGGAAGACAGAGGAAAGTGAACCAATACAATTATCAAAAAAGAGATGAGATAAGGGTATTTTCACATACCGTTCATAATAATGCATATTGTTACTTAAGTTGGGTCTAAAGGGAGTTCTTGCCAAATCACTTGACAATGTCTATGAAATAAAAAAGGCTTATGCCATACAACATAAATATCAATAATACTAACTAATTCTCCTAGATGAATTCTTCTAGGTAATATTATTAACTAACATTTTATCAATATTATAAAAGGTGTCTCATTAATATGCATTAAGAGCCTAATTAAAATTACATCATCGGCAAATTTGTCGAGAGGATAGAGAGGCTGCCTACATTTCGACTAGTGAGTAGGAGGAGACCTTCGTTTGCCATCAAGCCATTCAATTAGCCAGGTCCTCACCCTTCCTTTCCCATTCCTTTAATATTGAAAATTCTCTAACTTTCCTTCTAGTAACGTACATTTTATGTACAGATCTAGGATATTCTTCGATAAGACTTAGAATGTAATATAGAATTAACTCTAGAAGTAAAATAGCATAGATAATATTCGGCTCCATAGCACCACTATGCTCTAAACGCTCGTATGCGCGTAGTCAGGACATTGCATGGTATATTGTGCGCGCACGCATCCATTGCTGCCACGGTTTATCACTCGCGGCATTGCGCCTGGCCACCGCCAGCGAACTAACTAACTGACGCGGAACCACCCGCCACCACGAGGAATATCTTTTGGAGACTTCGCATCGCCGAGCAGCCAGAAGCGTAAGTGGTGTGTATGGGGTCCGACTGTGGTTCGTTTTAATGGACATGGATGTTTCTCTATTTGTTGTAAGGTGGGACGCAGGGCCCGGGCCGCCGACCCCACCTGCCCTACCTCCACTTACGCCTCTGGATGTATCGTACGTCAACACATGCATAAAACAATTATATATATATATTATGAACCGCGCATCTTGCTAATAAACAGTGGCGATACGTTCGACGAGTTTGTACATGAGTATGAGTGTTTATGAATACATTAAGGTCGCTCGCGTCGTTTCCGCGTCGGACGTACAGACGGATCGTGCACGGTGGGCCGTTCGACCGTTATCTGTTTGTTAGCAACGTTGCGCCGGCACTGGTATTATGTGTATTGTAACATCTCGAAGAATGTGCATCTCACCCTCTCCTCTACTCTGTATGCTTATCTTCTAATGGGTCGTCGACATGTGCTTTGTCTCTCGTCAAATACTCGGTCAGCCAGGTGACTCGTCGTCGCTGGAGCGAGCTTGTGTCCAACTTTTGCTCGACTGTCGTCTTCTATAGCACAGAGCACGTGTCGGCCTCTATTTCTCTCACGCTATAGAAATCTCAACTTTATTACAATTGGTGTCGCATTAGCATTTTTATATGTATGCTGTATTCGTATCTATTAATAACCTTATACGCTCTTGCTTCAATTCACCTGTTTTTGCTTGTTATCCGTAATTTATTAGTTGATCAACTGTAGGAGTGCCTGTGTGATTGTTTGCAAAGTTTGTATTTTGTGAATACAAGTGGTGATATCTAACAATATTGTTGTAATGTAATGTAGTGTTGGACTAAAGACTTTTAGTCTACAGTTTCCTTACTTAGTTTACTAATTTTTAGCATTGATGGTTTCCCTTACTAACATGCGTGCTGCATGAATGCACTTGCACGCCCATAAAACTTTTAGGAAGAATGTTTTTCTTTTTATATTTTGAAGATTGTGACATAATGGGTAGGTACACTAGTCATAAGAGGAATGTTTCTTTAAGCACTATTTTAGTTTCAGAAACGTCCAGCTAACACATGTATAATGTTGAATGTTAGCTCTCCAGACAGGCTCTTTCGGTGCGTCCACTCTGGGAAGCGAATGTCTTAATCTGACGAGTGAGTCATGGGCGCGAACATGTTCTCGCATATATTGTTGTGACTCATCCGTGCGGTTTACAGGACGACGTTCACCTGCATCGGGATCAACGGTCTTCTAACGATTGCGGCTAATTTTACTCATACAATCGTAAACCATTTTCTCTAGAAGCTTTCCACTATTCCTGCCAAGTGGTATTTTGCTGATATTGGCGGTCGTCAGTAGTCTGGTTCCATTTACCTATGCCCAAGATGATTTGTGATGGATGCCTGACAAAGATAAACTAGGAAGAAACAGAAACTTAGGAACTAGGAAACTTAGGAACCATTCCTAATGGTGAGACGAGTGCTAGATACAACAAATTGCTAAAGTTTTAGATTAGGAAACAGGTTTCTTCGTTATAAGATGTGTATTACAGTCATGTCGCGATAAAACTAGCTCATCAGAGTTTAGGAAGTACAGCGGGTAACGGTTAACAATGTATGAATTATCTACAACACTTTGAAGCATACATCTGTCTAAAAAGGCTCCTTTCATTGACTTCGTAGAATTTGATTGTTATGAGTAGTGTAAGTATTTGAATATGTATTGTACGTTTGACCTAGTCGGTTATTTCAAATAACGTAGTTGTGAAAAAATGACCGATGTTATGCGCTTCAGATTCTTTGTTGGGGAACCACAAGTATGTCGACCTCGAGTACGCTTTGACATTTGTCGAATATTTGACGGTAACAGTGTTGGGCGAACGCCAATCTACCAATTTTCTTTCTGCTTACGGCTATGGACAGCTTTAGATAAACGATAACATCTGACCCTTGGAGGTCTGCGTTTAAACAAGACTTATTTTCTTTCGCCATAAAATTGGGTTAACGAGGAGCTGTTGTGTAAAATGTGTCACGCTGACTGACGCATTGGCGCAAGGGCGGGCACTTGTAGGATCTTCATGCAATGTCTTAATTTCAAGTCTGTTTTTTTTTTAATTTTAAAGTACACGTGTTACTCTAACTTATCTTCGGGTGTGACTGTGAGGAATTGGGTTCCATGGACGGTTTGTGGGACAACGCAGGTACGTTCTATGAAAACAGAATGTCGTCCTATCGAACCTTATATTATAATCGTAGGTCACTGTTTTAAGAAACAGCTCCTAGCATGTTTCGGTAAATAATTAAACAGATACGCGTTTATATATAAAAATTCGACCTCAGTGAAAATAGACGAACATCGGCCATAATTCAAACCATGTGGTTTATTAAAACATACAATTATTAAAACACTTCTCACTTGGTGATCGTTCAAGTGTATCTAATTCAAAAGTGATGGCCGTGTATGATGAAATCCATTACTTGTTTTCAATGTGTAGTGAGTTATCGGAGGTCAAGATTGCAAGTCACAGGACTAGGGCCGACGGACTGGCGGCTGTCAACAGTCCCCTATTATTAGCCAGTGGTTGCGTAGACTTTATATTGGAAATTAGATTTTTACCACGGGAGACTATTACCGGAATAAAAATGCTCATGTCTAGGTCATGATCTATCTGTGTGCCAAGTGTTAGCCAAATACGTCTAGGTGTTCCTACGTGATCAAATAACAAACGTACAAACTTTAATATCTATACTCATTATAAAGCTGAACAGTTTTGCTTTTTAGTAATTCTTTGTTTTTTTTCCATGATACAAACTAACGGGCCATGTTTTAATTGTTTATTTTTATAATATTTTTACATTTCTTGCAGCACCAAAAAGGTTTTTAGATCACTTACCTACTACTGAGTTACGTTTGCGTCTATAATGACGAAACGAATTTAAATTCGCGAAGTAATTTTTATTAATTATAGCGTTTAACCTTGAACAGTGTATAGTTTACATAAAATTTCACAAATCGTCTTTTGCGTTCGTGTATCTTCTTTACTATTTCTCTATAATTATAACTACAACGATTTGTTCTGCTAGTTTTTGCGTATATTAGAACATTTAGAACAACTATAAGATGTTTGATGTCTGCCGTTGGTTCTATGTATATTAATATTGTTAGATTGTTCTTTGTCGTTGAATGCAGCCGTGCCCGAGCGTTGCATTAGTGATTCATTATTCCGTTTGGCTTCATTGTAGGTTGGAAGGTAATGCTCTATTGATTCGATCAACGCTTTGTGTATTTCTTTGTTCTCTGTTTGTTAGAATGGATCATTTATTGCAGTATGTTCACATTTGGTTCAAAACTAAGTAGTAGAAGCTCTGAAATTTTCACTTTATTAGTAAGAAATGGCACACTTAAAATTGACGAAAATAGCACAGTCTGTACAGAACAAACTTGTATGCTCGCTGTGTTTACGTTCGATATTAGCATTTACTATTGACACGCTAAAACTGTACCGTGGAACTGTAAACGGTTTCAGATATATATCAACGTTAAGTGAGCGAGCACGCGGCGACAATCTTCCACTTGATATGTATGTTGTATCATATGGTGCTCTCAAGTTTAAACAGTCTCTTGCAGCAATAAACCTCATCCCACACGTATCCAGTGGTTTTATCTACGTTGTTGTGTAAACACGTGGCCTGGCGGTTCGTTAACCTGTTATTGTGATGATCGTGCGTACGCGCATCTCTGTGAGTGTGTGCGTATCCGTGTGCTGCAATCGCTACCTGTTTGGCTGACAGACCAGGGAATATTATGGGTTGGCTTCAAACAACTGGAAGCGTTTCAGATGAAGCTCGAAATCGCTTTTGTTTGGGTGTTATTGTTTAGTAGTTGAGGGTACTACGACTGATCATTTGAATCGATTTCAGGGTTCTGTGGTTTCCGATGCATTTCTATTCCTGAGTTGAGCGAAGATTTTGTTGTTACTTGCGTACTGGTCCAGAATAACTGTTCTAATGGCAGTTCGCGCTATCGATGGATTTTAAAGAGGGGTATTGTCTATTATCTACTATAAAACTCTTAATTTAAATCGTTTGATGACCAATCCCTTTCTAAGTGGAACACACTAACGGAACTATTTGAACTAGTCCTGGATAGATCAAGTTTTAGTTTACATAACTCCTATGTATCTAATGCTATCATTCTAGAAGTTATTCTTTGAAGTTTAGCTAAATATGCTCTTGGCTCGTACCTCGGCTGATAACATACTTTCCAGATTTATCGATCAAGTCTGGTATTGTCTTAGTATTTGTCTTATAATTATGATTAGTCGCTCATTCATTAGCATGTAGAAGAGGCGTGAGCGTGATATGGAACCGCGTCAGTCGTCATCAACATAAATTCTTACGATCAGGACTGATTGTTCCACGTGTTTGTTGCCAAACGTTGGCGTGTTTGTGGCCAACCTTATGTAGCGTAGTATCGTTTCAAGTGTATGACCTTGATAGGCTAATCGTTTTTCACGATATACGGTAGCGGTGTACAAGATACAACCTTATTTACTTCCTCTTAAGTTATATTTTGGTGCGTCTGGCGGCAATGCGTAACTACGTTGTTAGTGCTGTGACCGGCAGTGGATATGCGCGTCTCTAAATTCATGGTGTTGCATATATAAATGTTATTTGTTTTTTTAAACGGAGGTCGTTAACATTCCCTATTGGCCTTGTTTTGAATTCGTCCAGTTTGCGTATTTGGCTAGCATTCAGGATGTTTAAATTTTACATTTAAATTTTACTCATACATTTTGGTTGTTATTTATAAACTCTGTGTTGATAATATCTACCTGAATACTAATTTTAGCGGGATGCTCTCCAGGTTTAGGCGGTTTGAAATTATTAATTATTCGTAAGTTTCTTTTATCTCCACGTTTATGCCGTCGTCGTGTCCTACTCTTCTTTTCTATCTAGTTTTTGGCAGACAGCAAGGGATCGAAAGCATCCTAATATAATTCATTCCTATGCTATATTTCTTTGGAATATTAAAACGCATAATATGGCTTTATGTGGCCTCGTGAGCTGACTTCGTAAGCAGCAATAAAGACGAACCCGTTACTTTGCTTTTAGAGCTGTTTAATGATGGTAATGGTGATATCATTACATATTTCATTATAATGAATGACGCCTTCGCGTTATAAAAATCTTTAACATTCTGGAACTCTTTATTTACTTCATTAACTAAAAACCAGGTATTTCTATACACTAGGAACGTTGTTGTTTGGTGCAAATATTATCCCGTCCTAATTCTCAGCTTCTGACTCTTCAATAAGTAGTCTTTTGGAAAGATCTTGGATGGATTCAGGCACCAAATTCACGCATAATATTCATAATTTGCTCTTGTATCAGACAAGTTTCCCTTTGGATTTGTATGTATGGTACATAAAGTATTGTGGCTGAAACTACGGATTGGAGATCGTGGGGTACCTGTAGTGTAGAGTATCGTGTAAACCTATTTATTTATACTTTTGTTATGTCCGCTTGTTTAGCTAACAGTAATAGAAATTATGTGTAGGACAAGGCCGACTAGTTTCGTATTCAAAAGAGGACATTTTTACCAACAGCTTCTGCAGCATCGCATGCATCATACTGAACGACTAAAGAAGTTTAACAAATTCTATTTTTTTTATCTTATATAGCAAATAATAAAATCCTCTGGTGAACCTCTAAGCAACTGTCGTTGACCGTGCATTGTAAATATTCAGTGATCATAAAACTGATGAAAAGTAGAGATTTATTGTTGTGGTTCATACAAGTGGAGGGTACATGTGAATAGGTAGCTCTGACTCGAGAGTGCACGAGCATAATAGGGTATTTTATACAGCAGGCTCTGTTTATACAAAAGCTCTTTCTCTTTCAGGGAAAGTAACCAAAGCCCATCAACAAATGTGTTTCAGGTAGCTCAATAAATAAAGCATCAAACAAGTATTGAAACTTTGGAGATTCGAACCCTTTTTCATTGTTAACTAAACAATATCTCCATACATTTCTTTCATTAAACATTAAACTTTTCTTTTATGAGCTGAGCTCTCATGTACTTGGGTGTGTTTACTGTTAAGTGCATAGTACCTACCCGTGAACTTCCTATAATATGACACTAATAGTAGAATTAGCGCTTTTAGATTTTTTTCATTTGTAGAGTAGTTCATGTGAACCTTCGCACACAAACGATACGGTGGAGCAGCGACAATACTCTTGATTATCCTGATACCAATTACATTAGACAACTCGAACGAGAATTGTCAACTGGGGTTGTTACGATTGGAAAGTCGAGTTTCGCATATGTATTTGCATGGTTTGTTACGCTAGGTAACCGGAGTCACAAATTTTCGCCTCAACATGCGAAACTAGAGTTGTCCTCACCTCGAGTTATGCGTTTTTCTTTGTACAAGAAATTGAGATATCTGCAGATTAAGAGCCTCGTCAACTCGACACCGCCGCCGCAACTGGAGTTGATGAAACTAATTTTTTATAGTTGCCTATTTTAAGAAGGGTCTAACGATCTCAACTTACCATCATTTTATAATCTTTTAGCTAGAGTTCCTACTAATTGTTTCTTCGTTCGCCCAGGTCATGGCAAAACCCACAAAGACGCAGCGAGCGTGCGCGCGACGCACCCCATCCCTGCGGCTTGTGGGCTGTACTACTTCGAGGTGCGCATCGTGTCGAAGGGCCGCGATGGGTACATGGGCATCGGCCTGTCCGCGCATGGCGTCAACATGAACAGATTACCTGGTGAGTGTGTCAACATGAACAGATTACCTGGTGAGGGTACTTATCTTATATACCGAACTACAAGAGGTCTAAGTATAAAGACTATTTATACTGTTGATTGATGGCACTTGGTGGAATTTGTTGTTACACATATTGAGGATGCCGTAAGGCGAAACCGGTCAGGTCTATTAAGAAATAAAAAGACTGTGGAAAAGTACAAGTGAGTTCTCAATATGTCTAAGTATAAACCTCATGTGATGAGGAAATAAAAATGTACCCTAGCACTGGATTCCGATTTTTAAAAAATCAAATACAACGGATAAAGGAAATTTATACATTCTTCATGTCTTCTGTGTATTATGTTTGAATGGCGCAGTAGTAATTTTATACAGGATAGCACCAAAATTATTGACAAGTTATTCATCAACATTCTTAGCAAGTATTGTTTTTTTTAGTATTGTTATGTGGTATTTATTTTATGTTTTCACACCGGAACTGCAGTTCATACTACTCTCGTTTGGAGACTGATCTCATATCTCTGATAGCACGTAGTAGGCCGTTCTTAAATTAGGCAACTAGAAAAAAATGCAGTTTCGCCAACGCCCGACCTTATTAATGCCGCGGAATTTGCCATTTTGTCGATGACTATTGAGAGTTGCTGTTTGGTTGTAACGACGTGGCAACTCTAGTCGACAACTCGAATGTGGTTTGAGTTACCTGATGTAAGAAGGGTTTTAGATACTCACGACTGATTGCAGCACCATGTATGCATATTATTGAGGAGCCCTGTCACTAACACGCTTGAGCCTTTGTGGTTCGCCCTCCTCAAAGGCGAGCATATCAAGGATTGCGGTCAGTGATCCTGCCATATCCTATCCTACATAGGAAGCGCAACGTTTGTGTAGTAAGCCCTGCCAGATTTCCTGAGACAAGTAACAGATATGAACTCGAATTTTCTAATAGCATTAGTGGCATTCGGCCAATTCCTATCTGTTTGCCCTGAAACACTATCTACCTGTACATCTACGTGTACCCTTGACCAGGTAGTTGGAAGTACAATGGAAACTCACTGAGTGTTCAAAGACAAAGTCATACGGGTACATGGTTTTACAATACATTATGTTCACCTCTGTGGCTGCTTTGTTTTTAAACTTTATGCATCGTTGCGTTTGGAATATCCAGATCCATGCAAAGATTAAGTAATAATATTATATACAGAAGCGTTACAAAAAGATTACCTAATTTCTAGCCGGACGTTAGGATCCAACTGCGTCTTTGTGGACGCAGAAGGAAGTCCAGAAGGTGTGGAATTTCATTACCAACAAATCTTAGGATTTTTTACACTTCCACTTTTTAAAGTACATTGAGCTGAAGTTTTTGAGTGTTCAACTACAACGGGGCTATACGCGGCCTACCGCTGTAATTTGGACTTGCCTTAGGGTGGGCTATTACAATTCCTACGCTAATACAGTCGGCACAGTTTCATAAAGTTCTTTCATGGTTCTAGTAAAACAGCTCGCAGTTTATTCTGAGCTGATGACCCCGGGATAGGCTTATGACTCAGTACTGCGTTACTATTTGATAACTAAATTATAAATATGTACAGGCGACGAACTACCAGCAGCCGTCGTGTCGCCGGTATACAGGCGTGAGCTTATTTTTATAGTATTCTTGAAAAATAGGCTTGCCCGGGTATGATGTAGGAGGCGACGGTGTCTCGGAAGACGAGGTCTCGAAATAGGTCTTAATGGGCAGTCCAAATGGGGAAATACCTCTGTCCTACAGAATACAGCAGCTGAAATCGATCCAGTGACCCTTGAAAGTAGTCAAATGCTCTACTCAAAAAAGACAACCTAATTTACTAATTTAGTTATTTGCGCTAAAATTAAATTCCAGGCTGGGACAAACATTCGTATGGTTACCACGGCGACGACGGGCACTCATTCTGTTCCTCCGGCACTGGCCAGCCCTACGGGCCGACCTTCACTACCGGCGACGTCATCGGATGCGGCGTCAACCTTGTGGACAACACGTGCTTTTACACAAAAAATGGACACCACCTGGGTATCGCATTCAGAGGACTACCTGTAAGTGTATACTCGTATGGTACTGGCAGGAGAAACTTTAAGTCACTTGCACAGTAGACAACTTATCAACAAATTCACAGATATGTCCATAATATTTACATATTAAACTTGACCATCAGTGGACTGCACTATTCGCTGGCATTTTCAAAGGTTTTTATGACAGTTTCTAAAGTAATAAATAAACATTGTGGAATATTACAAGTGACATAATTCCATAGAGTGTTAGAATCAAGGATAGGCAGCACAAGTATGACGTCTTCGATATTGCACACATCTATAAAGTAACCACTTTCTATAATGTGGACCGTGTCAACAGTATAAATAATGAGATGAATGCGTTTCCAGCCAAACCTGTACCCGACGGTGGGGCTTCAGACGCCAGGCGAGGTGGTGGACGCCAACTTCGGGCAGCAGCCCTTCGTGTTCGACATCGAAGACATGCTGCGCGAGTTGCGCGCGCGCACCCGCCGCGCCATCGACGAGTTCCCGCTGCCCGACGATCAGGGCCAGTGGCAGCAGGTTCTACACAGGTCGCCGTCTGCCCTCTCCCGCTCTGCTTTACGCAGCTCTCTGTTTCTCTGTCTTACGTGTGTGTGTGTGTGTGTGCGTGCAGGATGGTGTCGACGTACCTGGTGCACCACGGCTACTGCGGCACGGCGCAGGCCTTCGCGCGCGCCACGCACCAGCCCATCGACGAGGACATCGCCTCCATCAAGAATAGACAGCGTGAGTTCCTCTCCCCCTCACGTCTTTGCACTTGTAGCTCGTTGCACAAGTGTAGTAGCATCGAGTTTTGTCTAAAACTCGAATACTGTACAGTAGAAAGTAGAAACATTCACAGTTACGAATTAATGTTTCAGGTTTTACTGTTAAAGATGTATTGAAATATTTAGCACGTATTATTTGGAGTTTCTGAATTCTCTGCTGTGTTTGGGAGTTGGAATACCAATGAAGTTTCGGGCAATTGTTTATACCGTAGCGTATGTGACGCATCGGTTCATATTAAACCCGACCGGGAAGAAAACAGAAATGACATCGTGATATCTATCTATACATGATGCAGATACAAAGTTTCGGATATCTCATGGTAGCCTGTCAATCGACCTAATGGTGGACTTATAAAGCCTATCCGCCACAGGTCACTTTGAAATATTGAGGAATAAGTATAACTACCCCAACAGTGAGAGGGTTCCCCTGAAATAAATGTAAAATTACCCATTCCTACAGCTTCGTAACCTCTGTCTTCTTAATGATATCATTTTCATTACTCCCACTCCAGGAGTGTCCAAGCTGATAGTGTCCGGGCGCATCGGTGAAGCCATCGAGGTGACGCGCGCTCTGTACCCGGGGCTGCTGGAGCGGGATTTGGATCTACTGTTCCTGCTCAAGTACCGGCAGTTTGTGGAGATGGTCAACGGATCCGACTCAGAGGTACTGCATTTGGTTCAATGGTTTAGTTCCCGTATAAAATGGTGGGTCTACAACGCTACCTTGAGGTACTCCATGAGAGGTATTCATACTGTGCACTAATTCTACGGTAGTTTATATATTTATTTGTTGTTATTATTTGTTTAAGTCATTATTTTAATGATTTCATGTATTAAATTGTCAAGATAAGATGAGAAAATGAATGTCAATTAGATCAAAGGCTGTTGTAATATCTATTACGACATATTTTATAAACGATTAACATAATTGTGTTTGGAAAATATTGTTAACTATATAAATAATTGTTATAATAGTTAAGAATGGTAACATGTTCCGTAACGAGGACGTGTGTGGTTGCGTACTAACCCGCTGTTCTGCGGCGCGTTGCAGGTGTGTGGCGAGAACGGCGCGGCCAACGGCGTGGCGACGTCCGTCATCTCGCACACGTCGCGACCCGCCGCGACCGCCGCGCCCGCCAACGGACACCACGACAAGCACTCCAACGGTACGGGGCCTCATACATTATTACATATTTTCCAATCAACCGATCGTACCACTTCCTATTGACATTATGGCTGAGAAAGTTTGTGTAGACGTCTGTATATCTGGACGCTTGTCAGTCAATCACGCTGACTGAAAGAATTTGGCTGAAATACAGGGATGAGTTAGTAACTTATATTAAATGAATCGCGAGTCACCGGTCGATCGACAAAGTATATTGTTCGGTCAGGGCGCGTGCACTGTTAGATGTGAGTTGAGTGTACAGTACAAAAGATATACGGTGCCATATTTACATAAAACGTTGAATGAAATAGTGGTACCGTGTCTCTTTTGTCGATTGTACAATGGGCTCCAAAAGTTCTTTGATAAATTGTATGAAATGATGCCAGTTGTACTCGTCAATGTAATTAAGTTTAGGCTACTATTTGCATGAGTTTACTCTTACTTTTATGGAAACAAGACATCGATCTAGTTTATTTTAAGAACGCTATCGATGTTATACTTGGTCAAATTAGATTTGACTGTGAAAGCAATATAGATGTATATTGTGTTGTGTGTCAGGCGTGGCGGAGGCGCCGGCGCCGGCGGACGCGGCGCCCGACGCCGACGTCGACATGGCGCCGCCGCACAACGGCGCGCACGCCGGTACGCACGCACACACGCACGCACACACGCACACACGCACACACGCACACACGCACACACACGCAATGTGTTGAGATGTTACGTTTTAACGCTGAAAAAGCACCCAATGAACGATAAAGCCGCTCACAGTGCGTCCTAGGAGTGTGACGCCCCTGCAAACGTCCATAATCCATCGTAACCACTTTCCATCGAGTAGGTCGTGTGCTTGTCTGCCACCTCAGTAGTATAAAAAATAGTTTTTTTCATTGCTACGTCGGGTTGTGGCTTTATAACACAACTACCATGACACAAAAGATGCAATATAAATATTTTACAGTAAACACGACGCGTTTTTAGCGTTTTTTTTGGCTCGTGTGTGCATTTTAAGTTTTTGAACGTAACATACTCGTGCACATTCACATCTATACTCAGAAACACAAAACACACTTGTATGTTTGTTATGCTATAGTGTTCTTGCCGGGTTCGAGCCCCGCCATTCGCCTCGTGTAATTTACACTTTATATATATATAGATAAAGTTATCTTTTTTGTCCTTACTTTAATTTATGTCCAAACTAAATCTCGACTCAATAATTAAAACTAAATTATTATATTTATACCCCAATTGGCACGAACATAAAAAATATATCTAAGTATAAACACACAGCTGATACAAGTGTATTTAATATGATAATTATCAAAAATATATTATTAATTTTATGTACATAATTAATTTAATTATAGGTTTAATTAGAGGTTATATATTATTTGCACACCATAATCATCCATTGTTATTTATTTAGTGACATTTATCATTTTTATTATTGTTCGCTCGTTTCTTTTAGTTGTGCATGACAATGTGAACATTGGGCTAATTCGTACGATAACATAATATTATACATCGTCAATAATATAATAAAATAATATATATATTGTACAAGTTGTGACACGCTATAGGACGGTCAAGCGCGATCCGTTTTATACTAAACGGATCATATTCCGCGCTATCCCATAGCAACAACTGGACTGAAAATCTTAGGACACACTATTTAAAATTGACAAATGTAGTATATTAATCAAATATGTATAATTATTATTTAATTTGAATTTTCGCTTTTATTAATAGTTTTAACCCCTGTTTAGTTTGCCTCTATAATTTTTCATATTTCGGTTAAGGGTGTGATCGTATATTGTATATTAGGTGTGTAGCTAGGACATCAAAATTCATTATTTCAAATGTGTGATGTTCTGCAACAGAAACGCTTCTGAAAGCATTTCAGAAATGTCTTGTTGACATATTCTAAATAGCATCTAAATTTCTACCGTGTTAGTATTTTTTCAAATTCTGGTAACACTAGATGCAAGTAGGCATTGACGTATGTAGATCTTTGCATGTGTTTAGTCTAATTTTAGAGTTGCTTTTTAACTAACCGCTCATGTAACATTGCATTTAGACTCGAGATCACTCATGCGCACTTGAGAGCATAATATTTGTTTTATATTTTCGTTCAGTTGAGTTTAGTTCGCGTGAGTTACTGCTTACGCATGACGAGGGTAACAGAGGTGCAAGTTATTACTGTACATAAAATGTCTCCTTTTATTATTAGGTTTTATAATATACCACAATGTTTAGTCACTACAAACATGTGGTTAACGATAACTTCATTTGCCCGTGAAGATTCAATAAGGTCAATGTTTCTTCTCAATAATATTATTATTAAAGTGACATTCCAACTTTAGGGATGATTAGATAGTATTGACCTACTACATTACCGGCGTCATTGTTTGAAAGCTGGTCTCTTACCTGAAGAGTTATAATCTGACCGCGATCGCTGTACCGCGCCCCAGGTAGGTACGCGCTGCGTGGCGGAGGACGGGGTAAAGAAAGAGAAAGAGAGTGCATGAGTCGAGAGCGAGCGAGATAGCGCCTGCGGATGTGATGGTCGATTGGTCGGTACCCGTCCTGCCGCAGGCGCGGTACTGCGGCCGCGCTCGGCAGTCCCTATGTCATAACTTGCGCCTCGAGCACGCCGCTGGCGAGTAGCGTGACGTCACGCGGGTGACGTCACGGCGGTGACGTGGTGTTGGGCGTGCTTGTAGGTGGGGCGTGTGGGGCGTGGCCGCTGGTGAAGGGCATGCCGGGCGTGACGGCCAGCATCGCCGCGCTCATGCCCGACTTCCGCGCGGGTGGGTAGTCACAAGTCTTCTGTGTTTGCGCCGCCGCCTACCGCCGTACCACCGTACCGCTGTTCCATCCTACCACTGTTCACCTGCTCTGGTTCCACATCTCCTCCCTTCTCTCTTTGTTATGTGATACTCGTGGCGCATGGCTATGATAGCCACTAATAACTCGGTTGAGGTACCATCACAGATGTGTAAAATATATCAAAACCATCATAAAATATGTTAAATTAACTTTTAAACTTTCGCGTTCCATGATTATGATATGATATGAAAGGTATGTATATACCTATACCATGATCGCGTTAATTCCCGGTTACATTTATTATCATAAAATATGTTGTCAGAAAAACGCTTTTGATGTAAAACTTTTTAATTTTTGAAGCGTTCACAAACAAAACATACAATTTTCGACCTTATCGCTGGAGGCATGTTAAAGACTCACCACTAGAATGGTACATAAGTCATAAACTGTGAAGGAGGAACCAGAGTAATCTCTCTCATCGCTTCGGGTACTGTGCGCACCTCACGACAGCACTCGTATGCTCTCATCGCTAGCGACGCCTACGCATTTGTTTTACGCCGACCGTTGGCTTCAGCTCACCATGTTACCTGCCTTGTCCTGTATCCCGATGAGATCATCGACGTATGCCTGGTATAAATAGCACTCGGTCTACGGTAGACTTTTATTATTAACGCCACATTTGGACACGATTGCACACGTTTGCCACTTGGGGAATGTCATATTGTCACCTACGGGGTCGTCCGGGTCTGTCGGGTTGTGTAAACATATTTAACATCGGAAATTTGAGAAAAAAAAACGACCCATTGATAACGAATAGAAAATGATTCGCTTCGAAGCAATTCCAACAATTTAATGTCACTTGGACCTAAATTTTTAACCAATATCCTTGGTTAGAAAATTTAGTTCGGATTTAATATGTGAAAATAGCTGCGTTTAAGTTGAACTAAACATAAACTGCTTCATATTCACCTCGAGACCCTAATTCTGCTAACCGTTAACATTATGAAACCATTGATATAACAAAAACTGCTATAAAATTTTAAGAGCCTTCAAGTTCAAAATCAAATGCAAAAGGTTTCATTTACACTATACGGAGCCTTTTCATTTTAGGCTTTAAAAATGTCATTGAATTTTCGATTCTACAACGAGTCGAAAATTCAATGACATATTTTGTAACCTTAGTGGTTTGACAATCGTTAACAATTAGTAGAATCAAAGTCCAGTTAAGTTTTCATTGACTGTCGTTCCTATTATTGAAAAAAAAAAATATCCTAGTGAATTATACAGAAAAGGAGAACACGATCGTGAAGCAAAATCGCATTGATAGGTATGATTTTCTTTTGATCATTTGTTGACTTTACGTCTCTACTTTACGCTTTAGATAATTTATTTGTGATTTGTGATAATTTAAATGTGGAAACGTGTGTAGGTACAGGTGGTATCTTATAATATAATACGTTACAAGTTTCAACATGTTCTGTCAATGTAGACGTACAAATTTTTGATGCTCATAAGCTGTTGTAGCAGCTCGAGATACATTAACGGATTAACGGACGCTAAGTAGGTGACATTCCCCAGGGCATAATGATCTCCACACTCGTCCCCCGTCCCCACGAACATCGTTGTCAGTTGGTGGGCACTTGTTTTTGTTCTAGTTCAGGTGTCGAGAACAGTAAGTACTATATGTTGTAGTTTGTTTTATGTTCGGTATGTTTTCAGCTTAACTTACTAAACACAGTACACGATTCGTTTTAGAATGTCGTAAAATATTTGTTGTGCTGACAAAAAGAAATATCATTTAGATTCTCAGTTGTAATTACACATTCTAAAATTGATATTGAATATAAATCTGGACTTGATTGCAATAATATCTAACAGTTAAGTCATTTGACGAAACTAAGATGTATATTTTAGAGAAATTATCGTTAAGTTTCGATTTGTATCAAAAATGTGTACAGTATACGGAAAATTACTATCTTATATTTATTTGCTATGTAATATTAATACACAGTAATGGTTGATTTTTATACACTTATTTATATATAAACTGTAATGTGTATTTATTGTGTATATACTATCTAAATTATTCTAGTCACACGTCGTCTCAATATACTATGCACTACGTACTTACATAATATAGAGTATTTAGATTATGTATTATATACTACGACCATAATTACCACCCAAAGGTTGCCTGGCAGAGATAGTTCAAAATGATATGGCCGCCCATTTTGCTGATTAAAAAAAATATAATTATTCTATTCATAACTCGATTTGTTTACGAGTGTTCGATAATCGGTGGGTGATATAAAATAAGCTATCGATTAATATTATTTTATTGAGACTAAATACTTTTGGGAGACGTGTGATTATTAAAATTGTTGCATGCAACGGCATAGCATGAAGGGGCTCATGGGATGGTGTGCGAGCGGAACAGAGATGTATTATATTGATGGCATGATCGGAGTGACGCTTCTTATATACTTGTATATTATTATATCTAGTATCTGTATGTATACATAATATTACCGACAGGGGACATTCATGCATGGGCGGTCCGAGATTGGAACCTACTACCTTCTAATAAGGTTGTGTTCATTGTACACTGTTTTAAGTTATTTCCAAAGCACTGATTTAACTCATTTTTTTCTTTCCCGATTTGTTCGGTGGCGATATTGAGACTGATTTTTTTATTAGTTGAATTACTAATCTGTACATAACGTGGCCGAGGGATTTAGGTGAAATATTGGTGTGGTTGTTTTTGATCCGGCTCGAAGGACCATTATGGGAGCGTGAGGTCAGAATGTTTAGAGTAATGTAAATTACTCTTAAATATACGTTTTATTTTTATAATGTGTTTAAATATTTAAAAATATTTGCCTTCGGAAGTATCGGATATAATGGTTTATTTCAAAACTCTCTTGACGTCATGTCAAGGTTTGAAATGTTTAGTGTAAACCTGTGTTTAATATAATGATTACACTGATAGCTTCAACAATGCATTAACTGAAATTTGAAAATTACTGTAGCATCATTCATAAGAAACTAATAAAATAAATTAAATATTTTGAGCCTAAGTCCCTTCACCGCCTCAACTAGCTACCATAATTGAAATATCTGTCGATACATACCGGTTACAAGTGAATCTAAGCCAAAATATAATGGAGACTTCGAACAGAAGTTCGCTCCCCATGATATTTTGTGTTGGCGCCGTCGAGTGGCGGCGCCACTGACGCGCGTGTCGTGTGCAGAGGGCGACGGCGGCTGCGGCTCGCGCGCCTCGGTGGAGCGCATGCTGGCGTTCGGCCGCGAGCTGTACGCCATGAGCCAGAAGCTGCAGCAGGACCAGTTCGTCAAGACCATGCTGGAGGTACGTGCTGCGCGCATTACTGCTAATAGTAAATCAATAGTAATAGCTCATTTACTTATCAAATTTGTTGTTATATGATCGTTTATAACCAAATAGGATTGACATACATTACGAGGAATTTGGACTGATACGCTCCTCATGTAATTAGTCGTAATTTGTGATCCGGCTCGAAGGACCCACGATATAGTATTTGTATAGGTTTAGCAAAGGCAAGTTTGGAGTGTTAGTCCTCCACGTAATTGCGCCTAGATCGAAAGATAGACGATTATGAAGTATTTATCCATCATAATATAATATTGTGTCTCCAGGACGCGTTCAGTCTGCTGGCGTACAGCAACCCGTGGGACAGCCCCGTGGGCTGGCAGCTGGAGCCCGTGCGGCGCGAGGCGGTGTGCGAGGCGCTCAACTCCGCCATACTGGGTACGTACGGCCACTGGTCACGCGTGAGTGCGCGGCGGGCGAGACTGACCTCCCCCCCCTCGTGTTGCAGAGGCGCAGGGCATGAAGTGGATCTCGCCGGTGGAGGCGTGCGTGTCGCACTCGCGCGAGCTGCTGCGGCGCATGGCGCGCGGCGCGCTCGGCGCCTGCGCCTTCGCCGACCTCGGCGCGCTGCTGCGCCGCTGATGACGTCACCACCCCCCGCGCGCCCCGCGCGCCCGGCCCCGACTGACCGCCGGGCCGCGCCGGGAGCGAGGCGGTCACCGCCGACTGTATTGTGTGATATAGTGTGTGTCGGGCCGGCCCGCCCGCGCGTGTTGTGAAGTGCAGTGACGAGCGGTCGCAGTGAGTGAGCGCCGGGACTCGACGAGTCGGCGCCGCGCTGTGCCGGCGTATGCTATACATGTATCGTTGTATGAATTAGGTGAGCTAATCGTAATGTGCGGAACGCTGTTGTTGTAATTATTTTATATTTAATTTTCGTGTATATTTTAGTGTTCGGACGGACTCGGCGCGGTCGGATGTGCGAGAGTCGACTATTATCAACAAATATTTTTGTAACGATTTTTGTTTATAACGCATCGAACGTGGTTTCGCTGCGGCTGTACAGGTACTCGTAGCGGTTAATTTTAGTCAGAAATCGACCAACAGAGTGATGTTTTTGGAGACTCGACTCTACGGCAACAGTGGCTCCGCTAGAGTTTAACGTAGAGATTGTAACCGTGCGAGGAGTTTAGATGAGCTAAGTTAGAGTAGGACGTAGTACTGCTGCATTTAGATCATGGCGACGATGCTCTGCCTACCCTCTAACATTTCTGTAGATCGACGCACTCCTTTATGTGTTCTAACAAAAATAAGTATATCTTAGACTTATATATCGATAACCCTTGAAAAGACCCTTAATCGTTGTACAGATAAACCATATTTTATACTTTTGTGACTATGACGATTTAAATTTACTCCTTGTCTCCATTTCACTAACCGAAAATACTCTCACACTCCTACTGTTCTCAATAAAATGATCTAAACGCAATAGTATTAACATTGGACTGAGAAGGCAACGTATGATGAAAATACAAACAAACTTATACACGATATTCATAATTAACGCGAGGTACTTACGTAGAAGCAATAATATTAGTGCCATTGTAATATATCGAGCTATTGTTAATCAAATGATTGAACTTGTATATTGTTTAGACTTATACTTAAGTGTTTGTATAAAAATTGTCTTTCTAATAACGGAACAGCATATTGCACTATGTGGGACGGGGAAGATTCTAATCAACTGTTATGTCAACTACAATTTTACAAAACTACAGCTAAAGCTAGGTTCAAGTGTCGCCTCGAATGTTTACTTCTTTAATATAGAAATATCTGTTGTTCATCTTTATATGGACTAAACCCACTTCTAATATCAGATGAGTCTAAATTGAATTCCATAATTCCGTAATAACCATGACGTCATATAAATTGACGTCAAATTCTAGACATACTTGGAACAGATTCAGTTCATCTGTATTGTCTGGTCTGATTCAGTATATAAAGAGAATTAAAACTTCTGAACATATTATACCGAAATCCACTATCACCTTGTGAGGCGATGTCAGCTTTGGACCATATCAAGTGACAACGAGTGCGGTAGATAATTGTTTAAGGTGTAACTATAATCGTAAAAAAAAATATATAAATATTTATCGCATAACGCCATTGGGTGTTTATATCGGCAAATATTAAGCCGAGTTTGAAACTTAATTTGTCCAGCATATGATTGTAATACTGTCAGAGTTGCTTAATTTAAAGTTCTGGAGAGGAGAGGCGGCTGGTTTCAGTTTTTGCGCCTATTTAGCCTATTTTATGTTTAAATTGATAGTTCTCGAATGTTTGTACGATTAAATCCGACTATGATTTGAATTATAATCAGGTTTGCTAGTGTTTGTAGTTTAGTGTATAAGTTTGTATGTACAGGACTCAGCTGTTAGTGTTAGTGAAGGATACTCACGCAAGTGTCGGTCCGTAGGGCGCGTCGGGTGCACGGGCCCCCGACGCGCCGCGCTAAGCCTCGTGTAACGTGTTCTGTAAAGATCAGTCTACAATATCGTTCTTATATTGTATTGTTTTCTTTTTTAATAATATATTATGTTTAAACTGCTCACTTGACTTTCATTTCATTAAAATGAAGCAACTGCAGGGTTTAGATGTCACCCGCATACGGTGCAGAATATTCTATAAAGAACCAAGCGGTTCAGTGAGTCTTTCCTCTGCCGCACCATTAAGTCCTGGAATTCCTTGCCGGCGCACGTGTTTCCTTCTTCCTACAGTCCCGGGTCCTTTAAGCGGGGCGTGAAAAGACATCTGATGAGGCCGTCAAGCTGAGCGCCACCACTATAACACTACGTGTTTGCAATGGTGACACTCTTTCATGAGACTGCCTTCAGCTTACAATCAGGCGAAGTGAAGTCAAATTGACGTGCCATAAAAAAAAACTTTAACCGAGGTAACTAATATGAATTCGACTCTAGGCCATCGACTACATCGAGACCTGGGCTGTTTTCTGGATGCCCTGCAGCGGTGCCGTGTCGATTGGCGATATAGCGAAGTACTGAAATACTATAGTACTGCCACGATTTCCGTCCATCATCAAGACCATTAGCCAGAGTGAGACAGGGGGATGTTATATCTCCCAAGCTATTCACCAACGCATTGGGAGTCTTCAAGACTCTGGATTGGACTGGGCGGGGTATATACATAAACGGCGAGTACATCTCGCACCTTCGGTTCACCGACAATATCGTCATAGTTGCGGAGTCGCTGAGCAGCTGGGCGAAATGCTGCACGGCCTAAACGGAGCCTCTCGACGCATCGGCCTTGGTGTAAACTTGGACAAAACCAAGGTTATGTTCAATAAACTCAACAGACTGGATGTGGAGGGCGGAGTATAGGGAGCAGTGGCGCGCATTAGGAGAGGCCTATGTCCAGCAGTGGACTGCGATAGACTGATTGATTGATTGATTCAATTTTGCGCTTATTCTATCTACTAACTCTTGCAACACTGAATGTGACCTCTTCCCACCCTTCCTATTTACATACGTGGCATCAAAAATAACGTAAAGGTTGAGCCTCTCCTAGAATATAAGACTATTGCCACTACGTTTCTTTAAGCACGATCACGTCACTTTCCATCAGGTGGACCGTGGCTCTGAACAGGAAACAAATCAGCTTTACCTTATCGCACCAAACAGGTCGTCGTAAGGGCACCGTCAACTCATTTTCACTGTTTTCGAATCCTAGAATGAAAATCATTCCACGGCGCGGTTCATTGATTTACACTTCATTAATATCGCCTAAGAATGAAATATGACGCCATTATGGAAATCTCATAATACCAACACGAATTTATAACGACAAAGATAACGAATCATTGAATAATTATGTTAATTGTAAAAATTATTGAGGGATGAACACAATAAATTGTGGAGGGGGCTGATTCGAACCTCGCACGAACCGATATTTATTTATAATTTATGTTCTAACCGGTTCCAATAAAATCCGGTAAAAACGTTGAGATCCACATAATGTGGTATTATTATTGCATTACTAGATAGATATTATATAAGGTTCGTCATTTTCACTCCAGTATTAGTATACCGGGTAAAGAACTTTAATGTAGTCTCTGATCCAGACTACTAAGTCTGAATTTCACAGTATGATCACAGATAACATTTCACAGTATGATACCATGACCGTGCTCATATCAGATACGTAAATCAACGCGATACGTTCTACCATGCATGTGTGTCGGGACGGTATGATGTTCATAGTCTCATACATTACAGTACAAAATATTTTTTTTGCCTTTTAATAAGGTAAGCTAAATTATTAGGAGAGGATTGTCGCATCGATTTTTGATAAATATTAAAGTCTTCAATAACTGTATCCTTCCTGGTGGTAAGCTGGGCTGTAGTCTAAGGTTGTCTAGAATGGTGATCCCTAACTGACGGCTTCGACGATTAATGTAAAGGCAAGGATTCGAATATAGGACAACTCAATAGTAAGACCGACTTTTTAACTACTACGGAAACTTTCTCTACATCAATAACTATCATAACGATAATAGCTAGGCAATCAGTAATGGGAGGTCATTTATTAACAACTCAACTCTACACATTAAATGATTGTAATTCAAAAGTCATAATGTAATTAGGTACATATATTATAAATACATTATTCTTTGCGTGCCTTGTGGTGTGGCATCAAATCCCTGTGGCATACGAACGGCGCTGACTGCAATGAAATAGCGAAGTTCTAAAACATGTTACCCAAGTTATCTCTCCATTGTGATATACTCGTAGTTTTCTATAGTTCAAATAAATTGTTAAATTGAGGTCAATTACTTCAACACTTGTCCGTTCTAATTGTATTTTTCAATAATTGAATATGAACATGAAAAGCTGTGTTTCACTGGCGAAAATGTTAAGGTACGACATTACATTAAGGGAAGGGGGTCACCTCAAAGAGATGTCCTCGGCTCTGCCGGGGTGCGAGAGATATGCCTTGTATATTCGCACTTCCGGCAATCAAAGACCCATAGACGGCGTGCGTTTGTCAATTCGTGTCCGACATAATTACCTTCACCGACTTTGGTGGAGGCGGTATACGGGGGGATTTCGGACACGGCAAAAAAAGAGAGTATTAGTAATTGAAATTATTTCCCATGACCACAGATTAAATAATACTATGTACTGTAATAGTACTATGTGCCCTGACCCTCGTTAGGATTCGAATCCGAAACCGCTCGATCGTAAACCTGACTACTTAACCACTAAGTAAACCATGACACAACAAGTCGGTAAAGTACCTACCTAGTTAATTCCTTGAAATTCATTTTATCGGTCTACCATAAAGTGATATATGGTTCACCGACAGCTCGAGTGCATGGTCCGGCTTCAGGCCAGAGTGGGGAGGGGGCGCGAGGGTGGTCGCGAGAAATTGAATGAAAACATTGAATATTTATTCTGAGACGATGCCGTTGCACCGCTGTGGGCGCGCCACAAACACCAGACAGGTTGACAGACGGGGAAATAGGGTGCAGATGTCTGCCTGTTCAATTTTATTTCCAATTCCCAGGCGCTAGGGGATAATTCCCGCAATTTTGGGGACTAAATACGACATTTGATATTAAGGTAAAAGTATAATTCCTGGGATTTCGTATAACCCTATTTATCATTTTCTACAATTTCTACTAATATGTAAAGTTGTGTAAAGTGTAAAGTTTCTACTAAATGGAAAGTTTATGAAGATGTTTTCTACTCAAACGCGTCCAAACGACTGAATAGATTTGGCTAAAATTGGGTACAGCGATAGAGTAAACCTAGTCTGGGATAAAGCATAAACTTTTTATGCATGCTCTATTCAATTCAATTTGATATCAGAACCACAACATTACGTCTTGAAATATTAATTAAAAATATTTACGTTTCGTTTGACGATCAGCGCGAGTGGAGTCGCAGGCAACGGCATAGCAGTAAGTATATAGAATCGAATGGAGGGACGACAGTCAAAACCGTGGGTATCCGTCGGATCCAAACCGCCTCCAACCGGATTGGAGGTTCATGGGGGAGGCCTATGTTCAGCAGCGGACATCCTATGACTGAAATGATGAAGAACCTGCATCAATCAGTTTATCTGAGAACCAGTCAAAAGTTGTTGTAGGATTAAGTGAATTTGTAACGATAATATTTTCTTGAACGGCCCACAATTTTAGATAATTCGAAGAAAATTATAAAACAGTTTACACAGTCTAATAAACTTGCAAAGAACAATTAGTTCCAGTTGGTCAAGTAGAAAAATAGACGTGAAGAAAAGTGCTCTGCCTGAGAATATTGAACCAAACTCAGCTATGGTTACAATTTGATATTATTTATTTATTATATTATATGCTACAACAGTCTTCTAGTACAGTCTACAGTGGAGATCTCACATCGTAGTTTTATTTAGCTCATTGTACTTTTACCGCCATGACATTTGACATTCCACTTAAGATGCAGACAAGTACACGACCCACCTGATTGGATGGTTTTCGTGACCTGTAGACGGTTTCAACGCCACAATTATGCTACCAACCCTGTAGAAACCTTCTATCGTCCTTTTGAAAGAACACCATATTGTAGTTGCTTGGAAAAACCATAGCAGGGAGTTTACTTCCAATACACCAATTAGGTACACAGCTTTAATGTGATAATTCTTCTGAACACAAACCAAGTTTTCTTTCTTTTTCCACCACCAAGCCAAACCACTGTATAGGCGGTAAATGCGACTGCAACACAGGAGGCGCGGGTTTGGTTTCTGCTATATGCAAATAATATGAATATTTGCGTTAGTCTGGGTCTATGTAAAATATACATGTATTTACAAAAAAATATCTAAGTAAACCCATTACACACTAGTTAAGCTATGCTCATCATGGGTAGTAGAATATTCATTTATTTTTATTTATAAAAAATAACAGAAAATTAAATAAGTAGTTTCCTCCTTTCAATAATAACTTTAAATAGTTGCAATTTTAGCTTCCAAAGTAAATTCACCAAAGTCTAAAATTATATATTTAAACTGTTTTGTAATTACCTACAATTACTTATGTAGTTACGGTGTTTCGTCCTTCGGTAGACTAAATTACTAATTACTAATAATGCAATATATTGTAATGTACCAGACTAGATTGCTCTTCTATCTGCAAAGACCTTTTTACTCAGTCGTAAGTCTTTTCGGCGCGTTCATTTGCAACATTACAATACAACTGTAGCGCACTAACACCGAGAGCCAGGTCGACTCTGTGCGATACTCTTTGCCCGTTCCGGGATGATCTTGTGGCTCTCCTTTTAATATTTGATCTGCATATTTATAAATCGTGTACGGACTGTTTGCGGCGCCCCTCGAGCGTGTTTGCAGATTTATAGTTTATTTCATTTCATGTGAGGGTCGGTCGGTCCGTCCACTCCACCCAAGAGCGTTGTAGCCGTGCGTTCTGTACAAATATGTGACGTGGAATATTTCTCTCCAGACTCGCAGTCGACCGCAATCTTCAGGAGTATATTAAGGTGAATTGTGAATTTATGACACTATAAAGCTATGCAAGTGGACGGACATGAGCACTTCGGAAGTAATGTGCTCTTAAGATGTTAGGCGAGTTCCACGAATACATTAATATTGGCACGAATGCGACGTTCACAGCACATGAACCGACAAGTTATCTTGTGGTGGCCCAAGTATTTGTTGTTGTCGATCTTGTGCATTATTTGATTATTGAGAGATTTTTGTTGGGGGTCGGAGACAAAGAGGTTGATCGCGGAAATTGGCCGCCTTATCCACGAATTAGTTAATAGGCGGTAACTCCCGCTCCTGCTCGTACCTGGGGCTAAGGATGGCCGTTCACTTCATCGTATTCAACGCCGGGAACGATACGGGGTGGGTTGCATGACACGACATAATTACGGATGTATTCTAATAATATATATATATTATTTAACCACATTATGTATGCATCATGCTATGACCAAAAGATGGATTGGAGTTCGACTTCGTCCAATGAGGTCGCAAGAGAGGTGTGTGTGGAGAAGTTTTAGTCATGTGACCGCTTTATTGAGCGATTTTATTGGTCGAAGTGGTATTTCATTGACATCAACTTAAGTTAGCGGAATGAGGCCTCAGGTATGAAAAATGTTGCATTGTTATGACGCGGTTGCGCAGTTCAGTTGGTATGAAATAAATAAATATTAATAAAAGATCATTATATCGTTTAGAGGTAACCTTATCAATCTTTATTATGGTTTACTTGTTTAAGTTACATTGCATGGCGCTCTCGCATGGCACGTATCCGTCCAGACCGTACGTGCACAAGATGTTCAGGAAGAAGTCCCCTCGGTTATGGGCCGGCACGTCCTCCACCGACAGCGGGTGGTCTATGCGCATTACTCGGGACCTGGTTGGAGTGATGGGTGGCCAGCGGACTGGAATCAGCTCTGTTTGAACAGGTGTAGGGTCCCTGGAATTACGTGTAAGAAATTATTTTATTACCATAATCCATAGCAATGTTACAAATGCGAAACCACGTCTAAACTACTTAACCAATTTTGATGATATTTGCTACAAAGATGAACTTGAGTTTGAGTAAAGATATGGGCTATGTTTCGTCTCGTAATCAACGTTAAAGTTTTTTTTATAAAAGAAAGTTTTTCTTACACCCACCCTGTATATGGAAGTACAGTAAGATTGAAATAATATCACTTTTAAGTGGTGGTGGTAACTGGTAAAGGCCCCCAACAGGTTTAGTGCGTAGAAGAACATTCTCATATAATAGAAATAGTCGACCGACATAGTGCAGTTATGAGCTAACATGATCTTGATGCTGTTTACAACTGTACTTGATCTTTATCTACCTTGATATCCTACCTCGCATAGTAATATAGTCTGTGCTTTAGATATTATTATAGTCATGAAGCTGTTGTATTTAAATTTTCTTTAGCACACAAACTGGATCCGACAGACAAACCGATTACACGGTTTTGTGGGGTTAATGTATTACCTATGTAAACATTTTTAATTAACTTTTTGCTAACAAGGTAGGCCAAAGAGGACTTTTTAATGTAGGTACTAAATATCGATGTAATACCTTTAGTCAGCAGTAAATGATATAGATTTGATTTAAAAAAAACACCTTTAATAGGAGCTGACTTTCAAGACGAATAAGTTAGGGCTTAAATAGGGTCCAAATACTACGACTATTGAATGGAACAGGTCTGTTAAAGGCATCTTTGTACCTAATACCTACTTCTGGCATTTCGTCTGATGATGTGGAACATCATGAGGTTTTAGTCACTTGGACTTTAACGTGACATCTTAGATGACAATAAATTAATTTCTGAGGTTCTGATGGCGGAGAACAGATATAAAAGTAAGGAAGAAAGAAATTATACTAAGCCACGCAAAATACAATACGCGTATGACATCAAATATTTATAGTTATTAAATGTGATAACAAAGCAGGGGTTTATAAGCGACATATCCAGCATCAGTATTGGAACTATTGGTCTCCGTGGAGATTTTGCGCAAGGATAAAAAGTATTGAAACTATTGGAATTTAGAATATTGACAGCGATGCTTCAGTTGTTAAAATATTTACATTGTGAATTAAGACCATTTTAGGTTCCTCAAATAAACAGTAGGTACAGTTACAGAATTGCATCACAATGTATCACACCATCTCGAGATTTACCATAGCTCGTGAACAAACAGGATATATACGTAATATGTGTATTCAGTGTACATATTTGCGTAGAGTTATACTTATCCTATGTTGTTGAGAAATGGAAGCAAAACAAACTGTGTGAACATTATCGTACGGTATATCAGGCAACATTCGCGCTGAGATAATTGTGTTCAAACAAATCTTGCTGTCATTGTCGAAGTAGGATATTTTTTTACAAATTATCGCAATAACGTTTTTAAATCGTTATATTTTAATAAACAGTCTTCTAATAAATAGTCCAAGTAAAGTTATAGTCTATAAGTATAATGCGTAGGTACTTACCCAAACTTCATGAAGTTAGTAATCATCGTAGTGAATCTATCTATCATCAGTTTATCCAAATTGTTTACTGGCAAAGTGATGCCGCCAGGCTTGTATAAATAAAACAGCTCATCCGCATGCGAAGTGCCATTCACACCAAATCGATTAAATAAAAAGCTTACAAAGTTCCGGCCTCCTTCGTACGAGAACATGTAATTAAACACCGGTTTATCCGAATGTTGGGCCAGCAGTTTCGAGAAGGCATCTATAACTCCGTAAGCTAACCAATCCGAGTACAAGCTGATGGCCCCTTGAATTGATGCATCACTACTTATTCTTTCTTTGTGAAAGTAGTACGATCGAATTTTCTTAGCTATTTTCTTTTTATCTCGGTCAGAACACCACGCGAATGTGGAAGGCAGTCTATCTTTGAGGGTAGCATCTAAGTAATCTAAATTACTTTGGGCGTTGAGACCATAAAATAGCATTCCTTCTAGATCAGTGTATCCAATAATTGTAGGCACTTTGTTAAAATCTCCTGACCTTATAATATGGTACGGGGTGTCATGGAAGAATGCATCTGTGAAATTGCTATCCACGCATGGTGAATACTTGAAGTACTTAGGGTCAATTGAGGTATCGTGAGTGGCTGATAATAAGTCATGAAGCACCGCTTTACGGAAGGCTTTGTACACGTCCTTTTCGGTTCGAACTCTTCTTAATTTTGCTGCATCTTCAAAGGCGGGTCTGAGCGGGTCTACATTGAAAGCCCATGGAGTGAGAGCAACGCCGCTCATAAGAATAGCTTTATGGAACAGTCCTTTACTCCGTTTTGATAGCATATGCATGGATGACGAACTTGCTCCTGCACTTTGACCAGAAATAGTCACGTTGTCTGGGTCTCCTCCAAAAGCGGCTATATTCTTCTGTATCCACTTTAAAGCTGCTAGCTGGTCTTTCAACCCGAGGTTCGCTACATTGTTGAGACAGAGGAATCCCAGGACACCAACTCTATAATTAACTATGACTACAATGACGTTCTTTTTGACTAGAAACTCTGCGTTGTAATGCCACTTAGCACCATAGTAGTAGGCCCCACCATGGAAGAAGACTAAAACAGGAAGTTTTTTGCCTTTCCTGGCGTTCTCTGGAGTGTAGATATCGAGCTTTTGGCAGTCTTCTGTACCAAGTTGTAATATGGAAACGGATTGGGCGCAAGTATCAAATTGCAGTATCGCTTCGAATACTCCACTCCATTTTGCCGGTGGTTTTGGTGGCTGGAAAACAATTAGGGTGATTTTAAATACAATATCTTAAAAATTTTAAAGTCTTGTGAACATGATAATTTTAATAGAGTGACAAAAATCCTTTTGAGCTACACAGAATGCATCTGATTCGATAGTTTTTTTTTATATATTTGGCGTCTTGAAGTAATCGCGAAATATAATACCTGTAAGATATTTCTGTTATTTTTTATTGGATATGGGAGGTTGTGGTAATATTCGCTACCTGACATGCCATGACGTAGGTCTGGCGTTTACGAGTTCGTGAACTTAGACGAGTTTGTAATAAACACGATTATAGCTTTTACGACTTTTATAACATATTAAAGAGACCTGATTTACCATTTCTAAAGTCTCTCAGTTTAACAATGTCATCGTAGCGTTACTTCTACTGAGAGTTGAATTTATGATAAATATGACAAGATTGTAACAGAATAATGAATAGTTAACCAGATAATAATCATCATCAGCCTTGCATTAATCCCACTCGCATCCGAAGTGGTCACCTCGGAGTCTGGGTCAGCTATTTTCCAGTTTAACTGCGTTGTGGCTAAACTTGTTGTACCGCAGTTATACTAATTGTTGAACATTTTTGGGCTCCAATTATCCACGACTGTCATAGATGTTCATATGACAACTGGGATCGACGGCTTAACGTGTTCTCCGTGGCACTACTAGACTAGTGCAAATAGCCATATTCATGTAAACAAATACTTGCAATTAGCGGGGATAACACGAGATTACCCAAGCAATAAAAACAAACAGTGGCGCTCTGTGAGTGCCGAAAAAGTGAAAATTAGGCCAACATATGTATCAAACTACTTATATACCGAAATATGAGTAGGTATTTTAACAGGAATTATCACAATCTGTCAAAACAGGTTTCGGTAACGGTGTCGCGAGTTCAATTTTCCCATCTCAAAAAATATTCTAAGAAAATGTATAGCGCGCCTAAAGAACTTTGCATTTCAAAAAAATCACGTACGAGCTTTACGTTATCAATAGATAAGACCCTGCCAAACTCAACTGTAAGTCGGTTAACCCACCTCTTAGGGAGCTTAGTCCAATAACAGCCCATAAAAATTGGCACTCAGATAAAGAAGAAAGCACAAGATAACTCAAGCGAAAATTTGATCTTCTCAATGTTAATTCACTCATAAGCAGATGACATAAAACAACCAATGTCTCATAAAACATATTTGTGCATTATACGGCGTGAGTTCAGGCGTATAATATGGTTAAACGTTACCTCAGCTTTATTACAAACATTTGCATATACGATGTATAATAATGCAGATTACTTTCGCACTGTTTAACTTACTTGGAATCTCTCGCTGACGCCATACGGTATCCCATAATACCGGTTCTGTCCACTAAGGCCGCGTAGTCCCCTTAGCCTGCCTTCGCTGACTTGTACGACAGGTGTGTGCCTGACGAACGCATGCGCACATTGTACACACAATAAAAACACCAACAACTTATCCCTGCTTAACATATTCTCGTACTGAACCCGCACACATTATTTTATCACGAATCTTGTTCGTGTACTGCCGTCATTTCGAAGCGCGAAGTTCTCTTAATCTACAGATAACGGTCCTATAAACAGAAAACTTGATTGAACACAATGTCAAAATTTAAAAATCAAGGGCGATGATCACTGTCACGGCTATTACCGGGCCATATTTACAAGTTAGGTCACATAGAAGTACATCTTATGTACTAAGAGTAGGTACACTAGAGAACACTAATTCAAGCTGTAATAAAGTAATCTTGGTTGTCTTGATGCACTTTTGTAACGAGTTAGTTTGATTTTTTTATATTTACATCCGGTAGTGTGAGATTTTCACCTATATTAACATGATATTAACTTGAGGGAAAACTCAGTTCGATGAACACTTAATTAAAACACCACTTTAAATTTCACGTCGATAGTTCGACTATAAACACTTGTAGAAAATTGTGTTTCAGCTTAATCCAGTTTTCGTAAAGTTCATTGGTGAAGTTCACCAGTGTTATAAACCACGGGTTGTGGTGTACAGCGCTGTCCAACAGGTACTGATCGAAAGGCCTGCCGACCGGTGCACGGTGTCCTAACAGGTCTTGCGTAAACAAATAACTTTGGTTCGCAAACTATACTTAGTACTTACAGATCACTGGCTGGTTACAAATGTATCCTTTAGAGATTATTAATAAAATATACAAATAAGACGCCCTTACACTACAATGGTGAAGTTAGTTATGTCGTTATCAATATGACATTAAATTAACACAACATTAACAAATTGTTCGAGGTTTCATTTATGATTCATTTACTAGTTTTAATCATCAACTCATTAATGATCAAAAATGAGTTAATTAAAGCTTGTTACACAACTTAGGCTGTTAACAAGCACACGGCTTACCCGATGAGGAATGGGTGCCGTGGTTTATGGACGTGTCAACGTCAGAAACATAACACATGCGACTACCAATCTTGGGGGAAACTTCTAATGCCATTCTTAAAGAACTCCATACTGCAGTGATTTCTTTCAGACAAACTTTGTGCCATTTCATTGTGTAAATCTTTGTTTAAAACTAAACTACCAGTAGGATTAAGTACTGCTCTTCTTATTTCTGTTATAAATTATATAAACTTGTAAAATGTTGTTACATACGATAACATCAATAGTTTCTTATGATATTTATATATTTGTTATATTTTTTATGAATGATCGGAGATTATTAAACTGCATCTTAGTCTTAAGAATCGACATGATTAACATACTAGTATAGTATTTTCATAACCACAAAAACTTGAAACACGAAAATTTATCATTATAAAGTCATTAGATATTCAAATGCAGTAATGTAGTTAGATATTACCAGTTAATGTGCATGTATACTTTCATGAATATCGGTCAACCTATCAATTTGCCTATCGGAGTCCACTGTTGGACATAGGCCTCTCCTAATGTCGAGAGGCATTGGCCTACTGTTGCTACCCTGGTCAGACGGGTTGGTACAGGGTTTTATTTCGAGATTTCCTTCTCGCGCACTGATGTCGTTCACGGCTGTGAGTAAAAGAACTTAAGAGGCCTTATGGGTGTGATAAGGCCGCCATGAGGATAACCTTGGTCACCGTGTGCAACCACGAGTCCTCGCACACATCATAATGATGGCATTCGGGCGTTGGCTCCTTAACACAAGTGCCCGGTGTTCATCACCTGTGTCAATCGAAATGAGAGGCCCTCTAACGAACCATAGGACTCTCTAGCCAGTTCTCCAAGAAGTGCGCTTGCCTTAGTTGACCAAGTTAATTTTCACGTCTCCACATGGGCTGGGATTCGGAAGGTCAGTTTCATGCTAAGAGTGAAAGAAATTGACAGCGCACGTACATAATAAGTAATAATAACATACAAGGATCTCGGATCCAGTAGGTTGTCGTGTCGTGTTCATCACAAGTGCCAATCATTAATTATTATGATATGTTATTGTAATACCAAATTTGATTAAGCATTAGTAAATGAGTTAAAATGGTTGTGCAAGATTTGAATGATGATTTTAAATGTACTTCAAATACCTATTAATTAATATGATTCAGAGTAAATGTGTCCGAGTATTCGAAATCGTTAATTATTTTTGTGTTTATCATATACCTAATATAGCTCTACATTTTATAAGTGTCACAAGAGGCTACCCGTAAATTAAACTTGTAAATAAAACGTCTCATTATAGAAGTATCTTCAAACAGCAGGTGACATTGAGCCTCCTTCGGCAATAATGACCCATGAACGGCGTGCGTTTTAGTCGATTCGAGTCCGACAATCACAGCCACCGACTTTGGTGGATAAGGCGATATCTGAGCATTAATTCACCGCGTATTAACCCATCTTAATTTCCAAACAGTTTCTAAGTTTACTATCAGATGAATAACGTCTCTATCTCTTAGGGTCAATTCAGGTTAGGTGGAAAAATAGCTTTCATATGTTTATTAAATATCACCTTATTTTATATAGCTGTAAAATAATAATGTTATGACAGTACAGTATTGTTTGCTATGCATATTATTTGAATTTATTCATTTCGAAATAATACAAAACCGATTTTCGAAATATGCTTACATATTTTTACTAAACACACGAATTTTTATCTTCGTGCAATAATTTTATGTAATAATGTCCATATTTAATAAATATTCAACTCAGAAAATGTAATGTGCCATTGAACTGGTTTTCGGATAGCCTAATGACTGATAAGCATTGTTCTGAAGACTCTACCGCGAATTATTCAATTTCATATTAGGTCATATTCCTACAATAATGTGTATTCAATATTTACCTATAAGCACGGATTTTGAACCTAAATCACGAAAGAAAAGAGACCCTGGGGAGTTAATTATTTAGATAATAATACTTGAGTGGCAGATTTGAACTCGTTCACTACCGCTGCACACCATGATATATCCTCAAACGACAGCACAAAAATGCGTACTACGTACATAGAGAGAAGCAAGAATTTCAGCACATTTCAAGTTCACTACTCGCACATATACCTCAACTTATGTCCATTTAAAATATATTTTACGTATAATTTATTTTATAGCTATTTATAATTCATTTTGTAATCGAATAAACGCTCGGTATGCGTTTCAATACCTACTATTTTTTCTTATTTTTTATTTTTATTAAAGGTATTTGCGGGCGTGTACGCAACTACATACACGCAATAATAAATCAAGTAGAATACGTCCTGCAGTTATTGCTATATGCCACAATACTGTACAGAAGATTTTCAACGTAATACGCAACGCGTTTCGTACCTCACTTATCATCATTTCAGCATGCCACGGCGGCCACGAATCTTTGGACTGCACCCTGCTGACCATCAGGTGAAGTGCAGTCCATTCAACGACCTACCTAAATATAAAAAATAAACATTTTACCAATAAAAGTGTGAAATAAGTCCCAAGTTTATATTTAATTCAACAAAAATAATTTGATCTAAAAGTTGTGGAACTCAACATGAGAGCGATTTCAAAGAAAGTGCCCGTCACAGAAGTTGAAATGAAAACACTTAAGTTTTTAACGAACGAAAGTCACAAACAATAATACTAAGTGCATTAAAATAACATTGCCCTATGGCGCGGAGGGGAGCTCGGTTGTTTCTTTTGGCTTCTTTTCAAAAAGGCAATACACAACTCGCTTTTAGTACAGGAGCTCCTTCATACATAACTTATTTTATGTGACTCTAAAGAGATTATCGTCACTAAAATCTTACAGTACCTACACGTATTTGTCCAGTAGCTTAGGGTTAAATCGTTTTCAGATATTTCACAAGACTATATACATACAGTACGTACGTACATGCATACAGTACGTACGTACATACGTACAGTGGGCGTCAAAAGTTCCTGACATCCTACGATCCATAATCCTTTGATAGCCTAAGTCCAATTTAACCAAAACCACTGGAGAGGTTTTGTATTGTCAGTTGGCAGTCTGAGAAACCCTTCTTTGTATTCTGTACTGACAGCACAGAAACTCTCTTAACCTTCTCCCCTCCCTCCATTCCCCTTACCCTATTTTCTCTATATGGTTGGTAGCACGAATGAGACGCCACTGGTATTGTAAACATCCATAGGCTACGTTAACCACTTTCCATCAGGTTCGCCGCGTGTTTGTCTGTCAGTTACGTGGTGTAAATAAAATCAAAAGTAACATAAATAGCGTTAATAAAACGAACTAGATTAATGTCTTGTTTCCTAAACTTAATTAAATTAGTAAGTAGATCTATTATCCAGTAGCTTCTCCAATAACTTTCGAATCCCACTGTACACGTACACATACAAGTAAAGCTACAATAGGTACTAAAGTTGGTTGTGCATCACTAATTAACAAGCAGAAAATATCTTCTATACGATTGAATCTCGCACAAAACTACCATAAACCTTTCATATTACAGACACGTGGCATATTGGCAAACCATCTAATTTTCTTAAACGACAATTAATTCTCATCTAGGCACTGCTGACTCGCTGTATTTTAGCAATAAATACAGAAGAAAGACAGCTTCCATTTAATCTAAGATTAACAGTGTCGTTACAGCAAGCCGTCTATTTTATGCCACCAAATAATTTTATTAAATATAAATTGTATGACATTTTACACCGCGGTTACTAGACTAGCTTGTGTTATGGACGAAGGGTAGACTTGGCGCTTTCGTACATTTTTTATTACAAATAGATACTAAATATGTTTACGCACGCTCTACCGCTACGCCACAGAGGTCGACTCTCACAAACAGTTCTGTTAACTTGTTATTTAATCAATCAAAGCAAACTCAGCTGGCGAACGATTAACTGATTCCTGCCCACGATTTAAAGTACAAAAAAGGGCAAAATTATTCTGTAGGGCCGGCCGGAGTGAAGTCCGGCGACTAGTCGTCGGGGGGACTGCGGGTCGGTCCAACGAGATAACTTTTGAATTAAAACGCCGAGGAAGTCCTTCCGTCGTCCAATTTGCATGTTTGCCCAGTTTATAACAATTAGCCGTCGCTTCCCGGGTATTTTTCTTTATTACCCGGATTAACAGCCGCCGTCCACCGTACCTCTGACTTGCACTTAATTACGCTTTATATATGAATGCGTAGTGCGATTGCTGCGTTTATTGCCGGCTTAAATGCCTCTTATTGTGATTAGGAGCCTGATGAGCTTATGAAATTTTTATGAGGACACGCTCATTTCAGAGCTCTTAATCTACTTACATAGTAACGACCTACATCTTATTATGTTACCGAAGATAAGTGCCGTCTGTATGTGCTTATCCGCTTATGTGTTAAATATATGTTTCATAATGTCATAATTTTGGTAATTCTGTAAACTCTAAGTATTAAATTCAGCGGAGTAAAAACGAGTCTCAAAGTTCTGTGTCAAGGTCTGGGTTCAATTGCCCGACCTGTTTAATATATATTTTTAAGTATTGTCCATTCATATACCCCTTGCTCATTTGGTGATCTTAAAAGAGTCCTACAAAGTAAAGGGCTCCTATAATTGACGTCCGCGCGTTAAGTTGCAGTTGCATCCCTAGTTTCCACTTCTGAACCCATGTGTTCCTTTTCCGCTCTTATTTTTGCACTTACTTCCCAATTCTAGATCACCGAAATTAACACATGTCATCTTATACATCTAGCCAGCATACTTAGGTCAACACTTCATTCGAAACCCAGCGGCGGAGGCGGGAGCAGTATGACTTTAACACAATCTATAAACATGTCATCTTGTACATTGAGCCAGCATTACTTGGATCTACACTTTCTGTCGAAACCCAGCGGCTTGAGCAGTATGACTGGCCCAGCGAAGGTCACTTCCCTGCAGGTTATTCACCATGTTGCAAACACGAAGGCGAATAATAACCTTGATCCTCTGTATTTAACGTGTGAAATGAAACAACATGAATATGCATACGATATAAAAGGTTTCGAAAGACCTTTAAATGTCCTGACTGCGTTTATATTACTACTATAAAACTTGGTATGAAATTTTATAAAATACTATAAAATTTAATATAGGTACGTACACATAACGTACGTGCTTAAGTTTTTAAGCATACGCGAACTTACTTAACGTCATAGAGCATTTACCTAAGAGTAGTTTTTGGTATACTCTTTCTTTTTCTCTAATCGTCTTATTTTACATGAGTAACCAGTCCAGCTAGTAATATTTGAGGTTAATTTACCATTTACCAATTATACCTGCCTTCGTCCAACGCCTGACATATTCAAACATAAAACAAAGTTACGTTAGACCTAACTCGCGCGCTGTGAGACAGGCGCTAATCAAGACCATTCATGTATGTTAATGTAATTTGAGCCTCCACTGAAGTTGCCGAGACAGATCTAATCTGACTTTTCAGTAATTGTTGTTAGTTGTTACCACTTTTGCTGTCACATGTACTTTGAAAGCACGCGTTAGGGTTAAAGGTGTGTTTCCATGAATTTGTAACATGGGAAGAACATGCTCACACGCCAATTCGCGTGTTGTTTCGGAATAGGATTTCTTATCGGACTCCATGTAACCCAGCGACATCGGATTGCTTTCAATTAGAAGATAATGCCAATAAGTATTAGAAGCTCCATCTTGAGTTGCTTTTTTTTCGTGTGCAATATTCCCACGGATACCAGTCGCTGTCTTTGGGTCGTTGCCTATGGGTCTTCGGTTGCCGGAGGTGAATTAGTAGGTAACATAAGTTATCGGAGTAGGCGTTACATGGCGGAAATCCATTACCAGAAAATATATTGGGTGAGACAGGGGAACGCACCACTCACTCACGATTTGACAATCCTAACGATAGCAACTGAAAAATATCATTAACCATCATAGAAAATAATGCCAAACTGCACCCCTCAAAGCAAGTTTTCTCACAAGCACAAGTTCCCATATTATGATGTTGTCCTTTCTATGACAATTAGCAATATATTGCTGTAGCTATTATTGGGATTGTTAAATTGGATTGCAAAATTACAAAAAAAGACACAAGCATTAAAAGTAATCTTTACTCCTTCTTCAGGGCTCTGTTCCGGCTTCCACACTACTGTAGCGCTTCAGGCATGTTTGCCGATGCCGGTGTGGACGACTTTTACGCGGTAATGCGCAAAAAGGTTGCCTCGCTGGTATACAGGGTGAGGCGGAGCTCGAATGGAGTCCTGAGGATGGTTGGTGAACACCTTGATTCGGTCCTGGTTGGTAGGTTCATCGAGCTACATGTTAAAAAAGGTCGATGAGCCTGCCCCTGGAGCGGTGTTATGTACATGCTGTCTTCACATAATTCTATTTGTTATACTAACATAGTTTATAAGGTATATTGTTACTAATATTATGGATCCATGGTCTGAAATTAAAAGATTTTTTTTTTTTTTTTTTTTTTTTTTTTTTTTTTTTTTTTTTTTTTTTTTTTTAGAATGATTCTGAAAATGAACTTATTATTGTTTGCACCTCCATAACGTTACACGTGTCCGAACCGCACCCTCTAATAGGCGACTTAACTTAAAAACTTCAACACATAATCGCCTAAGTTAATTTTCAGGGCGTCGTCGGCCATTTTTAATTTAACTTTGAGCAGTGTGTCGTGTTGCGTGAATGCAACAGTTAGAACATTACTGCTTACAGAGTTAACTTGCTTCTTAGTTACACCGCTGATTGAGGTCATGTTGTACTTCAAATATTAGTTTGCCCATGGGTGTTGCTTAGATGTATTCAATGTGTACATACAACACATACAGGAGCAGTGCGTCCGATGCCCTCGTCTGTAATAGTACCAGACACGTTTGTCATAGTATATGTGTTGATAGTGTCCGAATTCATATCCGCGTTCACGAGACCTGGCACCGCCTAAAGCCGGTGTTCAGGCTTGAATAGCATAATAATAATGAATAGCATAACATTTTTATACCAGTTTAGTCAGCAGTAGATACAAATAGAATCTTTACGGTTTGTATAATTATAACTAGTTTATGGACCGTTATATCGAAAAAAGTCGTCATTAACTTTACGGTGTATACCAAACGGATCTCGGACACGAGGAATCGAAGCCCTGGCGTGCGGCTTGTTTTGATAGATTCTATGATTGGTATATTTGAGCTCGTCCACCACGGTTCCACCCCGTGCTATCCCCAAAAGACGCGTATGAAGCGCATTTTGACCAGATTTTGGGTTCATATTTCGTGCCTATACCTATACGACAGCCTGGCGTAGCGGTAGTGCACACGACTGCTACGCACCGGGCGCAGGTTCGATCCCCGCTTAGTGCAAAAAGTTGTATGCATGAATATGGCTGTTTGCACTGGTCTGGTCGTGCCTCGGAGAGCACGTTAAGCCGTCGGTCCCGGTTGCCATACAAACACCTATGGCAATCGTTACGGGTAGTTGGAGCCTTCAAAAACCCAACCAGTCTAACATGGAACTTCGATATCGCCCTTGGTCATTGGACCATTGGTTGTGGAGGTCAGATGGCAGTAGCTTCACGCAAAATATCGAAATTCAGCCGCATCACAGTTAGACTCGAAAGCCGACCCCAACTGAGTTGGGAAAAAGGTTCAGAGAATGATGATGACCTATACGACCGTTATTAGAGGTTAATGACGTCATACCACAACTTTGTGAGAACCAGTTCTTAATAGGATACGCAGTTATATACTGGTATTTTGTTGCTAATGGATGTGGAACATTTTTTTCCTGCGGTAATCATTACAGATATATCGCCAGGCCGCCATTGACTCAAACGGACTATAACAGCATGCCGGCACGGCAGGAGGCCTTCATACCCTGGTTATGGAACATATTACGATTGTATGTTGAGCGAAACCCAGCTATTAGCATGATCATAGGGAGACACAATCATTTACCTTTTGATTGGTCATACAGGTATCATGCAATTCAAAAGTTTAAAGGTGAAAAGTGAATTTATCGCAATTGGTTTCTTTTGGAACGAAGCGAACGATCTATTTTCAAACCCAGTTTTTATAGTTCAATACAATTTAGTCTCAAAAGGAAAATTCCTTTTGAGACTAAATTACATTTTCATGATTAGATGTTCCTAATCTTATCCAGTCTGCGAAGGTTCTTGTGAAACTTATATATTATTCAAAGTATTGAAAAGCCACATGCTTTATAAATGTTAAATCATTCGAGAGTAAATTTTTGTTACATATACTTAAGCTAAATTCCTTGTAGGATTAGGAGTTTCACGTCGGTTGTGTATTGGCTCAGATTCAAACCTTTCGATCATAAATAACTAAGCTACCAATCAAGTTCTGGTACAGAAGATCCAAGACAGAATTTTCGTCGTGTATAGCACTAGCCTGAGCTGAAAATTGTGTGCCTAAACCTTCAAGTACAGGCTTGCATATTAGACCTAACATACATACTTGTGCGTACATACATACTGGAAAGCCGACCCCAACTGAGTTGGGAAAAAGGTTCAGAGAATGATGATGATACATACTTGTGCGTACATCGTTGCCAAAACTATAACAGTGCTTCCGTCCTGGCTGTAAAATTAACTATTAACGTGTTTACGACCGCATGATTCGCTTCCTTAAGCTGAACTTTTGAATTCGTTCCTCAAAACTACGCTTCAGTAGCCTAAGCACGAAATACTACCGAATTCGTAATGTAAAGGTATCGGCAGAACGGAGCATTGCGATTGGCGGGTTAAACACGCACACAGGTTCACAAGAGGCAGACTGCCAATCACAATGCTCCGTTCTCTCGAAACCTTTACATTACGAATTCGATAGGAGTTCATGCTCGTGCTACTGAATCGACACCCGAATCGCAAACTCGTCTCGAGTAAGCGTCTCTGTAACGTGGTGGTAGTGAACGCGACTGCTACCCAGGGGCACGTGTTCGATTCCTACTCAGTGCATATATTTTTATGCTATTTGCGTTAGTCTGTTCGTGACTCGGAGAGCACGTTAACTGTCGGTCACAATTGCTATACGAAGATCTATGGCAGTCGTACGGGTAGTTGGACTAGTCAGCAAGATCATCATGAATTTCCTTCGAAGTTCAGCGGCATCTTAGTTAGACTAAAAAGCCTTTCCCAACTGAGTTGTGAAAAGGATCAGAGAATGATGATGATATACATTTAAATTTAGCCTGTCATGTTGATAATAAAACATTACCACCCGTTTTAGTACCGAATATCCTTGAACCTTTGCAGATGCGCAGAGATGTTGCATCCTTAGCAATATTTAACCGTCTCTAACATGTCCATCAAGAACCAAGCGGTTCGGTGAGTCTTTACTCTGCCGCACCATTAAGTCTTGGAATTCCTTACCAGCTCACGTGTTTTCTTCTTCCTTCAGTCCCGGGTCCTTTAAGCAGAGCGTGAAAAAGCATCTGATGAGGCCGTCAACCTAAGTCCACCATTGTAACACTTTACGTGTTTGTAATGATGACCCTCTGTCCAGAGACTTTGCCTTTAGCTTACCATCAGGCGGGATGAAGTCAAATTGATGTATCCTAAATAAAAAAAAATACAAGTATATTTTTGCAGAATATTTTTGACGGTTGCATTTAATCAAAAATAATTATGCAGTCCTGAGAGGATGTCCTGAGATTCTTCCAAACATTTGCAGCAACTAAATATATACATATCTCACGAAGATTCGCGGTAATAAGTCCATTGTTACGCGCGCAAGTTCGGCCGTTACCTCTGACTGTCGCGGCACCGCTTTTATGCAACTTGTTCGTGATTCATGTTCATTGTTCATCCTAAATTGTTACAAACAACAAACAGCGGTTATATTATCTTTATTACACCCTGAAGACGCTCGCAAAGATTTGCTACACTTCTTGATATTTTAAGTCTTGTTTCACTGTTAGTTTATCTTGACGCAGTACAGTTGTAGTTTATGTTGTACTTTTATAACACCTGAATATTTATTGATGGCTTAACGAGCGTTTTATTGTAGTGTTAACTACCAATAATAGCTGACTGAGACTGGCTGCTGTGAGTACGTTATTTATTAACTGTCGGGTTGATACATTTGTAAGCTGCCATCGCCTCTTTCTGCAAGGAAGTAATCCTCGAGAAAGAAAGAAGGCAGGGCTCCGTAGAGAGACTTCGGGCCGGCACAACCCGCGACGAGCCGAGATCACTCGGGCGTCGCGGGGAAGGATCTGAACACAGTCTTACAGGAAAGGGTCTTCGCTGGCTTTGAGTCAGCCGGGTGAGGGATACGCCAGAGGTTACCTCACCCTCTGCAACTGCAGGGAGGGGATCCGTGGAGATTTCAGAAAAAAAGGGCTGATACACTGACTTACCGTCTATTGTTGAACAACAGGCCTGATGAACAACAGAACAGGAGATACCGTGTGGTTTTCTGTTGATTCAACCGAACTGGTTCACCATACCCTTCTGTGGCGGTACCCGGAAATAAAAGTATTCCTTCCGAACATAATTTTATGACCACAAAAACACACATTTTCGCCAATACCACATCCTAATTTATAAATACCCTACGTCAGGTCAAACCAGTTCGGTGGGGGCCGAAGCTCAATTAGACGGGCCCTAACCAAATATCTGAGGGTCAGCCCTTTATTTCGCTACTCGGGATGCGAATCTATTTGCTTTTCATTAAATCATGTTGGTAGTGTACAGATGTGATAGACAAGAGACACGTCCTTTACTCAATTTTTGTAATTCATGTGCGGTTTGGAGACAATATTTTTACAAGCCGTTCCATTATCTGAAATTATCGAGAAAAATGTAAAGTATATCTGTTAGTAGGTCAATTACTGTTACATCAGACTTACTCCTACTCAAAACTAAAACGTTAGAAACAAAACTATAACGAGAGTTCTACGCACAAATTATGAAAAAGCAAAACAAATTATCTACATAATAATTATGTGGACGCATGCGCGATCAGCAAATAGATTAATACATTTGCAAATAAATGGAAACACAGCGTAATTTTACGCAAATTATTATTAACTATTTCATGAGATAAGATATAGTGGTCTATGAAACTTCACATAATTTAGTGTTTAAACACTCGTGTTTGGCAATGTGAAAAAAATAATGGCAAAATGTTTTGCTTTTTTACTAATGACTTAAAATAAGGTCACGTCTGCAAAATATTCAATGTTAGGTGTCAACAAAAACAACTACTATTTCAACAACTGTATAAAAAAAATTGCAAAAATTAAAAGACCATTTAATAACAATAAATATCAAACTTTAATAAATTACTTTTACCATTTCAAAAATAAATATCAAACTTTAACAAAAAGTATTGGAAATGTTGATTTAATATAACCTTTTCCATTGTTGACGTAGGTGTCTAATTACTCTTGTGATTCTCCTTTAATTAACTAACAATGTTAATTACAAGAGAATTACTTGTAACTTACAGTTTATGATTACCCTAGAGAGAAAGGCGACGGTTGAAATTTCAAATGTTTTAAGGAACTTATCCAGTACCTATCTGAAGTTTACATCATCGCTTCGTCAATATGATTTCGTCCTTATTATTCTCACCTCACCTTCCTTCCATTTCAGCCCTTAAGGTCGAACTTCAGCCTTGAGAGGACCCAAGGTCAAGTCACACCAAACTATATTGCATTTCATTGAGTATGGTGATAACTCATTCATATCGATTTGATCTCTCAAAACGTTGAGGCTGTACCTATGTCACCACGAGTGGACGTGGTGACATGCAGCCTTAAAGTTTTATAGAAATTCGTCGGTATTATTAAGTCAGTGTTTGTAAACCCTCATAAACATGTCCCATTGATAAAAAAAAGTATTCCCACAATTCTCTCTAACCCATCCAGCTAAGCTAAATTACCTGTACAGGAGTGAGTTTTTGTCGGTAGTGTAATGACCAGGATTCGAACACGGGACCTGTCAATCAGAAGCCAACTCTATAACTACGGCGTTATTTAACTTATCATCAGTTTTTCATGTCCATAACACCAAAGGACAGGTTTTCAGTTAACTTTCTTTTCCATTTTCCTACGAAGTTGTTCTGCAATTCTGAATCACCTCTGCACACTTTTCAGCTTACTCTGCATTTCTGTATGATGAGAAACTGTTCTACAGTGGTGTTCCTCACAATTCTCACTCCACACAGACTTGGTAGTGCAGAAACTCAAGCTGTGGCTAACTTATATCATTGGAACTGCTCGAGTCCATAGTCTCTTCTCCTATACTTGTTGTATGTGTCATTCCACAGTCTCACGGAGTCTTCGTCCCACAAGGGCGCCGTGCTGATCTCAGAGTCTATCACCAAAGCTATAGGGTTCCTCCGTTTGCTAGGTCGCCATCTGAACGGAAGTAACTGCGACGTGTAGGGCGTTGGGTCACTGGAATTGAGAATAATGAATGCTGTTAATAGCACAACTTGTGGACTTTTTGCCTTAGAGAAATTATGAACCTGTGTTGTTTGGCAGATAAAAACAAATAGATCAACAAAGAAATGAGATTCGCCATTTACAAATGAGAGAGTTTACGAATGTCGCTAAGACGTGCATCCTGCAATCATTTTGAATTACTTATTTACATATGAGTCTCACTAAAGTTCTATACCATTTGAATATGCAAGTTTTAAGTTTAGTTTCATGAATAATCTTGAATGAAATATTCAAAGTCTCACAGGTCACAAACATTAATAAAAATAATTTATAAACTGCGGGGTTTTATAGTACTATTTCCCTGCGGTAAGCTTTGCATAGAAATTAAATACGAAAGTGCATTATATACGGAGTAATGGGGATAAAAGGTGGCCGTAAATTTAATGTTAATAGCGTAACTTAACAATGTGGTTACAAAGTGGCAAATATTCATTATGGTATAAGATAAAGAACTTAAATATGTTAATATCGAGAAAATGTGAGTATAACATGTTAAACCTGTAAATAATGACCTTGTAGCCTTTTAGTACAGTCGGTCATTATATTGTATTAACAGGTTGGAGAAAGTATCTCGTTGTCTTGCACTTTTATAGGCAAAACCGTCGCGGTGACATAAAGCAGTGAGTGTGGTGTTTATGCAATTAGTTTCAGGTTGGGTTTTCCGCAGTATGTCAGTGCCATTATGTGGTTTTAGTCGTTGGCGAGCGGTAGGTACAGTAGGTACGGACTAAAAAAAATGAAAGAATTGTTTCGTCATTCCCTCATAAGGACCAAAGGTTATCAAATTGGAAATTTCCAGACATCATTATGTCATCATCATCATCATAGAATATAGAAAATGTAGTTTAAAAGTGGTCACACATCGTAATTGTAATCCGTGTTATAAATATTAATGTTTCCACTGCTCCGAAGCATTAATATTTATAAGTAGAGTATGAATAATAAGTAGTTAAAGTCGTAAACTCACATTTCCGTAAATAAATAAAGTGTTATATTATTGACGTATTGGTATATTAATTAGATGTCAAGGTGAAGTCAGTGGAAACATATTATAGTTTGGAAATAAACCACTTGCTTCGCTAGGCTAGTTAGAAAAATATTGTAAATTTATTTTTGGTTGGTTTGTTTGTAAATAAAACTACAAAAATCCACTGAGTTTATTGCCGGAGTATACTCAGGGCCTGGTGGTGTTATTGTGTGGTGACGAGGATATAATATTACCTCAGTTTGTCGTAAGAGGCGACAATGAGAAAAATACGCAGATGATATTACTACGAGAGAGGGAAAAATTGATTTAAAACTCTGTACCAACTGGTCTGGCAATTGTGGAGACAGTAAGCCAGAGCCTTCTAACATTGGGAGAAGCCTATACCCAGCAGTGGACTGCGAGACTAATTGATTACATTGTTTTAATATTTGTAACCCTTCGGCCGCGTATGTGCTCGCTATATACACGGTGTAAGGGGGACACTCCCGAAGCCGAGAGCTCTTGGTAGTATGGTACGACAATGTTTCCATAAAAAAAATCAGCGTTATGTACTCTCCAGCGTATTAGTAAAGCTAAATGAAACGAAAATTTTATAAAAAAACGCCAGTGCATAACAAATCAAGCCATCTTGCGACTTCATGTTTTAAATGAAATTTTGGTTTCATTTAGCTTTACTAACACGATGGAGAGTGTATTACACTAGTTAATCTGTATAAAAATAAATTGCCGTACCGCAATTTTTTTAAATGACAATATTTTGTGAACCAGGTGTATTACCAGGGGCCTTCGGCTTCGGGAGTGTTCCCCTTACATCCTACATGACCGCTTCTTGACTTTAACTCTATCCTAGATTTACACATTAGGACTGACATAATGAGCTACATTAATTTTCAGGATTAATGTATTCTATAGAGTCATGAAAAAAATATAAAATGTGCGAAACAAGGAAAGGGTTCGGTTAATATGCTCGTAAACGCACTGAGAGCGACCCTCATCTTATTTGACTCTTTTTATTTTCTACCCACGTCCCTAAACCCCACGTAAATGAAGATATAAAAACGATAAAAACAAACAAATATACTAAACGAATTTTGCTCTGCTTTTGTCGGCACAAATATGCTGTTCCACCGGAAATTACCATTCTCTCATTTAACATTGGCTTTTATACAAATAATTACTTATATTATATTTATTATACTTTCGGAGTAAGGGCTCCAGTTACTTGAGCGGATATGACTCGGGCGCGAGCCTAGGGATAACAGCCGTCTGTCACCCTAGCTGGAGCCGTCCGTGGCGACGGTGTCACGATACGCGCTTCTCCCGAGAAAAGACGTAGACACCATAGTCTCACACCCGAGAGGGCCTACAGCGACCCTGGGTCAATCAGGGCGTACGGAATATACCAGAAGCTACCAGAACCTCGGCAACTAATCATCCGAGACGGTAGTGCCGTTATGGTCAGGTTGGTCTGTTGGTCCCACGGTTGGTCTCCCGTAGTTTATTTGATTGGACTCATAGGTTTAGGACGATCGAATGCAGATACGAATCTGTACCACTGGCTCGTTAATCAATTAGTAGATATACCAGCTTACAGGCGAGGTTGATACTTGTGTACAAATAAATAGTATTATAATAATCTGGTCGCAGAATGACCTCAGTTCACCATGAGCGCGGGCCCGGGGGTGACGAATGGAACCGCCTGTCATCCTAGCAGAAGCAGGCCGTGGCAGCGGCGCAAGGTGCGTCTCCCCATACCATAACCTAATTTAAAATAAAAACTGCAACCACTGATTGCAGGTTCTCAGCATCGCTCGCTAAGTCATCGGAGTACCATAAATATATTTTCAAGACAAAAAACAATTATGAAAATATTAACAAAATCGTGAGCACGGGTATATATACGTACCTATATTTGGCAAAATTTGTCCACATTGTGACCATTCTTCTTATCATCTTTATCTCCAGATATCGCTGGGGAAGAGGGAACGAGTGCGGCTTGAACAGGTAGAACAATTCGTCCGCGTGTGACGCGCCGTTCCTCAGACCGAACCCTGATATTATCTTGGGCATGTTTATTAACCCATTGTACTTGAATTGGTAGTAATATATCGGCTGGTGGCTTGTCCTCGAGTATAACTCAGATTCCAATACAATAGGGAATTTAAAATGAATGTCCGAGTACAAATCCACCATGTCCATTATCATATCTTCTTTGTAAGACGAGAAATAATGACATCTGATCTTCTCTGCCGTGCAATTCTTGTCAAAATCAGAAGGAAACTGCAGGTCTGTCTGTAAAGCTGTCATCGGGTCTACTGGTATGGTATCGTTCTTTAGACTTCTTCCATAATCTGCTGCGACGAAGTATATACCTTCGTTATTTGTGTAACCAATTATCATAGGAACTTTAGTGTAGTTCCCTGTCATGAGTATGTCAGCAGGGTGAACAGTTATGACGGGTTCGATTCCTTCGATGCGCTTCTCAACACACGGTACAAATATATCCGTTTCTGCCACGCAGAATTTATTTTGGTATTTACTAATCGTATTAATTAAATCTTTGGTTGACTTGCTTGATAGAATACTATATATTTCTTTAGGATCATTAGTATTGTATCCAAGATTTTTGACTAGATTACTTGCTGCTTTTATTGGGTCGTGCTGTAGCGCCCAGGGTGCCAAAGAAGAACCACTTTGAAGGATTGCTTTATGAAATAAACCCTTTGCAGCTGGAGACAGTATCATAAATGAAGTTGATACCGCACCAGCGCTTTCTCCGAATAACGTCACTTTGTCAGGGTTTCCACCAAATGATTGTATATTTGCCTGAACCCACTCCAAAGCGGCTATTTGGTCTTTTAATCCCGCATTTCCAGGAGCTTCTTCGATGCCTAAACATAGGAAACCTTCTACACTCAATCTATAGTTGACCCCTACAAATACCACTCCATGTTCTGCGAAAAAATCTCCTCCATACAAGTAGGGTGATCCAGTGCCTCCAAAGAAACACCCACCATGAATATATACCATTACAGGCAGGAGTTTGGTGTACTGGATCGGTGCATAGATGTTCAGTTTCAGGCAGTTGGACTCCCCGAGGGTTATGGGACCGACCGAGCTCTGCGGGCACCAGGTGTTCTCATTGAGGGCGTCGAAGGTTCCATTCCAAGTCGGGGCTGGCAGTGGCGCCTGAAAACACAAGAATATTGAGTTAATAGTATGTAGAATGATGTTGTTATTCATGCACTTATATTAAGAAATGTTGTAGAATTTTCGAGACAGTTACATACATTACATACATATGTATGTGCATTATTGTCTTTTAGACGGTAGAAAATTCATTCATCTCGATTAAATAATGATGGACTTCAAACGGATACTATTTTCGAACACTATAGTTACTAAGAATTTCCTATTAAAAATCGACCACCTATACATTTCAAGTGAATCGAACCCATACCTCTTACGTGACAGTCACACTCTATAACTACCACCACTGAGAAAGTCTTGAAAACAAGATTGATTTGGCTAATACCTATTGCTAACTTGTTCTGTAAAATTAGAAGTGTTAAGAGGAAACACTAAGGGCGAGAGAATTGAAAAATAGGTATTTGTAAAATCTATTGCTGTCGCGCAGTGCCCGAACAACCGAGCTATCAATGTGTGAGTGGGACTGTCAATGTGTGCGTGGTACGCCGCACCCACGTCCCGCGCCCTCCTGTGCCTGTGCGCACTGCGCTCGCCACCAAGTCTTTCTTTCACCGTCCGGACGAATGCTCTAATCACTCAGCCAAGGAATCGTTACAAGAAGCGTCGAATTTATCCAATACCTACCTCTTACGCGCTGTATAGCTAATGTGAAGACATTACCACCCTCACACGCAATGCAATGTCTTCCCAGATCTTTGACAATCGATGAAGATGAAATAATTGCTATTTATCCTATTACTTTTACTTTTTTGCATTCACAATTTATTTGAACAGTGAACAAAAGTAAACGATCGTGGGTTCGAATTCCATCAGAGCTAGGTGTGAGACAGGTCGTTTTTTATCAATACTTAAATTTCAGTGATAAAAATTGCATTGTGAAATTTATTCACTCTTTACGTCCATTTTGCATAATAATAAGTAGTCTAGCTATTATAGTCTCACTAGTATCTAAGTATGCCAAGCCCAGTGTTTTTAATAAAATAATAAATAAATTTATTATTTCTACAGTGATGAAAACAAAGATAATTCAAGTATTTTATCGCAAATGCGTGAAGTGCTAATGGAGGTAGGACATGACGGTATCTCCCGCCCTAATTGAGCAGTCCGACTGGGGAAGTACCTCGCCCTGCAGAAAACCGCGGCTAATAATAACTTTGTGTTGTGTTTCCGGCGGTAAGTAGGGTAGCTAGAGCTCACTAGGGAGGTTTTGTGTTGTCAGCGGGAAGACCAAAGGCTGACTTGTGCGGGCGTGAAATGTTGACGTGGTGGTCAGGGAGACCCGGCGAAACGGTTAACTGCTGGCCACCCGCAGGCTGTACGGTTCCCGAACCTGGGGATTACTTAATCTCCGCCCCAGGAGGCTGAACCAGCAGCCTGTGTAAAGTTCCCGGTGCTGTAGTCGTGCCGGAGAAGGAGACCGGAGTGGACCCGGCTGCAGTACCCGGGAGGGGACCGGGGGCCCTTCCGCCCGCCGCGCCAGCCAGTCACATAACCCTAATATGTCAGCGGTGGCACGAAGCCTTGCCTTTGTCTCCTGCGCTGCCAGCACAGAGGCTCCCTTAACCTTCACCCCCCCCCCACTCCCACTCCTTCACAAAAATGGTCAAATCAATAAAGAGAAACGTTCCTCCAGCTATTAACTCCACTATGCAAGTGGACTTTTGCAACATCAGGGGCCTACACTCAAACCTACACGAGGTCCACCACCATCTAGTAGCCGCGAAACCGACGTTGCTCTTTCTGACGGAGACTCAAATATCATGCCCTGCCGATACGGGATATCTAATGTACCCTGGCTACAAACTCGAGCACAATTTCTTGAGTAAAGCCGGGCCGTGCAAACATCCCTCGCTCTGAGGTGGAGGAAAGTCGCGAACAACTTGTGTCTGAAATCGAGACTACTTTCACCAGAGTATCCGATTGGGGACGACTAAACCTGGTCCAATTCAACCCCACTAAGACACAAGTATGTGCATTCACCGCTAAGAAAACCCCATTTATTGTGGCGCCCTAATTCCTGAACACACCGCTCACCATCTCCTCGAGTATCGGGATCCTTGGTGTCGATATCTCCAGCGATGTCCAGTTCCACAGTCACTTGGAGGACAAGGTTAGGCTGGCATCAAAGAAACTAGGAGTACTTCACTGCGGAGCAAAGACTCCTTCTTTATAAGGCACAGATTCGGCCCCACATGGAGTACTGCTGTCACCTCTTTGCCGGGGCGCCTGCATGCCAGCTTGACCCATTTGACTCGGTACAACGGCGGGCGCTGAGGATCGTCGACAATCCCATACTCTCAGGTGGTGTGGAACCTTTGAACATCAGAAGGGACTTCGCCTCACTGTGTGTGTTCTACCGCCTGTATAATGGCCTGTGTTCAGAAGAATTGTTTGACATGATGCCCACACCAACTTTTTATCATCGCACCGCTCGCCATAGAGAGGGAGTTCATCCTCACACACTACAACCGGAAACGGTGCGCACTGTGCGGTATGAAAGGAGTTTCATCCCGCGCACGCTCAAGCTGTGGAATGAGCTCCCTGCCGTGGTTTTCCCAAGCGACTACAATATGGGGTTCTTCAAGATGGGCATTAGACGCTTTCTTCAGGGTAGGCAGCACGTGTGTGACGCCTCTGGTGTTGCAAACGTCCATAGGCCACGGTGACCTCACAGCACACGGCCCACCTGATGGGATCAGGTGGGCCGTGTGCTTGCTTGCCACCTAAGTGGTATAAAAAAAAGCTTCCAAGAAAAATCGAGAATTATTTGAAGAAAATGCAAGCACATCTTCAGAGTCTGATTTTGATCTTTTTTTTTATTTATTTATTTACTAGCTGACCCGCCCAACTTCGTCTGCGTCACCCCGTTTTTGCAACATTTTTCATTCCTGCTCCGCACCTGTTGGTCGTAGCATGATGTTATATACATAAAAACCTTCCTCTTTAACCATTCTATCTATTAAAATAAACCGCATCAGAATCCGTCGCATAGTTTTGAAGATTTAAACATACAAAGGGACAAGAAAAATAGGGACAGAGAACGCGACGTTATTTTATACTATGTAGTGATTTACACACTATGTAACAATTTTGAAATATTGATAAAAAATTATCTAGAAAAAGTTCATCAGTTACTTATTACCTTTCAACAATAGAACAGCACAATAATCTGATAAATGCACTTCACGCAAAATATCGATATCGATGAACAACACTAAGATATCGATAAAATTATCGACTAAGCTTCACGTCACAAGAGTGTTTGTATATGTATTAGTCCGCGCGTCCCCAACCTCAACCCTTCCTCCGCAGAGTGCGATAGAGACAACTGCAGCTTGGACCGAAAATACCTATTAAAAGTACGTGAAATCAACGTTTCGTTCTCCCCTGATTTCTTCTCCAAAACTTAACCGATTCAGCTACTTCTATCATTAAAAATTAAAGAAAGGTTTTTGGCGTGTTCCTATGTTTTCCTTTTTTTATAAAATCTATTTGAATTTGTTTACTGAATGTTTGAACACAGCGGAAAATCTGGCCAATTTTTTAGGTATTTGAAGGTTCATAACTCTTTTAATAAATAATTTATGAAAAAAATGAAAACATAGGAACATGACAATAGTGGCCATAGATTTTTAGAAAAAAAAAATATTGCTCTACTAGTATTATCCAGGGAGAAAACAGGGGACTACGTTTGTATGGGAAATCAGCCCTAGTGTTTCCTCTTAAGCGACTTTTGATGCGTACGTACATATTTATATACTTGACCTTCTTTCTAGAACTAAGTAATCAAGTAAAGTATTCTAGTAGGTAATATTTGTACACGCTGACGTAATATATACAGATCTTGTTTTAACCGTAGAATCTTAATTTTAAAGTCCAATGTATGTCAAGGTTAGAGGCACCGGTGGACGTTGAGATAAGGTCCTTGACCTCCGAACTGCTACGAGAATATTGTTATTGGTTACGGTTATATACTATTATATAATGTACTTGTTGAGCTGTAGTTCCGTCTGAGTAAATGTCGGTTATCATGACCTATAAAATATTCGCTAAATTCAACTTAGAACTTTTCGTTTTTTTTATAAAAAATATTAGCAACCGAAATTATTAATATTCCCTATAACCCACCGCTAGGCTCAATGGATTGTGTCAAACAAAAAAACGCATCAAAAATCGTTAAATCGTTTTTGGGTCCATCGCCGTCAAACAAACAAGAGATCCAAAAAATATTTCCGTGTTTCATTAATACAACATAAAACCAGTATTTTTAAAAATATTCCAATGTACAGACAGGATATACTTTACAATTTCTAATATTAGAAAAATAGAGAAGATTAGTGGTAAATATGCGTCATTTGTGGACATGAATTTGCATTTATTTGCGATCGGAAGTTGTTAATCTCATTGTTGATTATTAAGCTCTCTGTACATGTTGGCTCCACATGGAACATAAACATTTGCACCAAATACCTTCAGGTTATATATTTAAACATCTGTGCTTATATTGCAGAGTCTAAATAAACCTAAGTACGAGAATATCATGGTGATTTATTTAGAACAGAGCATAGCGACGCAATTTTATAGAATACTGGTAACCGAAATTATCGATAGTCCCTTTTGCTAAGCTAAATTGGTTATGTTAGGATTGAGTTCACATCAGTAGTGTAATGGGCAGGATTCTATTTCGAGACCTCTCAATTGTGAGGCGCCCAAGCTATCAACGCTTATACCAAAATGTTGATTACAATAAGAAGTTTACACAAATTATTGTAGTTATGTTTTTATTATAGTTTAAGACATTAACTTGTGGGCTCAACGTGTGTAGCTGGCGTTACATAAATAACAGTCGTAAGTTTGACTGAACACGTTTCATTCGTGAAGGGGTGTTTTGAAGTCATTTGGTTGGAACAAAAATGATGACGTCCACCAAAGACGTCACTCAATGGCTCCGTTTTGTTTTGAAAGTGAAGTTTCTTATTATGTTTATTAGCAGATAATATTGGCTTGCGTTAAAATTCCTACTTCTTTTTAAGAAGAGGACCAAAAATATCTATATATATAAAAATGAATCGCGAAATATGTTGGTAAGCGCATAACTCAAAAACGGCTATACCAATTCGAGTAATTCTTCTTTATATTTGTTCCTTGAACTCTATGGAAGGTTTTTATGGAGCAGCGGGAACGGGATCAGAAGTCCAAGCAGTGGGAACGGGATTAGAAGTCCACGGGGGCGAAGCCGCTGGCAACAGCTAGTAATAGATAAAAATAATAACATAGACACATAGACGGAGTGCATAGCAGTAGCGAGCGAAACAGCCTAAAGTAATACTAAAGTGTATCTATATAGATTATTTTATACTATTAATTGGTGGCATTTGGATGTGGATGTGGAACTTATACCACAGCACTATCTAAGTTGAGTGTATAGAATAATTATTAAGAAATTAGATACAATAGTAAGATAAGGCAGGCATATAAACCCCCACACTTGTGTAAACAGACACATTTATGCATACAAGTGAGTACTTCCATGAGATAAGTGCGGATAAGATGGAGGTATAAGATACATTTTAAGTCTATTTTGTAACTTACAAATATGTCTACAATATTTAACAAGCAAATGGCCTAAAATTGACAAACAAGGTACCTAATTTATTTCTACTCAGATAGTTTTGTTATAAATAGCTGTCTCAGCGAACACCGCACGATATGTTTTGTCGCTTCTTGAAATTCACATCCCGTTCCAGCTGAACCTTCAATTCCAATTTTCGCGTGTATTTCTGTTCCTGATTCACGCTGCAGCTTCATTTCTTAAATTGTTGCGTATATTTCTGACCCCATTCCCGCTGCACGTTCTATTTAACTGGGGCTGGGGCCCAATAAGTGTCATATGCCGTTCTTGAGTTATAAATAGTGTTTCTAACTTAGTTTAGTGAAACTTTCTGTTATATAGGTAGATCAAACCAGATGAGAGCTCGGGAGTGCTAGCTCGGAATAAGTGGAAGTATTATTTCCATTATGGTGTGATTTATTTATTACTCATTATGATAGGTAGTACATGATGGTATCACCCGTCCTAATTGAGCAGGGAAAGTGCGAATCCCGCGGCTAATAATAACCTTGTGTTGTGTTTCCTTGTTTGTATTCCGCACTTACAACACATACCCTCTTAACCTTCTCCCCTACCCACTTCCATGTCACGTCCCTGGTGTTGCAAATGTCCATTACCACGATATCGATTATCCATTGGGTGGGCCCCGTGCTTGTCTGCCACATAAATGGTATGAAAAAAAAAACGAACAAAAAGAAATATGACGTATTGGTGACGTAGTAAGCAGTAGGTACCAGTAATGGTTATTGGTTACAATGGCCATGAGTGATTGCTGCATTCACAGAGTCCGAGGGAAGGACGAAAAAAAGTAAAGGGAGGTAGGTACTTTCACAACTACTTGCATTATTTTAAAGTGAATTATTTAATTGAGTAATATATGACTTGTATATTTTCGAAAATTCTTGCTAATTAACCATTAAATTAACACTATTTTTTAAAAGTTCTAATTCTGCTGAGGAAATGACATCTGACGGGGATGTGTGTTGCGTCGATCCCAATTAATTGGGACAAGAGCAGAGAGATGATGAGTTGGTTTCTGGCAGTTAATTAGTTTTCTGTCCACTATTCACGAGAAAATTTCGTAAAAATAAAATCCCTACGTGAAAAACCATAAATAAAACCATAAACCATGTATACATAAATAGATTTACTTCAAGGGTCAGTTGTTTATGAAATTTTACTACTAAACGAAATAATTAATATTCTTGTTAATCCTTTGAGTTAGATAAGTTTTTTGTATTAGGAGTCAATTCACGTCGGTAGCTATTAGGCCAGGGTTCGAAATCGCGACCTCCGACGACACTGACGACTACTAATATATACTAATAGTTGCGTACGTGGCCGATGGGATAGATACTACATACATCCGCCGGTAGTGGTGGGAGCGTTATATAGGCGTCAGATTATAAACATAAAGTGATAGTTTTAGGGCAACAGTCTCCTGCGTTACCGAATTTAAAATATCAAATGAATGTTGATGACATCCTTTATATCTGACAAGTTAATAGGTTTAAAAAACGTTTCACAGACCATAAATACTCAGTCTTTCTCACATCTTGCGGAGGTGACTCGGACGTCGGAGGTCGCAAAATGACCTCCGTCCCCCATGAGCGCGGGCCTGGGGGTGACGGGTGGAGACGCCGGTCACCCTAGCAGAAGCAGGCCACGACGATGGCGCAAATGCCACCCCATACCCAGGGGCTAGATGGGGACACCATGGTCCCCACATTGGGGGAAGAGGGTCATCTCAACAGAGATGTCCCCGGGTCTGCCGGGGTGCGAGAGATATGTCTTGTATAATCTCACCTCCGGCAATCAAGGACCCATGGACGGCGCGCGTTTTGCTCGGTTCGAGTCCGTGGGGATTTTGCGCACGGTAAAAAAAAGAAAAAAAAACGTCTTTTTCACATCTTGCATTGCCCCTCTAAGTATTACTAATAACTTTATGGTTATAACTTAGGTATGTTATGTGCCAGTTACAACTACAACAGTTGTAACTGGCAGATAACTACATCCAATATCATAGATCTTTAGTCAAATTTTTGATTACTGAACCAAGACTTAGGAAAGAATTACTGAATACGCCGATATCTAAACATTAACAAGTGATTTTCTCAAGTTTATTCATGTACTAAAAAACTTGCCTTCCTTTCAATACCCTTGTAACATAGTTGGACGGTAATTCCTCGCGAACTTTTCCTGTTAATACCGCCTATTACCGACAATTATGGCACGCATAGGTAAAATAGAATAGCAAACCGCTCAGTTGCACTGTCAGGGCGAACGTAAGTACGTGTTATACTCGCGAATGGAGGCGGTCAAGGTGGCCAGGTCTAGATGATTTGCCATTCTGTTGACCTTGAACGCATTGTTAGTTTGCTACACTTTATGTCGTAAAAATAATTTCTTTTTTTTTAATAGTTATCACAATAAAATAACTCCAGCGTACTGCTGGTTGTATGTATGAGTTTGTTTTGGTTGTATCTGCGGAGCCCAAGTGCCCCGTCTGTGCGGCGGAAGGTGCACCGTCTGGCCACAAACTAGGGTCGGGCGAGTGCAAGGCGGCTTCCCGTAGCAGAGGCCGTCCTAAAAGGAAAGCCGCAGGTGGGGCTAACTCTACGCCCACCCAGCAGCCTACTACAACTGCGGAGGATATGGACACCGCCCAATCATAATGGCCAATAATATCTCCATTCTGCAGGCCAACATTAACCACTGCGTCACGGCCCAGGACCTTTTGGCCCAATCCATGGCGCAGTGGCAGACGACACTGGCAGTAGTCGCCGAGCCGTATCACGTTCGCGACAGCCCTAATTGGGCCAGCGACCATAACGGCTTGGTGGCTATCGTCGCCCGGCGAATGGCTCCTCCCTTCGACAGAGTACAGAGGGGTCGAGGGTGCGTCCTCGTCACGCTGGGCGGCGCTGCAGTTATTGGGGTGTACTGCCCCCCTAGTAGAAGCATCGCCGAGTTCGAGCAGCTGCTCGCGGAGGTCGGTGCTCTGCTGGCAGAAGTGCACCCCACCCCGGCCGTGGTGGCCGGAGATTTCAACGCTCACTCACGGGCGTGGGGATCTCCGGCGACCGATGCCCGGGGGGAGATGTTGGAAGAATGGGCGGTGTCCCAAGGCTTGGTGTTATTAAACCAAGGGGCGGTCCACACCCTTGTGCGACCCCAGGGTAGGTCGATTGTCGATCTGTCGTTCGCCAGTTCTGGTCTGGCCCGACGGATCGACAACTGGCGGGTCGTCGTGGGGGTGGAGACCGCGTCGGACCACCGGTACATCCGGTTTGACGTTGTCCCTGCCGCCTCGGCGGCTCATGTCGACCTCGATCGTCCCTTGGTAGGAGAGGGTCCGCGGTGGCGACTCGCCACATTGGATAAGGAACTGGCCCGAGAGGCGGCTCTCGTCGAGCGATGGGCTGCAGGCGACAGTGGCCTGAACGTGGACGCGAGATGCGAGAGGCTCGCTGGAGCGCTTACTCGCGTCTGCGACGCGGCGATGCAAAGGGCGAGGCCTATCCCGCCTCGGAAGCAAGTGTACTGGTGGCGTCCCCACCTAGCCGGGCTGCGTACAGCTAGTGACGCAGCCCAGAGGCAGTACACCCGATGCCGAAGGCGGGCCGTGAGAGACCTCGCCCGAGAAGAACAGCTGCACGCCGCGTACCGGGCCGCCCGAGAGGCCCTCAGCTCGGCGGTCAAAGCCGCCAAGGAGGAGGCCTGGAAGGAGTGGCTCGAGAGTCTCAATCGAGATCCATGGGGGCGTCCGTACAAAACCGTGAGCCAGAAGCTCCGGCCTTGGGCGCCTCCTCTCACACGAACTCTCGAGCCCGGCCTCCTGGGCCGAGTGGTCAGTTCCCTCTTCCCTGCGAGGGAGGAGTGGGTCCCACCGCGGATGGTTACACCAAGCCAGGTGTCGGCTGACGAAGGGGCAATACCTCCCGTGTCCGAGGCCGAGTTAGGGGCTGCGATCCTGGCACTCAGGTCCAGAAACCGCGCCCCAGGCCCGGACGGCGTCCCTGGGAAGGTTATTGCCACAGTCATGCCGGCACTAGAGGAGGAGACGCTGTCCCTCATGACGGAGTGTTTGACGTCGGGGAGAGTCCCGCGACTATGGAAGACTGGAAAGCTCGTGCTGCTTAAAAAACACGGGCGCCCAGTCGACTCGCCGTCGGCCTACCGCCCCATCGTTTTGCTCGACGAGATGTGCAAGCTGTTTGAGCGGGTGCTCGCAGCGCGTCTCGTCGGCCACCTGGAGGGAGCGGGGCCCAATTTGAGTGACGGCCAGTTCGGCTTCCGTCGCGGGAGGTCAACCCTCGACGCCATATCTCGACTGCGGGGCAGCGTCGACGAAGCGGTCGCCGGGGGAGAGGTGGTGTTGGTTGTGTCGCTGGACATAGCCAACGCCTTCAACACCCTCCCCTGGGAAACTATAGCGGAGGCGCTGAGGTACCACAACGTCCCGTGGTACCTCAGGCGCGTCCTTGCGGACTACTTCGTGGACCGGGCTATCATCTACCCGGCCCAAAGTGGGGTGGTCCGCAGGGGCATGTTTTGTGGCATTCCACAGGGGTCGGTCCTAGGGCCGCTCCTGTGGAACGTAGGTTACGATTGGGTCCTGCGCGGTGCTAATCTTCGGGGAGTCGGTGTACTTTGCTACGCTGACGACACCCTAGTCACCGCGCGGGCCCCGACGTTTCGCGACGCTGCCGTCCTCGCTACGGCAGGCGTCGCCCATGTTGTGCGCCGCATCAGGGCGCTGGGTTTGAAGGTGGCCCTCGAAAAGTCCGAGGCCCTATTCTTTCATGGGCCTCGGCAGAAGCCGCCTCGAGACAGGACGATTGTGGTGGGCGGCACCTCCATCACTGTCGGGACCAGTCTGAAATACCTCGGGCTGGTTCTCGACAGTCGATGGCGGTTCGTGGAGCATTTCCGGCAGTTGGCACCGAAGTTGCTGGCGTTTGCCGGAATGCTCTCGCGGTTGCTGCCCAACAGCGGAGGCCCGGGGTCTGCCTGCCGCCGTCTCTACGACGGAGTGGTGCGCTCCAAGGCGCTCTACGGAGCGCCAATATGGGCGGAGGCCCTCTGCCCGGCAAATATTGCGTTGCTGCGACGTCCGCAGCGCGCCATCGCGCAGAGGGCTGCACGGGCGTACCACACCGTATCTTATGAGGCGGCGTGTCTGATTGCGAGCAGTATCCCGTGGGATCTCGAGGCTGGCGTCCTTAAGAGGGTCTACGAGGAGGGCGCCCTGATGCGGCGCGATTTTGGAGGTCGGCCGCTTCCGGAGGAGATCGATCGCTGGAGACAGGCGGCTCGCGACGATCTCTTCCGGAAATGGGCCGAAAGGCTTGCAGTGACCCGCAGCGGGTCGCTGCTCGTGGGGGCCGTCCGGCCCGTCCTGCGGCAGTTTGTGGAGAGGGGTCATGGGGCTCCGACATATCACCTCACCCAACTTCTCACGGGTCATGGCTGTTTTGCCAAGTACCTGTGGGAAGTGGTGGGGATAGAGCCGGAGCCCCGGTGCCGAAACTGCACCAGCGGCGACCCCGACACGGCCTACCATACTATGGCCGTGTGTGAGGCATGGGACGGACAAAGGACGGCCCTAACACGCACAATTGGTGCGGACCTTTCGCTGTCGGTCGTGATTCCAGCCATGGCCGACAGCGAAGAGTGTTGGGCCGCCGTCGCACAGTGGCAGATTCCCATAGAAGCTTGGTGGACAAAATTATTTAGGACTTGGGATTATGTGTAAACGATGCCTTGACTTATGTTTTATCATAATTAGTGAAAAAAACTAAAAAAAATAGTTAACCCTTGTATAAAATAAACAACCAATGTAACTTGAACTCTCTGTACGTAGATTTACTATGACCATTGGGGTCAGTTTAGACTGGTAGGATACATAATTCATTTTATTGATTTTAATAACAGTAGAATGGTTATTTTCACATTCTTTTTAATTATGTGCATGGCTGAGGTAATTTACACAAGCCGATAAAATAATAACACAATATTGATCGAAATTAAATAGTATATTTTTTATCCATACCGGTTACTTAATCAGATTCTTCGAAACTAGGTAAACTGACATTTGCCAAAGACTCTTCACCACGAACTTTCCTGAGAAAATTCAACACTTTAGAACAAGTTACCGTACGTCATTGTTCCGGTACTAAATCCATCTCCAATGCAATGAGTTTTGCATATTCCTGGATTCTTGGGTCCCGAGGAGCAACAGCACCAAAGTCAACATTTGGTATACCTAATATTTGTATTTGAGCGCACATCAGTTAGGTCCCACCGATTTCTTTTGAAGATCGTGGAATCTAAAATGTCTTGCTCGGTTACCTGCGTTGCCTTATCAGAGGAATTTGACTCAAGTACAAATGCAGGTTGTTTACAGCAAAGAGACGATGAAGAAGAGTTTCTTTTCTTAAGCACAGCTCCATGGCTTCACTGTTCAACCAGTCAATACCTACGGAAGTCAAAAAACGTTCGTTTTCCACTTTGCTTTACAACCATTTTTCATTTAACTTGGTGGAATTTCGTGCTATCACCATCTTTAAATGCCTGATCGACTCCTCAGTAGCATCTTTTAAATCAAATTTTCTTATCATATATTCAAATAACTGTGAATTCTTGTCATTTTTAGGGTGTTTCATCCATTTATCAAAAAATTCTTTTTTCGATAGGTAAATAATGTGTTCTGAAAAAAAATTTAAAAAAGTATGATGTACACCAGTGTGCTGTTTGTAATTATTATTTTTATAAATACCACGAATGTGGCTATAATATATAAAAAATACAGCCCGGGTACAAGAGGGTACATGCAAGTTTCGGACTAAGAAACATAGAAGATGTAGAAAAAATTGAGTATCTCACGAGTTCCACTGTACATATCTCAATAACAGAACATGTTATAACACTTGTAATTTATAAATAAAATACTACTTACCAATCACTTCACGATTCATTTCAGACATTTTCAATTTTTTTATAAACGAAACTCCGAGATGTTGATGAACACGCAAAACGAAATCGACAATTTATTGCTATTTCCACCCACTTTCTGACTTTCAAACAAATATGGTGAAAAATGTGAGGGTACTTGAATAAAAATTTTACCTGGTCATGACTAGCTATGGTGTTGGCTATCATTATAGCTAGTGCAATGGAAGAAATTCGATAACCCTTTTTGGGAAGCATGATCGGGTCCAATCTGCCACTGTGCGTCGCCTCGTTTGCTAGCGAGGTGATGGCGGCAAAGAGAGAGGCTCTGCGGGAGCGGGAGCGAGCTGGGCTCACTCTTCCGCCCCGCAGGCCCCCGGCGAGGGGACGCAGGCGAGCACAATTCGCTCGCGTCCCCGAATGAGCGAAGCCACGGGTGGTGGGTCGGGGGATCCACCGCCCCATGCTAATGTGGCGGAATGCGCCCCTCAGTGTTCCTGGGGCGCATTCGTAAGAGGTGAGCTGACCCCATCATCTGGATTACTCTGTCCGGATGGTGGGGCCCCCAAGAGAAGAGCCCAATACGGCGTCCCTAGCCGAGTCGCGGTGAGCATTCTATCCCGCGGCTCGGATTAGGCGAAGGAGGAACACCGTGGTGGTTTAGTGGGTAGTCTGGCCTCCGTTTCGAGGTCAGGAGTCCCACACAAAGTGAGCCCCTTGCCCCCGCGGGGGGTGAGCGAAGTGCGTAAATGCATTCCACCACGTACAAAAAAAAAAAAAAAAATAGGTACCACTTACGTGACAGATAAGCTTATCGAAAGTGGTTACCGTGGCTTATGGACGTTTGCAACACCAGGGGCGTCAAATTCGTGCTGCCGACCATATAGAGAAGAGCGGGGAAGCGGATAGGGAGAGGAGAGAAGGTTATGAGAGTCTTTGTGCTGTCAGTGCAGAAAACAGAGAAGGGTTTCTCGATCTTCCCACAGACAACCAAAGCCAGTATTAATGGTGTGCATTATAAGTGGAACTTGGACTTCGAGGTGAGGAATTTACACAATAATAATGATGCAAAGTGCTTGTTCTGTTGTTCTGGGGCATAACTTTCTACTGTTTGTCATGGGCGTGCATTCCATAGAGTCAAAAAGATGCTGCATAAGCTACGAGTAAACCTTAACCCTTAATTTTAGTGGGGCAGCATAATTTAATCAAAAATCCTATGTACGTCTATGCTATTTATCCCTGGGCAGGCTAAAAAGTTGTCTGCAGGCTATGTCTCTGTGCGATTGGGGTTTCTTACCATTCCAGGGGGATCATTTCCAAATTTCAATCATTAGTTCTGGAGCACAGATATTTATAATGTAACAAATATGAAGATTATTTAAATAAAATTAAATAATAATTTTATTACGAGCAACTTTGACTCATATTATGGTAAGTATCAATTTTGTGCTTACATCTATTGGATATCGATATCGTTGGAATTTACTTAATTAATAACATGATCAATGTAAATTAATCATAAAATCATTGTAAAACAGAATTAAAATATTAAAACCATTAAAATATTAGTATCAGATATAAAACAAAAACAAAAATAAAATAAAAAATGTTAGCTTGTTTCTTATAAATAATAATATGAGGGACCGCTGGCGTGCAGCTGCATCCTCCTTCTCAACATTAGTGAGTCCCATTGATCGGACAATACTTTTGTAATATCAAGAACATGACTCCTCACACTTGGTTGCTGTGAATAAATGTACCAGCTAGGTCTATAACTGTTAACTACGAGAGTATAATTATATATAAATATATATAAAACCGTGGTAGCCTAGTGGTATGGGTAATGGACTGCTGAGACGAGGTCTCGGGTTCGATCCCAGGTTTTACCATGGCACACACCAATGACTTTTCGAAGTTATGTGTGCATTTACCACAGGTTTATAAGTGCCCGGTTTATGGAAAATGGGCTCGCCACGTATTACATTGGGACCTAAACATAAACTGGCGAAATGTGGGTGCTAGCACCTCTGCCTACCCCTTCGGGGATAAAGGCGTGAGTTTATGTTATGTTATATTTTCGTTTAGTCTTTTTTTACACATGTGCATCTTCAATTACTTTTGATGCTGTACCTAAGTAGGGTGACTTGTTGTCCACTATAGGTAAATCGGTATATAACGATCGGTTGTGGTCTATTATAGAGATGATTGTAATATCATTGCATGCATTAGTACTTAAATGTATACATGGGTTTGTGCGATGTTCAAATATGAAGCAAGAACTGGCATTTTGTTTTAGATTATCCTGATGGCTAATGTTCGCAGTGCAACGCGTTTCTTATACCTTTATACCTATAGTGATACTTCACTAGTCGTCTGTCAACCCTTCTCCTAAATGATTCAGATCAGCGCAACATGTCATTCTTCAGTCTCACATTTCTGTCAGAGGTCTTCTTCTCAGTCACTCCTTTCTTTACCATATTCCATTTCATACTAGTGGTATTTCATACTGGTGGTGGTGGCACCAGGTTTTACCATGGCATACACCAATGACTTATGTCTATACTTTTCGAAGTTATGTGTGTATTTATCGCAGGTTTATAAGTGCCCGGTTAATAGCAATAGGCTCGCCACCTATTACATTGGGACCTAAACATAAACTGGTGAAATGTGGGTGCTAGCACCTCTGCCTACCCCTTCGGGGTTATAGGCTTCAGTTTATGTGATGTTATGTTCCATTCCATCCATCTTCGGAAGGGAAATAACAAACAAAAGAATCGTGGACCTCTGGGAATAACCCATCTTTTCTTAGTACTTTTGGTCCTTAGCATCCGACTACATGAATACTATGAACCGTTTTAATACATTACTTTTATCTTATCTCCTCCAGTCTACTACTATAATAATATAGCTTCTATTATGTAGCTGCAAATGTCTAACGGAGATATATTTACCTGGAAACGATTCCTTTCATCCACAGTCCCGTATGGTATTCCAAAGTATTCGAAGAACTGTCCGTTGTGGCTGACGGCGCCGCGCACGGCCCCGCTGCGCGTGCGCACCACCGGCGAGGGCTGGCGCACCACGCCCGCCGCGATCAGCCATGTCAGCGCCACCCACTTCATCACTTGTGTCTTAGTGATACCATCTTGGTACAGCAAACAGTTCTCATATTGTTAAATAGCTTGGAACTTTCCTTACATACATATTCGAATTTCAATATTACTATAGTCTCGTTAACACTCGTATGTTCCTATCGCGAGGGTCACCTGGAATGCAAATATCTAAGTATAGAGAGTACTGGTCTACGACGAGCTCGACGTAACACAGCGGCCACAATGCAATTAATCTAAGCATACAGCGTCGAGTACTACGATGAACTTGACGTAGAGCACAGACGGAGCCGAGAACTGACGCTTAGTGCACACGCTGACCACCCGGTCAGCCACACGCCAGGCGCGGTAGATGACGAGGCGGGATCTGGTCGCTACCAGAACCCGTCTCATCGTCTACCGCCGAGTTCTCTCGCTCGCTGTCTGCTCTCGGCGTTTGTACGACACGCGAGCATTTGAGCTGCCGCCGCCTCCTTCGGGAAGCAAGTAATGGAACGGAACGGGTCTTGCCTTAGCACAAGCAGTGCGCCTCACCATACTGGAGGGGGGGGGGGGGAAGGGGACATACACATTGCACCCTACATCCGAAGGGGTACGCACGGGGTCTGCTTGGGTGCGAGGGATATGTTGGCTACTATCAAACCTCTGCCAAGGGAAGACCCAAGGACGGCGTGTGTTTTAGTCGGTTCTAGTCCGACATAACCTCCCCGACCGGCGCTATCTGTATGTACGCGCGCTCGATCATTGGTTGGTGCCGTGGTAACAAGTTGAAAACAGTAGGTCAGGTAGTTCATATTAGAATGTTGGTATATTATGCCTATACGATGATCGCCTTTGTAGTCGTATTTAATTATTTTATAATTAATTGTACTATATAAATAAATTTGCATTAAAGAAAAGAATCAGTCTAAGAGTACATTTATATTTATGGAGCCATTAATAAAGTATCGCCGCATTATTTTATGAAATCGATATAAAGAGGCAGGTTTATTGAATTTTAATGCGATGAATCTGATGAACGCATAAAAGTATAATTATTAATTTGACATCAATCTTACTAAGCACGAGTTAGGTATTACTCTCGGAAAATGGAAGTACATTTCGTTTAGATTTGAACGAAATTTAGATAGGAAAAAGTGAATGCTTCGACGGAATCCGAACCTGCGGTCTTTTATTTTGACTTTTTCCCATCTAAATTTGATTTGAACTGTCAGCATACTAATTGCTTTTCCAAATTTTCTGAAATTTCAATATTTTTATTTTTATTACTTTTACATTACCTATTGCCTATTGCCGCTATACATTGTTTATTCCTTTACGGTTGTATCCTCCGATTTATCCTAAATTTATAAAGCAACCAACGACAACCAAGGAATTGATACTTGTTTAGGGAGCAGTATGTTTCAAAATTCAGCACAATAGGTATTCATGTGAACGAACCCACTGACGTAGTAAGTATTTATTAATCTGTGCCCACAGTAACAATGAACTAATGTATAATTAATATACATCGGTAATTACGTACCAGTGACGAGCGTCAAGAATCACTTAAATGGTTAAAGTCCACAAATTGTTATTGTCTCCAAATGAAGCTAAATTTATTTTGACTACTTTGTAGTAAACACAAATGGGGACTTTTTCTAGTCATCATACCACATCACCCTGATTGCATATAAAGTAAGGAGTTTTGAGTCCAGGGCCGCTTATTCATCACCTAACTGATGTGACTACCACCACCTTTCAAGAAAGGAAAGCGCCTGGACCTCGATTCTGTCAACTATTCTCATGGCACTGAGATCACAAAAATGCCATTTAATTTTAAACTCTACTCCTACATTGATAAAGTCGTTAAATGACATAGGGCTGATGAGCTCTTCCAATTAATCCCACCCTCTCTTTTCCTACACAGGACAACATATGCAGGGCTTAGATGTCACCCGCATACGGTGCACAATATTCCATCAAGAATCAAGCGGTTCGGTGAGTCTTTCGTCTTTCGTTTGGACGCCAACATCAGGCGTGGTGAAGTCAAATTGACGTGCCATAAATAAAAAAAAACAAAATAGAAATGGCTTCGCGTAGAGTTAGCGATACGATATAATAAACTCTTTTTTATTAAATTTTGAACTTTAATTCTATGTAAATAAAGTCGATATCCACGAATTCCTTGGCAGTTTTCGTAATCTCAGTCGTGTGACTATGGTTAACAATTAGTAGAATCGGGGTCCTGAGTCTCCAATTGGTGTGATTTGGATCAAAATTGCACGCTGTCGAAGCCGCGAGTAACATATAGTCTTAAAAGCAAATAAATGTATTCGTGTATGACAATAATCCTTTATGGATTTACTGTAACCTTGACAGACATACATACATACATACATACAATATGGTTAACACGTGCCATGTAGTTATTTATGACTGTACAAGATGTTATCATCGCTTGTTGCCTTAGGTCGTTTTAAAGCGTACACTACATTTTTCCACTAATGAAGTGTATGTTAAATATTTTTAAATTTAATAACATACAACAAAAAATTAAAATCATTATATTCGGAATCTTCATTGTATTTTTTTAAATATCAAATAATGGGGGAAGGCCTCCAGTTTTTTTAGGCATGTCTACATCGATTTGACGTCTGTGGCGAGGCGGGAGGTGCGGCTTCGATTCCCGTTCAGTGCAAATATTTGTGTCCATGAATGTGAATATTTGCATTGGTCTGGGTGTTTCTATGTATAATATTATATGCATATACAAAACTGTACTTAAGTATGTTCTAGAACCCATAACACATGCTAGTTGAGCTATGCTTACCAAGGGTCAGGGGGGAGGGGCTTCGTTGTGTACATTGTAACTTAAAAAAGCAAGTGGTAGCTGATGGAAGGAGATAGTACTCACCTTGTACCACAGATTAATAAAGAGTTCTTAAACTTATTTATTAGAATTATCTATTACATCTTAAAAAAAACACTTCCTACTTTAGTTTTAACTGTACATACTCGCTTCCCCATTTTTATTGCAATCATATTTTACATTACGATTTTTTTCAATTAATTTATTGAATTTGTAAAGAAATAACATTCCAATTAAAAGGGCAAAACAGCTTTTTGTAACATAATTTGTGTCGATTAACAATACAGATAATAAAATTAAAAATATTAGAAGCCAACATTAAAAAAAATATTATGTAAGTATACTATTAATTTTTTTGAATTGTGCCTATATTTTTTTAAACACGTAACGTTTATCGTTCCCAGAACTATTATTCAGATCTAAAAAAAGCTGGACTTACCGATCTAAAAAAAACAGTGAAATATATAGTTCCTCAACACTATGGAGGCGTTAATCCTGTGCGCGCGCGCTTCGTACACTATTATTTATTATAGTCATTTTATTCTGTGGCTTGAATTGATCATGAAAAGGATCAATCATATCATGTACTAATCATGATTATACGTTAGTTTGACTTATCGAATATTTTTAATTCGATGGCAATTATTACAATATAATCGTAAATTAGTTGTGTCATGGTACATTAGAGATAATGTAACAATACTTAATAATTAAAAGCAATATTTGATATATGTTATAGTTAACATTTCTGATTATAAAATATTTCTTTTTGTGTTGGTTACGTATTAGTTTGTTTATTTGTGATAAAACAAAGTAGGGACCGCCATTCCAAGGAAAACATCTATAATGATGGACACTATTCTCTACACCGCACCCAAGTTTACCATCAATTGGGGTGCGATGATTCGACGACCCAGATGTAATTTTTCACATGTTTTAAGAGGTAAAGGCTCAATTAGTGGATTGAATACGATTCACTTTATTATTATTTTTATTAATTAATAGGTATTTCGAATAATAAATGAATATGAAATATGATGCAACCGCGAACTTGCTTTGTGGATGGGTGGATGATGATGACTATTATTTAATTTTTGTGAGGAAATTCCCAATATTGATGGCTATAATTTTATTGCCTTCAAGTATTGTTTAAATTACACCAGACGTTATATCACGAAAGTATTTATTAATTACTCAATACCTTATATCAATTATCTTAACAATAACTGGGTACATTTATGTATATTTTACCTTTTAGCAGTTTATGCATTACGCAATTTTAACTAATTTCTAATTAATAATTCTATTTTTCCTAAATTATTCAGAATTTTTAAATTCAATTTATTTAATATTAATTTGACATGTAATTACCTACAATAATATGATATAATGTTATTTAAAAAAAAATTAAAAAAATGTATTCACTGACATCGTTTTTTACTAACTAATAACTAATAATATCACCGAACGGGTACGCAGAGGTGCTAGCACCCACATTTCACCAGTTTATGTTTAGGTCCCAATGTAATAGGTGGCGATAAATGCACACATAACATCGAAAAGTATTGAAAAGTCATTGGTGTGGTATGTAAGTACCTATGGTAAAACCTGGGATCGAACCCGAAACCTCGTCTCAGCAGTCCATTACCCATACCATTAGGCTACCGCGGTTTCATTTACATTCATAACCAAGTTAGGGTAATTTACCTTTTACCAAGAACAAGATAATATTAATAAGCGCAAAGTTACTCAAATGCATCTAAAAATACCAGTACCTCAACTTGACATGTTTAGAGCGAGTTGCGTGTACTTGGCACCACTTGTCTATAATGCTTTACTAGAGGATATTACTAATCTTCCTCTTCGAAAATTCTGTCCCACTTTACGGATATGGGGAGTTCCTACTCCTTCACAGAAATTAAAAAAAAAGTGCACCTCGCTTGTCTCATATTAAAAATGCATTATAATAAAAAAATACTGGGAATTCTATTTTATAATCAATTTTAAATTTATTAATTCAATTCTATTTAATCATAAGTACCTGTACCTAAATGTTTGCATGTCACAACGAGTGGCAAAATGTGTCTTAAGCTCATAGATTGTTTGTGATTCACCTTTGTACTAATAAATATATTCTATTCTATTCCATTCTAAATAATAAATATTAGTATATTTATGAAGTCGTATTATTTTGAAAACTGTCCCAACTAAAATGTTAATAACACATTCGTCAGCGTCAAACGTCAACGTTAAGTATTTGTTAAGAAAAAAAAAATCAGCTCCTGATTGGCTGTCAGTTGGCGCTATTCTGTCCTACAAAGTGTTTGTGCCCTTACAGATTATTAGAAAAATACGATTTGACATCTGGCGATTTTCACAACACTTACACAAAATATCTGGCTTCATTTATTTGGTAAGTGCATGGATGGACTAAATATTAGGTAGGTACCTGGCAACGGTTTTCACGTGACTGATAACGAATGGTCACAAAAAGTCAGTTCTAGACCTCATTATCAGGTTCACTGAATTAATCAGTCTAATTTAAATTATAAACTACTAGTTACTACAAAAATTATAGACTACTACATTGGTACCTATGAAATATGTTGTAACAAGTATTAACCCGGACAAAACAAATATTATATTAAGATTTAAATGGGAAAATAAAAACAAGCAGACAAATGAAACAAGATAAATTATCTTGGTTCATAAGAATTAACCTCTTTGCATTTTATTAATTAAGTTGACAGTCTCCGTGAATGTTCTCATCGTCGTATATTTTTTCGTATTTGGTTGCTTATTTCCTGCAAATAATAGTGAGATATTTTAGTATATTTTTTTATTAAAATACGTACGAGTTGGACCAAAGTGGACAGTTAAATATTTCTTTTCTAGCAAGTTGGTTGTCTAAGTTGCGGTTATAAGGGCAAGGAGTAAGGTTAACTACGATAGACGAAATTACGTTTTCTTATCAGTTGCAGTTCACCTCTGACATCAGCTCGACATCGTTGTTTGAACTAATGTAGCACAACTATTACAGGTTCATTGCACTTAAGACACTATGAAGAGCCCGGACAGATAGTCAATATAATATTGTGATCACGTAATAACGACACTGTCAATATAATGCTAAACGGCGATAGGGTAGATTCTGTTGATACTGTTAGATTTCTAGGCGTTCACATTGATTCGTTACTTAATTGGAAAGATGAACTGGATGCCATTGATGGATCAATTTCATCAGCTTGCTTTGCTCTAAGAAGTTTAAGAGACGAAGTCAGTGTTGACCAGCTAAAGATGGTGTACTTTGCATTAGTTGAGTCCAGGTTAAGGTACAGCATTCAGCTTTGGGGTAATAGCTTTAAATATAACTGTAAAAAGGCATTTATATTGCAGAAAAGGGCTATAAGAACAATAGTCCGTATTCCACAATGGGAATCTTGTAGAGAGCATTTTAAAAACCTGTCCATACTAACCGTGCCTTGCCTCTATATATTAATGGTTTTAAGTGATTTTGCAAAACACATAAGGGAATATGAAACGGAAGATGAAAGAGTAACACGTGAAAGCACTCGAAGGAACCATTTCAAAGCTACCTTGAATCCGAGAATTAACGTCGTGATACATAGTGCGAAACATCAAGCAATAAAACTATTTAATAGTCTGCCTAGTGACTTAAAGCTTGATGTATACAAAACCAATTCCTTTAAGAAAAAGTTAAAGTCCTTGCTGTTGGAAAAGTGTTACTACAAAGTGGAAGAATTTGTGGATGATGAATGTTAGGAGGCTTATTGCTGTGAAAAATTTTATCCAGATTAATCAGTCGTTGCGTAATTATTTTATTCGCTCTTGAAGATGCCTCATGGTAAACACGTGTCGAGGTTTGTTCTTCACAATTGCCGAATGTTACATATACGACATCATTTATCTGTTCGGGTAAAGGTGCGTCCAGATTTGTGACATGAACAGCGGACATCAAGATAGAACATTGAGTGAGGACATAACAACTTGTAGAACATGAGTACACGAACTAGAGTTGCGCTGACACAGCAACCCGTCGATCGATGGTTTAATGGAAAATCAGCTATCACGCAGCTGAATACGTGACGAATACGCACTTTTGACACGGTCACGGCAAAATATTACGTAAATATAAACGCGGGACAAGAAGTCTTTTTACTTGCTTTGAGGGGTGCGGTGTGGCATTCAGTCAATTGTTTATTCGTGGGAGAGCGATGAGTTACCCTCTGTTCACCAAGAAAATTTTCTTATTTGTATTTCGGTAATACTCAATATAACTTTATCTCACTTGACGGTAAGCTGAAGGCAGTCTCAGAATAACGGGTTGTCATTATAGACACCAACATGGTTGCAATGACGGTCCCTTGTTACGTACTTTTTAACGCCCCTCTTAAAGGAACCGAGACTGTAGGACAAGGAAACACGTGAGTTAGACCCCGATGCTACTAATTGTCAATCATAGTCACACGACTGAGATCACAAAAGCTGCCAGGGAAAATTTTATCATTATTAATATTGCCTTAAAGTTCAAAATGAAATGAAAAACAGTTTATTACATCGTTTTATCTACTATACACAATGCCATTTAATTTTAAACTTTACCCGTGTAAAGGTAGAGTCCAAAATTAAATGGCACTTTTTATAGTCTCGGGAAAATTAAAGGATCGAGGTCCTGGTAAAGAATCTTTTTGGTGCGGCAAAGAGTTTGGTTTGCACTGTATGCGGGTGATATCTAAACCCTGCACCTGTTGTCCTGTTTATTAAAGAAAAGGAGAGAGGATGGGACTGTCTTCCGCACTGCTAATTTCGCTTCAGTGGGAACCCATCCTAACGGTTGGTTAGTAGACCCTTATTACCTTAACTACTCGTAGTTTTTTCGCGTAGACTGCCAAGAGTCATGTTGTTCACGGTCGAGTCGGTGCAATTATCTCGCAACGCAATAACTTTACCGGGATGAGGATGTTCAGCTAATTTTGTTTCATTACGAATTCAAGGATGTTGCCCAACTTATTGGGAAATAAAAAGTAATATAAAATGGTTCTTTTTTTTGTATAAAATATTTTTTTTTGCTGACTTATTTAATACTTTGCGCTTTGAACCATGGCGAATAAATTTATGAGTATAAATTAAATGTCATTTTATTTAAATGTAACAGGGTGATCGGAATTCACCTGTAACATACTATATGTTTTAAATTTAAACCTTATTTGAATGCCATTTAGGTTATTTTGTCAAATCTTAATAATTGTATATATTTTGTTTTAATTTCGTCAACCGTGCGCACAAATAGGTATGTCATTTGACATTGGCATTATAAAAGCAAAACAAAAAATTAATGAAATTTTAAAACAATTACGAGTAGTATTCTAAATATTCAAATTGCTTTACATGTAGCGAGAATGGTCGCAGTTTCAAGTCCTGTCTGATCACTTACTTTTTCCAAGCTCCCTAAAAAAATTAGAAATTGGCCTATACAAAATTTTTAAAAATGTAATTAAAAGAAACTTATGCCCAAAAGGCTACCATAAAATCCAGGATTACTTGGATGATAAACAAGCCTGGAAATGAACTGTTCACTCAAATTGCTACTTAACTAAATTTTGTATCTAGACAAGGTAAATGTTTGTAAGTAGACAAAAAAAAAGCCTTCTCAAGTCGGAGCCGCGTTTAAAACCGGTGGTCCATTTCTTTACTAACTTATAACGTTTTATTGATATTGACGTTTTGTAAGTTCCGTTTTGTGGTCTGTGCAGAATAAATTATTTTTGATTTTTAAAATTTTCCGATCTAAGTTGGTATGTAGTTTATTGAATTGAAATGATACATTTTTAGGTGTAGTGTGCAAAATTTAGTAAAGGCAATCCTTATTGAAATATCATGAGGAGACGTAAGTTAAATCAACTTTGTGAAGAGTTCATTAGCTTCGTTCCTTTTTTATTTTTGTTTCGGTTTTATGGTTTTATGGTTATTAGAAGTTTATTTAAAAGGTCATTTCATCAACCATAACACATTAGGGTAAAGCGGTAGGAGGTAAAATGTATTTGGGAAAAGATAGGTGCAAATCTGACGTTTAATAACACATTCTTAATTACTGATCGTTTGATAAAACTTACTTGACTTAATATTGCTTCAAAAAGTTTTATTTATATCATCATTATTATTTTACCATGACGATGACCCTACCTGAGCCAAAGTGGTTTGGAAAATCTAGTCTCGATGAATTTTATTATCAGCCAAAAACAACAAAACATTTCCCTTGTAGAAAAATAGAGATGTTGTGTTGTGACTTGTGTAACCTAGGGTGATAGTAGGTAATATAATTCATAGTAGAAATAAAACTATGAAGTATTAATTAGCCTAAAGTTATATACCTCTCTATCTAGATATCTAGATGAGATAATCATTATGTTAATGATCGTTATTTTGGTGCATTATTTTTAACATAATTCACACACTATTACGAACTTATAGACAATTATAGACTACACTTTTAGAGATACCGATAAAATGTCCTCGAAAAAAAAGTTATAGGCGGCCCGCCAAAAATTTCATAATTCGAATTAAGAAATAGTTCATTCTTAAAAATTGAAATTGGAACACATACTACTATTGGTTTAACTATTCACACGTTTTTGCAAAGGCGTTATCACACGGGCGCCTTGCTCGCGACTATGGTCAGCCAATGTATTATGATTTATGATGTGTGATGAACCTTTCACAACACCAAGGTTACTTGACAATAACATGGGTGAGTACGTGTACACCTAGGCACGTGGTAGGGGCGGATTAGCAACAGAGTAATGACATGGGTTTAAATGTTTTGGCGACATAGCATGCTAGTGCGAGTATATGCGCCTGTATACCTAATCAATTATGACAGTTATTGAACACGAAAATAGTTACGAAACTTTTAAAACTGGAGTACCAATAAGTATCAATATTTTATAATTTTCATTTTTAGGTTTTAGTAGTTTTTTAATCTCTAGAGTACAGATTAACATCAATGACTTCAATGGATACTGTCTATGGATGGAATACAAATTGACCACCACATGACCAGTAGCAATGCACCACTTTTTGACTACAGTACTACAGAGGACATAAATAAATGCACTAACGTGTTGGTAATGGTGACCCTCTATCCTGAGACTTTGCCTTCAGCTTACCAGGCGGAGTGAAGTCAAATTAAAGTATCCTTAATTAAAAAAAAACTTACTACACCGATATGCCTTTGATTTATCCGATAAATGATGTGAAGCTGTCAACAGACAGGTATCAAATTTCAATGATATTTTACAATAATTTTATGGTAAGTTAAAGAATTAAGAATGATAGTTGATAACAAAATTTATAAGTTAGCACTTTTCATTTGTTGTCAGCACGTGTTAAGCGACTTTTGCCGTTGATTGTACATGGTATAGTTCTAAAGTCCTTGGTAAAGTTGTAATATGTCAACAAATCATCACAAGTACAGCGGTGTCTTCTGGTGACCTCGACACTAGTGTTCCGAGTTCTCGTTTACTTAATTATACAGCGGTGTTGTATTTCATTTGTATGTGCGTGTGTTACTTATATCTTGAACAACTAATATTGTGTAAGGGATCGTAAAATCACCACTTCATCACATCCAAAGGCGCAAACGATATCATTGTATGAGAAGGAAATCTAGCCTGTACCAACCTTTCTGGCTAACGTGGTAACAGTTAGGCCCAAGTCTCCTAACATTGGACTACGCCTAGCAGTGGACTGCTATAAGCTAATTGTGATGGTGACCCTCTTTCCTGAGAATTTTCCTTCAGCTTACCATCAGGCGAGGTGAAGTCAAATTGACGTGCCATAAATAAAAAAACAATTGCAAAACCTTAGCCCATTGCGACTATCTGAGCTGTCTGTGCAGAAAGATAAAACAGAGTTTCTCGGTTTTCCCACTGACAACACAAAGTCGTGAGTAGGGTAGCCAGAGCTCACCGGAGAGGTACCTACTCACTGCCTGAAACACAACACAAGATTATTATTTCGTTGTCAATTTCGGGTTCTTTAAAAGCATTTTCAAATTTGAATTGTAATCAAATTACCTATGCCGCGTGGTTCCTGACACAGAGCTACCCCCTACACACCACAAGGCGACTAAGGGTTATACAACACATAACACATTTATACAGCCCAGACTCAGCCTCAGATATGTATTGCTTGAGTGTCAACAATAGTGCTTGGAATGTGGCAAAAGGCTGACCCCCTATTATGTGGGAACGAATAAAATTTAGTGAAATGTGGGTGTTAATTCACCTCTGCCTATATAATATATATACAAATATATTAAGTGCGACATATATATCGCTCCTTCGCATTAAAACTGTATAATCTCAAAACATACTCGTTTTACAGGAGAGCGTTTTAAAAGTTTAACGTGTAACATTTTTAATAATAATGATATTTTCAACAAGTATTTTTTATTTTTACCTAGGTATATTATCTGTCTTTCAAATTAATATAAAATTATTGTATTTGTTTTGTTATAGGTACCTGAAAAGTTAGTCAGAAAAATAATCATTTTGAGTTTTAACACTTTTTTAGATAAAATATTGCTTAATAAATACAATTTTATTTGTGCAAGAATATTAATTTTGCGCAGTAAAACAATAATATTTTATGAAATATTTATTTCTTTCAGTACAAATCAGTCTCAAAATGACTCAAAATGTCTTACAGATTAAGTCTAAGTCTAGTCTAAGCTTAAGATCTAGTTATAAAGGAACAATCTTTCAATAATTTGGAACTTTAATCAGTCTTTCAGTTTAGCTTTACAGCTTTGAGTGTCCACTAATAATTAGTATTAAAAAATGCTAGAAAATTTTACTTAAAATACTAAGAACACAAGTAAATCAGCTAATCTAATTGTATTCTACTTATCGTCTATTTTATAAAGCTTACAAATTTTCATAAAATGGACGATAGTAGTCGGGAATAGTTTTCTTATCAACTAATTTTAACAAACCTTGTTTTTTCTGATCGGCAATTTTAATAGGCGTGTTATATACAGCTTTAAAAGGGTAATTATCTCGAAGACCTTTTGCAGTGGTGGGACCAACCTTTACCGTTTTAAAATCTTCTTGACTGTAAGAAGTTTTATAATAGAAATAACCACGATTTTCTTTAGTGAATTTCAAAATTTTTATGTCATTCATCTTCATAGTTTGATTGTCCGTACTTTTATTATAATTGCGCCCTACATCATTACAAAGAGATTTGAAATCTTTAAATTGAGTGTGATTTAATTCGTTAACTTTGTACGATTTCCCAGTCTTCTTTGCTGTTCTGATCAATGAAACATACTGATCTGGGCTGTATATTGGCCCAGATTTAAGAGATTTTTTAATATTTCTCTCAATAACTGAGTGGGCCGAATCGTTTTCGTTCTGTGTGTGTCCTTTAATAAGGAACTTATGCGTTATTGTTTTAAGATTGGGAATCGTCGCTACCGCATGCATATACATACTTATTAGGAATTTGTTCTTCTGTTGACCTGTACAATTATCGCTATACAAAATTAGATCAATCTCTTCATTTACTTCTGTACACAAAGATAAAATATAATTATATACACAGGTTGCAATTTCATTCGCACCTCTATTTCCTTGCTGTTCATGCCAAAAGTAACATTCTACATCCTTGGTTTTCAAATTATAGATAGTAAAATTATAAGAATTCAGTTTTGACACGTAATAAAACGTTGAAATTTCGCCTTTTGGACATGGCAACGCCGCTTGTAAGTCATAAACCGCAACAATTAAAGATGATTTACTTTGGGCCTCTGTTTTATCATTCTCTTTTTCTTTTCGTGACAATTCTTTTTCCTTCAAGTGGTTTTCATAATGATCTTTCATTTCTTCCTTCTGAGAGTCTAATGCATTAGTATAAGCAGTACAATCTTCACAGGCATCTTTCTTCGGAGTAAAAAAACTAATATTAAACTCTGTATTAAAAATTCTATGGAACATTACGTAGTTAATATACTTCTCTCTCTTTTCTGTGCACAATTGAATATAATCCTTGTAAATGTCAGACAAATTCCTACCTCCATCTATATACTCTCGACTAGTCTTAGCGCGAACGTAGTGACTCTCTATTTTTGGTATGTTCCTGATGAATTCTCTAGCGCTGTCTTTTATTGAATCCTCAATCTTGTGATGATTTTGGTGTTTGCCTCTTCCGTCATCGAGTATTGGCATCGGCTTGTCGTTTACAAACACCTTATCTCGCACTGTTCGAATTATAGAGAGAGAAATATCAAGTGTATTTAAGAAAAATTTTTGACAAACACGAACTTTTTTATTATTGCCATCATTCAAGAAAAATTTTAAATTATTTTTGCGTGGTCTATTGCTAGATTTGTACACATATTTAGGTTTTATCTCGTCAATGCTATTGGCAATAAAATGACGTTTATGTAGTGCATCTGGTAAAGCATAATATGCATCAAAAATTTTTTGCCTTTGTTCTTCTAAAATAAGAGTAGAACAATTCTGTCTGCATTTGTCTCCGCAAGAAGGCTTGATAGATTTTTCGCTTATAACTTTATTTTTTGTGGAATAGCTTTTACCTGCATGTCTCAAACGTTTTAATTCATTTGTTTTCCAATTTTTTGGGTTAGCTACACGTTTACGCGTTTTCTTTTTTTGTGAAACTTGCTCCGTCTGTGACTCAACAGTTTGGATTAATTGAACAGATGGCTCAGAATCAGAACTACTTTCTGATAAATGTAAATCTTCAATAACATTGAAATTAGGATCTGCTACGCTGTCATCAGAAGAATAATCATGTTCAGAGGATGAAGAACTGGAATCGGAGTCACTGCTATCTGATGAATCTAAAATAAAATGTCTGACTTAGATACCTACTTAAGTCTCCGCAAAAACTAAACAAAAATATTTATAGTTAACTTACCAATTTTCGGTAGTTGCTGTTTTTCAACCGCATTCAGATCTTGTACATTACATTGTTGTAAATCTGAATTTATATTCGTTTCCTGTGAACCTTCCTGGGGAATTTCGTTCGATTCCTGTAAATCTTCCTGTATACCTTTTTGGGTATTTTCGGTGGTTTCCTGTATATCGTCCTGGAAGCCTGTCAACGATAAATTATATTTAATGTCGTTAGTAGGTACTTACCTAAACACAATGATTATATAACGAATTATTTTCATGTACCTAGTATATCCATTGATTCCACTTCCGAATCAACAACAGGTGGATCATTTACTTCTTTCTGAGTAAGTATATTTTTTTTTAAACTCTCTAAAAATTTACTTCTTTGTGCCATTTCAATAACATTTAATTTAATCTGAAAAATAAATAAAATACTTTAAAACTAACAATAAGAGTTACATTGTCTCGTTTTTGTAAAGTAGGTACCTATAATGCGCGCGTACGCGAGACACACGCGGCAACACGAAGCTACGCCGCGATAACATCGTCGTCGCTCGTCGCCGACCGTTATGAAATACTTACTAGCCAAACGGGTTGAAACAAGTCGCTGTATTTTTTAAAATCACTTAATTTTTTACTTTATTTTGTAACAAGGCACAATAATTTTATAGCCAATATTAATTAAAGCCGAAATAATCTTAAATTTATTAATTATAAAGCAAACATTTTCGTGATTAAACTTTTTCTGGCATGAGATTTATGAATAAAAGTATGCAATTATGAATTAAAACCATAACTTTTTACTAAAAATATCTAGAATAGTACACAATTTAGAAAAGTCATAGTTTTCATGAAAGAGATTCGACCAGATATTATTCATATTTTATCACAAAAACTGTACAATTACATAATTATACACTTTTAACGAGAGAAATGATCCAAAGTGTATTACACATTTATATCAATAAGTGTATAAATTTGAGATTGTATAATATTAATGAAATGGAATGCTTACCTGAGGATATTTTTTTTGTATTTATATACTTTTGAAGAGACACAACGCGTGCACTGCGCGGCTAATTGAACGTTACTAAAAATTATAGAGTATTCGCGCGATACAAGTTGTCACTTTGGCCAATCAAAAACTAACCAATGCGACATCTGACGATTATTTATTGAACTATGCTTTTTTGTCAGTATTTAAGAGAAAGATATTGGTCATACCTAACGTTTCCTATTATTAACTTGATTTCGAGTATTTTTAGTAATTGTATACTTTTAATGCGAAGGAGCGATATATGTGTATGTAATCAATTTCTATTATAGTTCTTTATATTTTCAATTCGAATGTTCTTAGTTACGCAAAACTTTTTGCAAAGTCATTAATATTTTTGCAATGTTACAAAATTGGGTTTGTCTACGGCCGACCATATTTATTGAAATGTGAACATAAATTATAGAACTCAATATCTTGTCTATGGTTTAGTGAACAAAAAATGAGGCCAAAGGCGACCTCGGACATTCGGACAAGACTGGTAGAGATAACTGGAATGTCATTACGTCATAAATACATCGGGGTGCCAATCTATAACTGTCATTGTATTACTGCTGCTGTAGTTGGTCAACCAGAGAGAATTCCGATGCCAGAGGTGTCTGAAATACTTCTTCCAGACAACAACAGCCCGTTGAGACCGCCCGGCTATGAAATGGGGCACCTAGAAGTCCATAAACCGTCCAGTCGATGGAACACCTCCTGTCGTGTCTGCTTTGACCCTGTACATGTACAACCTGAATATTCCGACGGTGGGTGCGGTCAACGCCACTGAGTTCTGGCCAAGACCCATCTAACCATTTAAATTGTTGCCACTGATACGAAGAGAAGAAAAGGCATTATTAAAGATATAGTCTAGAGTATAAGCCGCGGTAGCCTAGTGGTATGGGTAATGGACTGCTGAGACGAGGTCTCGGGTTCGATCCCAGGTTTTACCATGGCACACACCAATGACTTTTCGATGCTTTTCGAAGTTATGTGTGTATTTATCGCACGTTTATAAGTGCCCGGTTAATGGCAATAGGCTCGCCACAATTACATTGGGACCTAAAAAAACATAAACTGGCGAAATGTGGGTGCTAGCCTTCGGGGATATAGGCGTTAGTTTAATTTATGTTATATAGTCTGGAATAAAATGTAGACTAGTTTTATTCTGGGAATAGGTTCACATATCTGCGGACAACAGGTTTTCTGTAATCTTTATTATGAGTGTGTTTTTTACGCCACTTACGTGGCATACAAGCACAAAGCCCACCTGATTTGAAGTGGTTACCGTGACAACACCAGAGGCATCACACTGCTGACCTTGTAAAAGAGAGAGGAGAAACTCTTAACCTTCAATCCTCCCGATTGAAGGTTAAGAGAGTTTCTGTGTGACAAGTGCAGAACAGAAGCGGGGTTACATACCACCCCATAGTAGTGTCAACTTAAGCCCTCGGTCTTCCCACTGGCAACACAAAACCTCTCCAGTGATTGTCTCGTCACAATCAATGTATACCTATTGTCACAGATCTTGGCCCTAATTTAATGATTGTCAGATTTGAGCTCGTCCACCATTGCACCGCATGCTAAGACAGCCCAAAAACGCGTACTGCATATATAAGTAGAGTGCATTTTGAGCACATTTTGGAACCACAATTCCTGCCTATAGCTATACTATAACAACGGTACGTGCATGTTTATGTACACTATCTTAATTTTTGTTGTGGTTTAGACTGAAGTTCTCTAGTAATTCATAGAAAAGCAGATTAAGCACTTCGCTTAGGACCTTCCTCGTGTTTTTATAGTCTTCGCTAAAACTCAAACTCTAACTACACTCGGTACTTTAGAAAACGTGTTTAAATATTAATTAGGTTTCTCATTATAGTGGCATTTATTTTTAACGTTTTGTGTCCGGTAGTGCACCCGGCAAGGTGAGTTAGGTACCTTTCGATGTTACCTACCCTTTTTCGGCGAGTTAGCCCGTAGCCCTATTACGTGAAGAAACATGGTTGGCGAAATGTGGGTGTTATTGCACCTCTCATTACTCATTCAGGTATTCAAAGGTCTGAATATTATGTATTGCATCGTATTTTGAATCTGGTTTTCCTGGTCTAAGCTAAGAAATTAATTATACATAAAAAATCTACTTATTACGATTAAAACTTATTGTATCTAGTTTCTTCAATTTTGTTAACCTGGAATAAAAGAGTTTTAAAGCAGATTTACTAGTGACATATACTCTCAAAGCGTATGATTAATTTTCTAACGAACTTTTGTCACCTTTTAAAGGTAAAATGACAGTATAGATAGACATAATCGATGGTAAAATTAGTCGATATTTCCAGCTTTTCAGGTGACAGGCAACCGTAAATAGATTAAGAGGAATAAGTCATAAATATAGTTAAAACTGCAGAGATGGTCCCTGCCTGCAGTCGTCGAAAGCTAAAATTTAATGTGCAAGACTGGTTTCCACTTAAAGTGTAATGAAATAAAATAAAAAAATCTCATTTGCTTAGATTGCCTTGCAAAGTTAGGGCCTTGGCTGTACATATATGAGTTCAGGATAACGTTTAACTATGAAAACGTTATAAGCATGTCAGTCTTGGCTATCTTTTTTACATTTTTGGATAATAATAGTAATAAAAGTGCTGAAATCACATCATTTACATATTATTAATTGGTATAAGTATAAAACGACAGTCTTAATGAATCTTACACATGACATATAATTCTTGCAATACAAAATGATCTAACTTATGCATTAAATAATAAATTCTTACCCATATGTGTAATAAATACAACAAATTTAAAATACAAGTAAACTATATACATTGAATATTTCTATTTATTACGCATATGCACATACATTCCATACATTAAAAACGTAAAAAATACAATGTACACATGTTGCATATCATGCGGCAAAAGATATTATTTGATTTGATTATGACCCAATAAAACATAGTAAACTAATACCATATTGTTTAAGTAGAGATCTTATATAATCTTATATACTTTTAGGCTTCAGACTGTTGATGTGAATAACGTTAAGTCAAAATAGGTGTACCCCAAGGATCAATCCTTGGACCTTTTCCTTTCTTGGTTTATGTCAAAGACTTGAGTGAAGATGACATAGAGTTGGTCGTTAAAGAATCAATCAATCAATCAGCCTATCGCAGTCCACTACTGTATATTGGAATTGAAATTGTTTACAAACATTTAAATTTTCACCTAAATTAGCTTTAGAAAGAAACGGACTTTTTTATCTATTATACCTAGATTTTAAAGTTTAAGTTTAAGTTAGACAAAGAATGCACACCTACACTAATACCTGTTTAATACCACTTTACCTACTTATGTATTTTAATCTCACTTCTTGTAAAGATCCAACCATACTAGCGAAGAGTCGAAACGAAATTCTTCAGAATGAAAGGCTCACACAGCTAGGTCAGTGTAATCAGCTGTTTGGCGTGGTAGTACAGTAAGTCCTCTTTTATAATTTTTGATGACACTTCTTGGCTGGTAGTGTATAAGAAAAATCGAAGTCACCGTCGTGACGTAATAGTAGTGCAGCCTGGTAGTGCGGTGGGGCAGAAGCGGTTCCGTCTTCCAGGCGCTGACAGTCGAGCTGAGTAGAACACGCGATTTTTTAAGGTATATTGAGAATTACTTTCTTGAGATAATGATGAATTTGCTATTATTATTTTTCGCTTCTACTTCGTCTCTGTGCTAGTATAAATTGACTTCATATTTACAAATTATTATCCTTACTTATTCGTGCTACTTTCTAACTACTACGTAATTATTAAACTTTTTCGCCTATATTTAGAATATGTTTCGTTCCAAAACTTTATGTGCTCATCATCCCACATTGGTGCTGTGGAGAACTCTTTATCTATGACTAACAAGTGTGGGTTCTGTGGGTCCGCTCGCTCCCACTTCGGCAAGAATGGCGATCTTGTTGGCGGTGTAGGGTCTCTGGAAAAGATAATATAATTGCTGAGCTAGAGAGATTAAGCAAACTTCTTTGGTAGCCCTATTTTGCAATACTATTTCTGAATAAGAATTATTTTGCAAGAACCACTAAATACCTTAGAGGTCGATATTTTTATTCGTCTCTACGAGATCGTATTTACAGTAGCTACTGTATATATATTGAGCTAATCATATTTAATTTATTCTAAACTTTGTTGATATAACAAACATTGTTCACTTGCTACAGTAATACAGCTAGTCTTAATGAATTCATTCAATTCTCGGCTGCAGCGCAATTCATTCCAGCAGCATACAACTTTAATTCTGTATACAAATACAAGATTTGTGTATGCAGGCAAATATATTCTCGGGTTTGTACTAGAATTCAACAATATTTTAGAGGGAACAAGACTCGCGCTTTTTACAATTCACCAATAAATTAAACATTTAATTTATTTGTCTACTATATTCTTTTAGTGAACAGAATGAAATTTAATTAAACACATTCTCGTGCAAACTATGCTTCCAATTAATTTGAAATCAAATGGAGTGAAATACTCAATATTCAATACTCAATACATTTATTGCGTTCCATAATGTAGTACAGTTGTTCAAGTTAAAATCATAGTTACAATTATGGACCCTGTCGGGCACAGCACAATGTTTGGAGAGAGGAAGAGTTTGTCATAGGTACCTACTTATTTCTACAAGTATAACATTCGATTATATTATAATATCATTTGTTTTATTTTATTATTTATGATGTGAGTAGACTTACCCGTATTTGGCGAAGTTAGCCCACAGCTCAGTGACATTGTCAATGAAGTTCTGTTCCACGTAATATCTCATAGGTGCTCCAGCACTGAATATATAAAATATTTCATCGGCATGAGTCGCTCCTGGGAACTTCTTGAAGCCAAATAACATCTTGGCATAGTTCAGCATACCATCGTAACAGAACTTATAAACGTACACAGGTTCGACCGAACTCCTTAAGAATAAGTCAATAGTTGCTATCGTAGGGTAAGTGATACTTGAATCGCCTTCATATTTAGAAAATTTCAATAGAGAGTCATTTGAGACTTTTTCTCCATCCATGTACATTTCTTCTAGCTTTTCTGCTGTAAACACTTTTTCTTCTTCCGTTGGAAAGACGAGATCTCGTGGTAAGGCGCTATAGAAGTTCATATTTAAAAGAGTCGTATCATTCTCTTTACCAGTAAACATATATCCTTCGGCATTATTGAAACCATAAATAACAGGGACCTTATTGTAGTTTCCTTTTATTATCAAATTGTATGGAATATCAGTTAAAAATTGATTTATACCAGTAATTTTTTTCTCAACGCATGGTACAAAAATATTTTCAGATAAAACGATGTCACCTTTCTTTCTGGGTACGCGGAATTTCAACAAATCCTCTGAAGTGTAGTTGTTAAATATTTTATACAGTTCATATGGATCTTTAGTGTTAAAGCCCATTTGTTTGGCTAATAGACTGGCAGTTTCTAAAGGCTCAAATTGGAGACTCCAGGGTGACATAGCGGAACCACTCTGAAGTATGCCTCTTTTGAACAATCCTTTGGACATTGGGGATAGTAAGTGATACACAACTGACGCAGCGCCTGCACTCTCACCGAATATCGTTACATTCTCCGGGTCACCACCAAATACTTTGATATTCTTCTGAACCCATTTCAAGGCTTCGACTTGATCTTTCAATCCTACATTGCCTGGAGCTTCTTTAATACCCAAGCATAAGAAACCTAAAATTTCTAATCTATAATTAAAAGTTACTAGAATTACTCCATGCTGCATTAAGTGTTTCGGACCATATATAAAAGGTGATCCTGATCCGTCCCTGAATCCGCCACCATGTATGAAGACCATGACTGGTAGGAGATGTCTTGTTGCTTCACGTGGTGTATATACGTTAAGTGACAGACAGTCTTCTCTACCTAAAACTTTTGTGTTGGTGAATCTTTGAGTACACCTGATATGTTCGTCATAAGCGTCGAAGATGCCATCCCATTTTGGTTCTGGTACTGGATTCTGGAATGATAAAAATACTTGAATTAATTTAACAAGTAAGTTTTTAATAATTTGATTCAAAGGCCGGAATATCTATCTCATTGTTTGAACGAAAGAATATTCAAAAATTGGAGAAATTTGATGCAACAGATTCTGTAGCGGAAACGATGTCGCCAAACACACAATCAAGAAATATTTGACACTATTCATTCGAATACAATTACGATAGTAGACATAACCGTCGATTATATCGTTCTGATGTTTGAATGAAAAAAAATCAATTTGTACTGTTATGACTGTCGTGTTTATGTTCCTTTTAGAATTATCAGATTTTCAAAACACAAAAATCTAACGAATGACTTAAAAAACATTGGATTAACAATAGAAAGCTTATATTGCTCGACACTTAGTAATACATCAAGGTATGATTAGGGCAATCGACAGTCGCCAGCGGTTAGGGGGTAGGCTGTAATCATGAGTAGATTAGTACTAAATCGTTACATTGGTCTTTATCGCATCATTAACGTCTATTAGTCTGCAGTTCCAAGAAACAATAATACTGCCATTGCAGCTCAAGATATTGTCGATAGTAAATTGGATTGCTATGGTTTATTAATTGACTAGTCAAAACAAATAGATTTGATTTTTTATATTACGTAAAGCTATAAAAATATGTAATCATATAAGTTGTTGCTTGCAGCCCTGCATGCGTGGATGTCGGTCATCGCGACTAAATAGACTGTCTTTTCATAAGTTTTAGTCTACCTCTGTCTCTCTACTTTCTATCATCGCACCGTTCGTCACAGACAGAGAGTTCATCTTCACACATTACGACTTAAACTGATGCGCACTGTGCGGTAAGAAAGGAACTTTATCCTGTGGCACGCATAAGCTGTGGAATAAGTCTGCTGTGGTTTTTCCACACGACTACGATATGGGATTCGTCAAGAAGAATATAAGAAGGTTTCGGTGACGGTCTACTGAGTTGGCAACCCGAGTTTCACGCCTTTGGTCTTGCAAACGCCCATAGGTTATGGTGGTTATGATGAAAAGCGATTTTTCATCATAAGTGGTATAAAAAAAGGATTGTGGTAGATCACATTTGACAACCCGCTCGATACTCATCTCTACGTACCTACATCTTACTGAACATTATAGATTAACTATAAATTATACATTGATTTATAGTCGTTATCTGTACCTAATAACTACTTATATTGTACGTAATGTTTCGAGTCGTGCTTACATCATTTGTGTAACACGCAACTTGAGAAATACCGACTTTAATTGTTAGATTATGCACCTTAAAACATGCATCACTATATTCAGGAAACCAGTTTGATGCACGAAAGAATAGAACAGGAATGTATATTCTGAATTTTAATAGAAAAGTTAAAATTAAAAAATGGAGTGGAAAGGTGTGATATAAAAGTATGTTTAAAACGGGTTGTATTCGTCATCCATTCCGTAGTTTTGAGAGAATTTTGGGAAATGGCTTCTTCTTCTACGACGCTCTAAGCCTTAATAATGTAGGTAAGAATTTAACTGTCCAGGACATCCCCATGAGTGTTTCTTATGAGGAAGTTTGTAGTTTTAAATTCCATCCTTTCTAATTAAAATCATACTAATTGCTTCAGATTGAAATAGTTAACTTTATTCTTTACTTTCCACAATAGCTAAGAATTCTGATTCCAATCCATTTGCTCCTACGTATATTATGTATGTAATTAAATTTTCTTTAAATCTGCTCCCAAACAAAATTTGGTAAATTATGTCAATTTCTTGTTGACTTATTTAGCAAGGGTGATTGTAGTAAATCACATTGTTGTCAATGATAACTTACCTGAAATCGATGCGTAACAGTCGCGTATGGTATTCCAAAATATTCTTTGAAAGCACCGTCAGGTCTAATCAGGCCTTGTACCAGGCCTCCAGAAATTTTCACAGGAGTAGTGGGCTGTCGCACCAGCCGTGCCAGTGCTAAAGAACACAGCACCAACCATTTTATACTTATCATGCCCATTATTGACTATTGTTTCACCTTCTAATAGTACTTTTGTAGTTTACTTATTTTTGTTCACATTGTTAATACGTAGTTCTTCTTTTTTAGTCTCTTGATTATCTTTATTTACTTCAAGTGATTGTATATGCAGTATTGATTGAAGAATTTCTAGTTATAAATCACGATAATCATCGTTACATGTTTAGAGGTTGGTTTTCGCTTGTCTGTCTATTCACGAGACGATTTAGATTTTCTTATTTATATATCTGTTTAAAAACGTTTTCATTGCTGTGCTGTGTAGATCTGAAATAATAAGAATGATATCTTTTATTACAAAATGTTTTCATCTACCTATAATATGAGTAAACCAAACTTTCATAGTTATAATGTTGTAGTATTTCATTCCAGTAGATTATATTTTTTATATTGTTTTTTTTTTAATTTCCTATCTCACAGGCAACCCGGCAACAACGGACCCAAAGACGGCGAGCGTTTAAGTCGATTCGAGTCCGACATCCCCAACCGGCTCTGGTGGGGAGAATATTCGAACAAAAAAAAGTATATGGGAAATTTCCCTTACTTTCTTTCGGTTTAATTTCCCATCTTGAAGGTAGAATTTTTTGAATTCAACGCAAATTAGTAGTGTTGAACGTATGCTTGTAGACATGTCATAGTGTATCGGTCCGTTGACTAACTGGACACGGTCTAGTAACAGTGGCGCCCCCCGACGTGCTCTACGGAATAAATAGGCAATTAGCACCGTGACTTCTTCGCATGTCTACGAAAACAAGGTTTATGTATGATACACGAATTGGTAATTGGACACGCTTTTTTTAATGGCACGTATATTTGACTTCACCTCGCCTGATGGTAAGCTGAGGAATGAGAGTTACCATTACAAGCACGTATATTGTTACAATGGTGGCGCACAGCTTGATAGTCTCATCCGATGCTTTTTAACGCCCCGCTTAAGGGACCCGGGACTGTGGGAAGAAGGAAATACGTGCACAGGCAAGGAATTAGGAAGAAATAAATTTGCAAATAGACTTAGTTCGCAAAGGCCATACTTCTAAAAAAGGTTTCAAAAAAGTTTGCCCAGCTAAAGCAATTATTGCCAAGATGACAAAAAAATATGATGATGATGATGAGTAAGTATTAAAAACAATAAACAAAGATGCAAAATCTAAAATTATGAACAGTAAATCAAACTTAAGCTTATATAATAACAAATTTTCGTAGCTAAATTTTGTAAGACGTCAGAACTCTCAATGAGTGCTCGTTATGGAATTAATCTTATAATTTATAACAAGCTCATTCAATATTTGAAATATTCTTCAAAATTACACCACTTGAAGCTGATAAATCTAAAATTGAATATAGATCAGTTATATGATAAAAACTAAAGGTGCATTGTGACATTAATTGCCAGTAAGTTTTATTGCAAGAACATTGAAAATGTTCTTAATTCTTTATTGCACACACAAAGTACAGAAATAATATATAAATATTTGCAAGAATCATGTACAAAAGCGAGTTTTAACTAACAATGAGTTCTCTCCTAGCAAACCTTTGAGTATCAGAGGACGGTGATAATTTTGTAAGCCTGATCTTTGCTTTATATGGTCGAAATTGAACCGAAGAATTATTTCATATATAATGTGCTGTATTTTAATGAATACTACTACCCCACTAATATAATATATCCGTAAGTTAAGTAAATGTACCGCATCCGTCTGGTGGTGGAGAAAGAAGACCCACGCCCCATCTCACTCGAAGGATGTCCTGAGGTAAACTCCACTATTTGGCCAGCGTGGAAACAGTAGGTCAAATCCTTCCAACATTGGGAGAACCCGATGTCCAGCAATGGACTACCGTACGATAGGCTAATGGAATATAAAACATTGGACTATAATAATCGTAACGGATTTTTTTCCCAATTCTGACTCTTATTATTAACTTTATATTAACAAAACAAAACAGACAGAAATTCCAAACAAGATTTTCTTTCTACACGCACAGGTGACAATAGAAAACGTTCTATTGTAATCACTAACACCCTTGACCCCTGAGTTAATATGTAGGCGAATATTTCAGTCTCTATCAAGGATAAAATTGTGTGCCATTAGTAGGTCAGATGAACTATCAGATGTGCAGTTTCAAACATCTTAAATGCCACGCAGTTTTCAAACTGTTTCAATTTCTTGTCCAAGTAATAGACTTGAATCAATTTCACACTTCATACTATGACGTGCTGGGATGATTATTTTACACATCTTTTCAACCTGCTGCTCACCTAAATCGTGATTCTTTGGTAGATAACAGGTTCAAAATTCAAGGTTTATAACCAATGTTTTTACGTATTACGGCGTTCGCCGGTTCTTGGTTTATAAGAACATCAATTATCTCATCGTATAATCAACCTTGTACCCCTAAGACAAATTGCAAATTGCTCTGACAGACGACCGTAGTAGTAACATTGTCATTCATACTTAGTAATTATTTAGTTAGTCTACTTACACTGAGGTTTCACAACACAAGCTATCACTGCATACTATTCCAATTTACTACACTTCATCACAAAGTAAAATCAATTTTAAGCACCTGCAATTATAGTTTAATTTATACACTACAGGCGAAATAGATGAATTGAATTCATTTACTTTCAACGCGTATGATCAACTGTCAGTGCATTGGACGAATGCGGTGCGCGCGCGCAGCTCGGGACTGGTCCGGTTGTTGTGTTGTCATACATAACGCTATTACCACATTTTTATGAAACTAGATTTATATGTGATTGGTGTTATGCATTATTCGGATTGATTATCAGTTTTGTTTGATGAAGAAACACTGTCACATCTCTTTGGATAGGCAGAAATATGGTATCGTAAGTATATATCTATAGTAGTAAAGATATTTTTATAGCTATTACACCTTTTAACTGAGCACTGCAAACTGTGTACGGAAAGTATCTGGAATTTTTTAATTATACTAAAAATGCACTTTTGATGAGTAGCGAGCATTCCTTCAATGTGTGAAAAGATTGAGAAGAAGATTCTCGAGATTAGAATATTTGTATTTTTAAATGAATAAGTAAAAATATAATTCTAATTTTACGTTTCGGTTACTGCTGTTTAAATTTCAAAATTACTACTTCAATAAATCGCTAGTAGATTTATAAATAGTTCTTATTCACACACACATTCACCATATTTCAAAAATATATATAATTGTCTACATGTTATCATTTACTATCATATTAATAAACTAATTATCTACTTAATTGTGTAACAGAAGCTAGATCTAAATCAAAGTTATGCTACGTTGAAGCAGGTAAGTGGATACTGAATAAAATATCTTAGATAAATAATTTATGAACAAAAATAATACAAGAATAAATTCCAACTTGTGAACTTACGGTGATAACATTCGACCAATGACATTGCAGATAATGTAGTCACATGACCAAAACAAATCATTTCATTGGTCAAAGAAACTCGAGAGCAACAAGTTTACGGTGCCCTGTGTTGTTGTTGACTAGTGATGACTCTGAGTCTAAAATGGTTAGTGTTGTGGTCGCTGTGGGCTGGTCGGCTCGTCCGTCAGCCAACTGTCACAGTCCAACTGAGCAATGGACCAGTGCGGGGTACGATTGCCCCTGATGGGTCGCACGCAATGTACCATGGCATACCTTATGCCACCGTGAGGGAAAGGTTTCAGGTTAGCTAGTGTTAATACCAAAATACATTGTGAAGTTTGTATTTTATATTCATAATTATCAAATCTATAGTATTGAATAGATATCTATTCAAGGACATGCGACCAAATACATATTCAATTATGAGTGTTAATAAACTGGGAAAATTACGATAAAATTTTGTGTTTACTAGATAAAGGTAATATTTTTATTATTCGATTTTACTTTTTTCTATGACCAAATTCCACCCACTCCTACTCATTGATATATTCTCATTTTACGTGAATATGACAATTCGATTGAATTAAAATAATGCATTATGTTACAGAGCCCAGGTCCGGAACCAAAATGGGAAGGTGTTTTCGAGGCCATCAACGACAATGTCAGATGTTTCCAACGTATGGTAGGACGTTATGTAGGAGGTACCAAGAATTGCCTCATATTAAATGTCTATACCCCTTTGAACACCACCCCGAACTCTAAACTGCCGGTAATGGCTTTCATCCATGGTGGAGGATTCTACGATGGTTCGGCCAGCAGTTTGATATATGGGCCAAATTATTTAGTATCCAAAGGTGTGATCCTAGTCGTTTTTAACTACCGCCTCAATATTCAAGGATTTTTATGTCTTGGTATTAAAGAAGCCCCAGGAAATGCGGGTATGAAAGACCAAGTAGCAGCTTTGCGCTGGATTAAAAAGAATATTAAAGAATTAGGCGGAGATCCCGATAATGTCACCATTTTTGGTGAAAGTGCTGGAGCTGCTTCAGTATCCTTTCATTTGTACTCCCCGATGTCTAAGGGTCTTTTTCATAAAGCAATAACACAGAGTGGATCTAGTTTGAGTCCATGGGCCTACCAATTCCGCCCGGTATTCTTAGCGAGTCTTCTGGCCAAAGTGATGTTATATGAAACACGGGATGCCCATGAATTATACAAATTTTTCATGACAAAGTCTGATGATGAACTAATACTAACTAGAGTCCCAAGAAGGGATGGAAATGTGATTATCTCCGAAATTCTTTATACACCGTGTGCAGAAAAGAATTTGGATACTGAGGAACCATTTTTGACGGAATCACCATTTGATCTTCTAAGTAGAGGAAAATATAATAAAGTTCCTATGCTAATAGGCACTAATAAAGAAGAAGGCCTTTTCACAATGTCAATGGATAATGCTACGAGAAGATCTGAAGTAAATTATGAAAAATCATTACCAAAAAACTTGCACATTCCTTCTGAAACAGACAAATTGAGGATAGCCAAAGAATTGGAAAAAATGTATATGGAAGGAGATGATTTGGATCCATCAGTTAAGATATCAAGATATATAGGTGAGGTTTTCTTCAATTATCCTGCATTAGAAGAAACTGAATTGCTTCTGAAGACGAATGAAAACCCTATTTATAACTACATGTTTAAATACTCTGGTAGAAGGAATATAGTGAAGCTGTTATTACGTTCACCCTTTAAAGAAGTAAAGGGGGCCACACACGCTGATGACCTTTTCTACTTGTTCTCACAAGCGATCGTTCCAACTTTGTTTGAGAATGAAATGATCGAGAAAATGAGCACCATGTGGACAAACTTCGCTAAATATGGGTAAGTGTACCTAATTTATTCCAGAAAAAGTGGCACTGTCAATGAACTCTTGGAACCCATAAGCACTCAAGATGCCTTATATCCATCTACTTATCTGGTAAAACTAACTTTGATCGTAATTTACATAGCCCTCTTAACAGCATTATCACTCCTTCTTGAGTCGTTGAACTAATATCCCATTAGTTGAATGACTGATACAATTTGTAAACGTGGTCATTTGAAAAATACTATGAAATGTTATGACCGATTTTTTTAATTCATGGCACGTCAATTTAACTTCACCTCGCCTGATGTTAGCTGAAGGCAAAATCTCATGAAAGTGAGTCACCATTGCAAACACTTGCAGTACAATTCTATTTTCATAGGCATAGATTATTTTGTTCATAGATTTTACATACGGTCTTGCAAACGTCGATGTAAAAGGCAAAATTAATCCTGTGATTTATTTAGTGTTATAACCCAAATTGATAAAGATAAGGGGGAATTTGGATAATAATTTGGATAAAGAATTTCGAAGTTATGTGTGTATTTATCGCAGGTCTATAAGTGCCCGGTTAATGGCAATAGGTTCGCCACCTATTCCTCTGTTATGTAATTAATTGCTTCTTTAGTTCGTAAATCATTGCAATTGACCTGTGATGGAATTGGTATTATTCTAAATCTACTAGTACTATCTATGATTGTTTGTGACCAATGAACTTTAATAACATTTTCCTTTGTAACAGAGACCCTACACCGGACTTTACCAGGCCAGAGTTTAAGTGGCACCGAACTAACAGCTCAGTTCCTACATCCCTGGTAATAGACTCCGAGTTTGAGACAGAGCCTTTGTGGTTCAACGAGAGAGTCAAGTACCTTAGAGAATTATACTCTAAGTTCAGAAGAAAACATTGAGTTGAACGCAATTATTATATAAAACAGTAGTTAGAAAAAATATTTTCATATGTGAAGTTTTATACCCTAAATTAAGAATTAAAGTCTTATGAATAATGCAGATATGTTTTACTTAAATAACAATAATTATCTGATTTCAAAAGGCAACAGTTTTTATTTAATTATGTATGAATAATAATAATTCAACACAGATGCGCAGACGTAAATTTTTTACCCTTGTATCCTTGAACCGAGAATAAAATCACTGTTCTACGTCTTAGAATCTGAAATCTTTGCTTCGAGATATTATCTAACGACGATTGCTGGCAGGTAGTGCAGGTATACCCAACTTCAGCATGGCGACAAGACATGTCACCCCCAGGCCGGTGCTCATGGGTGACGGAGGTCATTTTGCGACCTCCGACGCGAGTTCGAGACTGCAAGTAACTTCAGTTCGATGCCCTCTTATTTCATACGTATAAATTATTGAAGGGTTCTACAGGTTGTAAAATAAAGTGAATTCATTACTGTATTTTAATAGCAATCAACAAAAACCGGTCTAACTATATTTAAACTATGAAGTACCTACGCTCTGATAGAACTTCTATTGCTACAGTTTGGACTTTGAAACTCGAGTTTTTATCATTTGGAACAATTGGAAAAAAAATCGTTACTGTGTGAAAAAAATCACTGACTTTTTTTGTAAGAGGCTCTAATACAGAAACAGTTAAATAAACGAATTTGAAGTAGGTACGTAGCTAAATGATGAATTTTTACGGAAGAAAATTTCTGGTTGCCAAAGCCGAAAATACTACTTGAATATGTACTTTGTATAATATAGTTTTAAGTCCACCAAAATATCTGGCGTGAACCTAATAATGATAAGATAATATGCATATGTAGGGCACTGACAACTGTTATCTAATCGTTTATCTTACTACCTATATACATATAACAAAGTATAATAATATTACTATTTATATCGCGGTCAAATTTCGCCAGTCCTAATACTTTGAACGAGTTGTCACGTGGTTCCCGGTGGAGTACTTACATCAATCTCATTCTCTGAGCCTATTCCCAACTCAGTTGGGGTCGACCTTCTAGTGTAAGATGCGGCTAAACTTCGATATTTTCCGTGAAGCGACTGCCATCGGACCTCCAAAACCAAATTGGTGATATCGAAGTTCTGTAGAAAGGCTAGTCGGACTTTTGAGGGCTTCAACTACCTATAACGACTGTCATAGAAGTTCGTATGGGACCGACGACGGCTTAGCGCGCTCTTCGAGGCACGACCAGATCAGTGCAAATAACCATATTCACGCACACAAATATTTGCACTGAGCTGGGATCGAACCCGTGCCTCCTACGTAGCAGTCGCGTTTAATACCACCACACCACACACACGCCACAGAGACCCGGCAGAGTAGAATAATAATAATCCTAAATTTATTTCATGAAACACGGTGAGGTATAAATATGTTGATTAGAATAGTATACAGCATGTATCACAGAATTTCTGTGTGTAACATTATACCTCGGCAAGAACTGTTTAACACCAGACATATATATGTATATGACAATATGTGTCAATCTCTTTTTTATTAACTTCTGGAAGAATTAACTTTTTGGGCGGAACTAACGTTGTCACTGCCAATCGCTTCGGACCTGACTCCTTCCTAAATGTGTTTAGCTCTTCATATTATAACAATATGGAACACTTATTGATGGTAAGAAACCTTTCTTACCTGGAGCTACCCTGGTATTACATTAAGATCACTTATTATTATTATTTCTTAACGGGGACGCCGGAGACCGGACGGATGATCCACCTGCTTCACATGCGAGCCACTCCATCCATTTCCCCACCTCTCCCTTTGTGGAGAGTCCAGTTAATCCAGCTGTCACGGCACCCCCCTCAAACCTTTTGGTTTCCTTACAGAAGATTGCAATCTGGTCCACCTTTAGATTTCTTAGCTCCTCTGTGCCGAATGTGTCCGAGCCCAGCAGGTTCCATCTGACCAGTGAGTACATGTGGGACACTCGGCCAGCAGGTGGAAGCTGGTCTTCTCGCTTTCCATGCACTCCGGACAATTGGGATCGGTCTTCACTCCTTTTACTGTTAGATGTCTGTTTAGTCTACTGTGCCATGCAATTATCTCATTGACAAGCTTTATGTTTGCCCTTGATAGTTTGATTACTTGGCACGTCATTTTCTTGATGCCTTTGATGAATATCTTATTTAATATTAACTTATTAACTTTACTTAATGTGTTACTCTTACTCTTCGATCTAGATTTAGTTTTTCAAGTAATTTATTGTTGGTATATCAGTTAGCTATTCGGTAAATTCGAAACTACAATGTAGGTAATTGTATATATTTTATAGAATAATTTTATCCTTTATACGGATGACAGCATGGACACTTAGTTACACCGTTTTATATATCTTATACATTTATTATACGGTTTTTTGTGAAGTAAATCTGTGAAACCATTACTAGCAATGCTTACAATTTTAGAATTAATGTTTCAACATTAAACATTTTATATTCAACATACCAATAACAATAATGATGACGTCAGTATTTTCATGTGAATTAATAAGAGAATTTATGTATTATTTTATTAAGTGACGAATCTACGAGAACGATAGACGTATCGAGTGATAACAGAACATTGTGATATAAATTATTGTTAATTGTGATAAGACTGATAAGTGATAACCTTGTGACAGCTCCTTATAACAGCTGCGGTTGTTAACATGTGTTCCTATATCGATTTTTAATACTATTAATGATTGAGTTAGATTAAGATTACGTACCGGTATGTTTATATAACTGTACCTAGCAAATAGTGCTCCTGCCGGATCCTGGTTGGAGTTGGAGCCCTCAAAAGTACGACTAGTACTACAGAACTTCGACATCGCTAATTTGTGATGACATCTTAGTTAAACTAGAAAGCCGACCCCAACTGAGTTGGGAATAGGCTCGGAGAATGAGATAATGTTGACGACGTTTATACATTTAATTATAAGTTAATATTGTCAGTTTGTTTTGAAGTTTAATGTATAAAATACTATGTAGTTGTAACAGTCATTAAAAAATTTGTTAATCGTATGATAATCCATAATAATAATATTGCTATACGGTTAACTAATTATCACTGTCCGCTACATGGGGTCTACTAGGGTATTTAGGATTTTTTTATACAAATTAGGTGCTTGTCTTCTTCCTAAGTGGTTAGAATTTTTTTTTCTCTCCAAAAGTGGTCCATAAAGTGCCGTTTTGCTTTTTTATGTTATATATTATAAAAAAAACAATACGGCTGAGCTGCTGTGATGCCAAGGATTTGAGCTCGATGCCCCCTCAGTGTAAATCTTTATACACAATGTGTAGGTATATTTGCATTGATCTGGATGTTTTATACAAGTTCCCTATAAACTATATATACCATTATATATGATATAAATCTTATAAATCTAAAAAATTGTTTATTAATTTTATTGAACGTGTTAATAGTTCGTTTAACGCTCAAAGTAGCGTAGCAGTAATTATAGGTACACGTAAACAAATCCGGAAGATTTTCATAAGTTATTTGAAAAAAAAATCGGATATATTTACGAGTGATAAGGCTTAGCACGCACTACGATTAAACGCCCGCGTTTAACCGCAGGTCTGAAATCGCAAAAAAATTTAACAGATAGCTTTCTATACAAGCGCACGCATTAGTGACTTTTTTCAGTGACTGATTTTAAAATCGCAACTGGTTACGTTTTAACCGCGGTTCGAAAACGCGCGGTTTTTTTGTGTCCCATAAGAACAGTATGGTGGCGCACGCACGGCGGGTAATCGCATTCGGTTTTTATTCAGTCTCGACTGTGCGAGTGCGGAGGATAGACGTTTTTGCAGAGGTTAAGTCATGTCGTCCGACTCAGAAACATCGAATGTAGACTACGACAACAGTAGTAATTAAAAAACTTATCGGGATGTTGACGCACGTTGTTGTACATTTTGCAAAAGTATCCTTTCAAATGTCTTTGATCAGTTAGTGGATGTACCCAGTACCTATGGCGGCGGCGTTATTTATGCTTTCTATTTTTTAATGTCAATATCAAAGCTACAACACATGCTGCTCGTCAGAAATCCATGGTGAAATGAAATAAATTTAAGTAAAACGCTAGCCGCAGTGCGTGTTGATGCCCGTTTTTGCGTTTTCAGCTTTTCCTAAACCGCGCGCGTTTAATCGCAGTGCGTGCTAAGCCTAAGAGGTTTGAAAGTAAGGCTAGTGTTATAATATTTTTAGCGCTTATATATTTCTATTCATTTAATTATGATGAACCTTTGGCAAAATCTGCAGTCACTCGTGAAGGTTATACACATTAAGTATATAATTATACATAGCAAACACACGGCTTACATTAGCTAGTATTACCCGTCATTCATCAACTCGCTACCATGAGACACGCTAGCGCGCGAATATGTCGAAGAAGCAAGTGTAAGTGACAGGCAAGCAGACCGGCCTCGTGGAATATCATCATCGTCTTTTGTCATCTGGGGCCCCACCACAATTTGGTAAAAGTAATATTATTTTAATCTTACTTTATTTTCATAGTGTTTTTCGGACTGGGACTACTGTCTTCCATCAATATTTGTGTACGTAAAGACAAGTCTGAATTCTGAAAGATTAAACAAGTAAGTGTATTAACTACAGTAAGATCAATTTTAACCAAATAACACTAGTATCCTGTTTATCCTAACAGACGCTGACGGTTCAAATCCAGAGCTTACCTATGGCATACTAGAATTTGAGGGCCCTTTTGGATAGTTTAGAGTTTTATATTTTTCTTAAGTTGATGTGCGAGAAATTGTCTCCCCTTCCCTTCTGGGGGGCCTTCCAGAGGCGGTGGGCCCTGGGCACGTGTCCGGAGTGCCCCTATGGTAAAGACAGCATTGTCCAAATCACACAATGAAAGTAAAGTAAGATTGAAATAAAATTACTTTTAAGGTGTAAGGCCCCTGTAAATAGGTATATTCATTTTCTTTAAAAAGTCAAAGAAAAATAAAATATTTTTAATTTACAGGAAGCATATTAGCAGAATCATTAATGTCAATCACTTTTTTCATGATCAGTGACCAAATTGTCAATGTTACCGCATAATCAAGCCAGTTACCAGCCATACGAATTGAATTGCAGTGCGGTTGGGGATGGGCTTATGGAGTATAAAATGGTTGGTGTTGTGGTCTTTGTGGGCGGCGCGCCTCGTCCGCCAGCCGACGGTCACGATCCAGCTGAGCAACGGCCCCGTGCGAGGAGCGATTGATCCTGACGGATCGCATGCAGCGTACTGGGGTATACCTTACGCTACTGTTAGAGAACGGTTTCAGGTGAGAATTAAAAAGTAAATAGTACCTTTTTTATACAACTTAGGTCGCAGACAAGTACGCGGCCCACCTGATGGTAAGTGGTTACCGTGGCCTATGGGCGAGTGTAACACCAGAGGAATAACACTCGTGCCGCAACCTCTGTAAGAACAGAGACATTCTGTGTCGTCACCGCAAAAGATGTAGGATAAGCCTTTGGTTTTCCCACTGACAACACAAAACCTCTCTAATGAGCTCTGGCTACCCTACTTACCACTGAAAACACAACACAAGGTTATTAAACGGTGACATTCTGTAGGGTGGAGGTACTTCCCCAGTCGGACTGCTCGATTGAGACGGATATACCGTCATTACCTTACCTTTATTTATATTACCTCAGGCATGTCATAGTTTTAATTTAGTTGAAACACGATGGATATCAGACGATTCACTTTTTGTTCAATTTCGTCTTTCTGTCTTTCAAGTTTCATCTTTCACTAAGTGACACATAGGTACGAACTTCCTTCTCAGGCCGGGGCCGCGTATCAAACCGGTGTGGTCCATTTGCTCACTAATTTATAAAATATTGTTGATTTTGACGTTTTATAAGTGATGTTATGAGGTCTATACAAAATAAATGATTTTTGAATTTTGAATTTTGAATAAACCATTAATGACTATTGAATTCACTATTAAAAAGATCCAAAAGGGTCGGATCGGTTCACTTTTGTCTATATTTTACTCTCACTCCGATTGAATAGGGTAAAGGGTTGCTTCACTGTAATTTTCGAGGACACCTTAACCTCACCTGCTAGTTAGTGCATAGCACTTGCTAATATGCACACGAGGATATTAGATATCTCTAGCAGTTGGTGCGACAGCAGTCCCTCTTGGAAAAGCACACCAAACCAGTACTTCTAAATCTTTTCTTCTTAATACCCACGTCTATCATATTTTGTTATAGAGCCCAGGTCCAGAACCAGTATGGGAAGAGGTATTCGATGCAGTCCGCGAACATATACGATGTTATCAACCTATGGCATCTTTGATAATAGGAACCAAACAATGTCTCACCCTAAATATTTATACACCGTTGAACACAACACCATCTTCTAAACTACCTGTTATGGTATTTATCCATGGTGGTGGTTTCTATAGAGGTTCAGGCACTGGTCTGCTTTATGGTCCAAAGTACTTGGTATCCAAAGGAGTGATTCTTATTACTATCAACTACAGAATGAATATTCAAGGATTCCTGTGCCTTGGGATCAAAGAAGCACCAGGCAATGCTGGCATGAAAGATCAAGTTGCCGCCCTTAGATGGATCAAGAAAAACATTGGAATGTTTGGTGGAGATCCAGATAATGTAACAATATTTGGTGAGAGTGCTGGCGCGGCCTCCGTATCTTTCCATCTATATTCCCCAATGTCTAAAGGACTCTTCCACAAAGCTATAACGCAGAGTGGTTCGTCTTTAGGTTTTTGGACGTACCAGTACCGCCCAGTATACTTAGCAAGTCTTCTAGCTAAAGTGATGTTGTTCCAATCGCAGGACCCCTATGAATTGTACAAATATTTCATGACAAAGTCTGATGCTGAACTGATACAAACCAGAGTGCCGAGACTAAAAGGGAATGTGGCTCCCTCTGAAATACTTTATACACCTTGTGCTGAAAAAATTATCGAAGGTGAAGAACCATTTTTAACTGAGTCACCATTTGATGTTTTGACTAGAGGTAGTTACAACAAAGTACCAATGTTGATAGGTGCGAACAACGATGAAGGACTTTTATTGTTTACGATTGAAAATGATACAACGATACCTCATATCACGTTTGAGAAGTCATTGCCAAAAAATTTGGAAATCACGTCTAAAATACTTAGGCTAGAAGTAGCACAAAAGCTAGAAAGATTGTATATGGGTGGAGGGCAAGATATATCTGTAAATAACTTGCTACAGTTAGCGAAATGGGTCGGAGAAATTACGGTCAATTATCCATCATTAGAAGAAACAGAATTGCTTCTGAAGACGAATAATAATCCTATTTACAATTATATGTTTCAATATTCTGGAAACAGAAATATTCCCAAGCTATTCTTAGTGTCTTCGCCTTTGAAAGAAGCAAACGGAGCATCTCACGCAGATGAATTATTTTATTTATTCTCACAAACTCTTATTCCATCGCTTTTTGAAAACTCATTAATTGAAAAAATGAGTACTATGTGGACAAATTTTGCAAAATTTGGGTAAGTGATACTTAAATAGAATATATGTATACGGCCATATGAACCATACCTTTGAGGCAAAGTCAACCTCGCCTGGGGCCTTACCAACACCTTTTAAAACTAATATTATTTCAATCTTACTTTACTTTCATAGGTTGACGGTTCTGAAAGTCCGCACACAGGATATAAGTGCTGTATGGTTAAAATGGGTCAAACACCGTCATTCACTGTAGTAAATATATTTATTAGTTTAATAGGTTTGAGTTTTTACAATTGTACAAGATTCAATACTCAAATATCGTTGGACGACAACGGACCGAAATCAAATCACACTATAAAAGTAAAGTGAGATTGAAATAATACTACTTTTAAAATGTGATGCCAGTGCCCCTGTTTTTTCTCGTGCGAAAAATCCCCACGGATATCCCCCCTTCTTCGCTGGAGGCGGTTGGAGAGGTTATGTCGGACTCCAACCGACAAAACGCACGCCATCTTTGGGTCTTTAGTTGCCGGAGGTGAGATGGTAGTCAACATATCCCTCGCACCCCGGCAGACCCGGGGCCGTGTTTTTCAAGATGACCCCCGTCGGGTGTAGGGACCACGATGTCCCGTCTAGGATGACAGTGCCCCTGGATTCTGATACTCCTGCTGATTGAGGGAGTAGATCGTAGAGAGCGGGAAATCTAACGGCAGTCGTTGAGAAGTATTTTTTTTTTCTATGGCACGTCAATTTGACTTCACCTCGCCTGATGTTAAGCTGAAGGCAAAGTCTCATGAAAGAGGTATTAAGTAGAGCGGTAATAGAATGAGTAATTTTATAACAAGTTGTGTAGGTCATTTAAATATGCATTAGTGCATACAGCGAAAATTTTTAATGAAGGTTGTTAGGCTACGGTGCTCATCATCATCATCATCATTCAATACCTGAGTCGGAGGCTTTCAATCTAACAATGAAACGGCCGAATTTCAACGTTCTGCCATTTCCGTGAGATGGCTAACTTCTATTAGGCTCTAGAGTGTGAAGTTTTTGAAGATCTTTGCTTTGATTCCAGTGACCCAACACCAGACTTCACTGATCCTCCAGTGAAGTGGCACCGAACGAACAGCTCACAGCCGTCGGCCTTGGTGATCGACTCCGAGTTCCACACAGCGCCGCTCTGGTACAATGAGAAGGTGCAATACCTCAGAGAAGTGTATTCTAAATACAGAAGAAAAAAATAATGAATATAGTATATAATATTACGTTAATTATTAGTCTTAATAGTAAATGGTCTGTGTTATTAAATTATATTATAATTGTGCAGGGAAAAGTGGAATAGCTTATAGTATTTTTGTATTAGAATTAAATGTCTGGCAGTATAACATTTTATGTCATTCCAATGCATTTACAATGTTGTAATTTAAGAGATAATAATTGTACAGAAGAAACTGGGTATATCTAAAGTGTATCAAAAAATAGATTAACATCTTATCTCACAGTTGAGGCCCAAATCAGTTAAGTCTAACTTGGTTGAACTTGGTTGAAGTCTAGTCTGACTTCAACCAAGTTGAGAATTGGCTCAGAGAATGATGATAATGATGATAAATATTGCTGCAAAAATATGGTCTGTAACATAAAATATTGCCTAACAATTCCCAAAGTAGGTCAAAATATAAACAATCAAATTGAGTATTTTATAACTTAAACTTTTTAACTTATAGATAGAGTGATTGAAAAGGAAGGTTATTATGTATATAACATTATGCTACAACCAATTGGTGCGAAGCAGAAGTGAAAAATGTTGCAAAAGCGGGGTGAAGCAGACGAAGTTGCGCGGGTCAGCTAATATTTTTATAAACTGGTCGTTTTTGAGGAATAAAAGTAGTCATTATCCCTGTTATCTATAAATACTCACATAAATGGTTCAGATCAGTCGAGTCTGGTCTGGTCAGGTCAGTAGTAAGGTTAATATGCGTCGGAGATGAGATAATAACGTTTACTATTTCGGTTATTTAAACTGAATTTACGGTTAGTAGGCTAACGTTGGTATTTATTTAGCGCAATGAAGCACAAATGTTGCTTACTTGGTACAAAGGCGGGCACTGAGGATCGTCAGCAAGCCCATACTCTCAGGCGGTGTAAAACCTCTCAAGATTAGTAGGGACGCGGCCTCTTTGTGTGTTTTTTACCCTCTGTACAATGGTTTGGGTTCAGAAAAAGGTTTAACATGATGCCTACTTTCTATCATCGCACCGGTCGCCACAAGTGAGGAGTTCATCCTCACATATTAAGACCGGATACGGTGCGCACTGTGCGGTATGAAAGGAACTTCATTTCACGCACACTGAAGCTGTGGAATGAATTCCTTGCTGTGAATTTTCCAAGCGACTAAAATATGAGGTTCTTCAAAAGAGGCATTAGAAGGTTTCTACAGGGTCGACAGCACGACAGTGACATCTCTAATTTTGCAAACGTCAATAGGCTACAGTGACAACTTTCCATCGGGTGTCCCGTGTGCTTGTGCAGCCAGCTAAATGGTATAAAGCAAAACTTATAAATCAGGGGTTATTTTCTTTAAGAATAAATTATGAAAATATAACGACATTTTGTGTGCAGTTTATTTGCGCATAAAATATGACAGCAATCATTCAAATTGCTGCGATACAAGGTAAACAGCTACCTGTAATTACTAAGTATTTTTATAGCACTTAAAGTAGACAGGTGTAGTAAGATAATTAAGATCAAGCAGCAGAAGATTATTTACATATATAACACAGATATAAATTAACTTATCCATACTAGTCCAAACTAATCACTACATAGTATAAAACAAGTCGCGTTCTCTGTCCTTATGTTCCTTTGTATGCTTAAATCTTTAAAAGTACACCATGGATTTGATATGTTTTAATAGATAGAGTGATTTAAGAGGAAGGTTTATATGTATATAACATCATGCTACAACCAACTGGTGCGGAGCAGAAGTGAAAAATGTTGCAAAAACGGAGTGACGCAGACGAAGTTGCGCGGGTCAGCTAGTATTACATATAAATGCGAAAGAAACTGCGTGTCTGTTTGTGATATTTTTATGCCTAAATCACTACACAGGAGTACCTATAAATGCGGGTGGAGCTACGAGCAGTAGCTAGTTGTGACATATATTTTAACTAGGTACTCCTTTCATAACATATACGAACTATTGAACTAGATTCACCATTACAGTGATAACGTTATATCGAGCATTACAGAAGTACATCGACGGGACGAGAACGCTGATATGGCAGAATTAATATGAAGGACTCGTCCTTGTGTAATAACGTTGAATTCAGCGGCGACCACAGATCGCGAACTACAGTCGTTTGGCTCAACTGAGGCCGTCTATCTATTGACCTCCGCTCGTAAACTGAAGGGATACTCAAGTGCATTCCCTAATTAGGCCAGCGAGGACCTCCGAGGGTCGGGCCGAGCACAACTTTGAACATTTCACCCCAGGAATTATTTATTTTATTGCCAAGCTGAAGAGTCAGCGATGCGTTGAGAATTCCTTCGCCAAATGTCTTAAGCTTTGATTAATTTTGGGATTCCATTAAGTGTTTATGTTGTTTAGTTATTGTTTATTTAAATATAATGACTTTACGAACTAACAGCTAAGTTGGTAAATATTTGGTTTAGTTTAGTTTCGTATTTTGACGAATTATGATTGCATAATAGTAACATCAACATAACATAAACGCACGCCTATATCCCCGAAGGGGTAGGCAGAGGTGCTAGCAGCCACATTTCTCCAGTTTAGGTTTAGGTCCTAATAGGTGGCGAGCCTATTGCTGGACACTTATAAACCTGAGATAAATACACACATAACTTCGAAAAGCATCGAAAAGTCATTGGTGTGTGCCATGGTAAAATCTGGGATCGAACCCAAGACCTTGTTTCAGCAGTCTATTAACCATACCACTGGGCTACCGACGGAAGACATTATTTCATAAATACACTTGATATACAGAAGTGAATATAAGTTCGAGAAATTCAAAGTTATAGTACAGTTTTCGAAATACTTACCTATAAAATTAACGAAAAAAGGATCAACCCGTATCACGGGCAACTGCCCCTACGGTAATATAAAACAGAGATATAAAAGTTTTGATAGCGTAGTTTACACTTCCAAAGCAAACCAGCCCCCGTTAAATGGAATAGAAAGATCAATGCACGAGATTGACACGTATTTTAGCGTTTATGACATATATATGACAGTCGTAAACATATCCCGTAAATTGGTCATTCTATTCAACAAACTTCTAGCTTTATGATAATTGTAGATATCATTGGTGCTTTAGAACTTGTTAATAGCATTTCAATCGAATCAAAGCTGTTAACCATTGAAGCAAAATCGAAAACACAAACCAGATAATTGGTTTGCAGTATTAACAGCGTCCTGTAATCAGTAATCTTAAAATAAAACCGTAAATACCACGGAAACTAAATTTCCGGTATTTGAGAAAGTAAGCCGCTTACCATGGCGGTCTCTTATTAAACCTCGCCTGAATAGGGCGGCCGAATGAATGAGTGTTTGTGAAACTATCCCGGTTAATCTTGGGCCCTGTCGGTCGCCTAAGCTGCCGTGTAAATAGGCGAAAAGCGCCCAGACACCGTCGTGTTTGCTATTGTTTGCTATTTAATGAGTAAACCTTTATAAAAAGTTAATGGGAATTTGGTGAGTTTATATAGAACAACGTAATCTCGGATTGAAGACATGTAGTACAGATTAGGGATTGCTTTTAAATTCGAACGTTTTCGATACAGAAAAATGTTTAATGGTGATTTAATTTCGTTTGAATTTATTTCGCTCAATTGGTTTCGCGTGTTTGGGCTGGTGTGGCGTAATAGTCATTTTGTACAACAGAAGCTTGCCTTTGATGGTAAATTTCTAAAAAAATAGTGAGAGTTATAGTTATCCTACAAAGCGATCTCTTACCAACCGTTTCTCTAATATTGTTAGTATAAAGTATTATTCCTTTTCTGAAGTCACATGAGCCGAAAGAATTTTCAAGCTATCACAGAATTTTATAACAAAATGTTCATCACTACATAGTATAAAATAAAGTCGCGTTCTCTGTCCCTATGTCCCTTTGTATGCTTAAATCTTTAAAACTACGCAATGGATTTTGATGCGGTTTGTTTTAATAGATAGAATGGTTAAAGAGGAAGGTTTATATGTATATAACATCATGCTGCGGCTAACAGGTGCGGAGCAGGAATGAAAAATGTTGCAAAAACGGGGTGACGCAGACGAAGTTGCGCGGGTCAGCTAGTTTAACAATAAATAACCTCTCCAAACCGTAACAACAACAAGAAAAAAATGTTGAAACATTCCCCTAACATAGTGAATCCCTGAAAATACCTCTAATCCCTAGTGGCCAGTACTGTTTTCCATAATCCAATGTTATCGGGTGGCCACACATCGCCCAAATATGTGCTATATATCGATGAGGACGAAAATCCCCGCTAACGGCTTACAGTAACTTTGGACGTTTAATTCGGGATAGTTGAAGTAATACTGTTAGAATCAATTAGAGAACCATTAGCACTGAACTTGTTGTTGCATTTATTTAAATTTTATAAACATAACATAACATGAACTCACGCTTATATCCCCGAAGGGGTGGGCATAGGTAGCACCTAGGTACTTTTATAAAAACATTGGAAAATGTCCCAACTAAGATCAGCTACCTATATCCCTTTAGAATTGTGATTGATCGCTGCAATCCATGGGTACCTATTACAGGTATGTATATTATATAGTGTAGGTATGTATATATATATATATATACCTATATATCGTAAGTTTTTTAGTGTGTATTACATGTACCCATGTATTATAATTTGTAGTTCACTCTTCTACCTCAAAGTATCTCTGCATCACCCTAAGGTTGACTGTCAGATAATGCCATTGGCATTAAGTCCGCCTTTGTACAATTTGCTGTGCATAATTTGAAAATAAGTAAATAAATAAATAAAATACAGAGAAATATTAATCCATATTTTATCAATCAATCAATCAGCCAAAAAACATTAATTTAGTAAAATTTAATGTATATAGTATTTCGCAATTCATTTTATATTATACATTTAGCGGTAGATAAATGTAATGTAATTTTAGTCCCTGTACGACACCACTAGATAAGGTATCCCTCAGAACATGGTTGACCTGCCCTTTCATAAATTGAGCTGACACACACACCCCCATACCTCAGGACCTTTCCACAGCGCCATGATACATCTCCCCTATCAGCGCCGACCTCATCACAATCACATTATCACTGCCATAAATCGAAGTGCAAATCCGCACGTTTAAACCTAAACGTTAGCAGTTATCGTTTCGTGTTCCAAACATTTTGTCTCGTCGTTAATTGTTAAACCAGAGATGGTACATTAACGACGTACGGACTAAGAGGCAACGTTGTTGTTGAAGATAAAGTTAAAATGGTGGGACTGTCATACTACAATAACCTCAGCTGGCTACAAATCTGGTTGAATTGCCGAATGTGGATACCGCGCAAGTGACGAGCTGAAGCGATTGTTTTATTAGCTTAGGGGATCTAGGGTCTCTATGATATGAGTAAGTAGGTAAGTGCTTTAAAAAATGTTTTATGTGTGTTGTTCGTCAGCGTGATGATCTCTGTAAAGAATTCTTACCTGGTTTCCCAACGGTGTAGGCAGGAATTACGTAGGCAGGCTTATTACTTAAGTAAATTAAGTAAGTAACTCTAATTTAATTTCAATTGTTAGCATAATAGTAATTTCATCAATGTTGCAGGCGCTGAGTAAACTGTGGTCATAATGTAATGAAAATTTTGAAGCAATTAATATTGATTGCTAACTGTTTCAAATTGAATTTAGATCGGAATAAGAGAATGCTTTGATGAGATTCGAACCCACGATCTTTTCATTACAGGAAAATGCTCTATCCACTGAGCCACGAAGTAACATTTTGAGTGTTCGAAATTCTCCTATACCTACAGCCATCGAATTCAACATTCGAGCAATTACCTTTTTGATTTAGATTCAATTGGTCATAATGTTCGTAACAATACATATGTAACCTGATAAAAGTTTTATATTATTTGAAATTACAACCAAAACGCTTATTTCTTGCACCAAACCCTACTTAAGGGTCCACAAAAATGTCCCTACTGAACCCACATTATTCACCTGTGAGGTATAAATATTGGACATGATAGCACTAAGTTGCGGGCCTATCTCTCGTTTACGGCAAAATGGCCGCCCGCTCTAGGTATTAATTGTTATTAGATATATTATATTACACGCACGGCTTGTATTTTTGGCTAGAAATTGGAGGGTGAATGTGAAGTATGTTCGTGTACTTATTTTTTATGTTCTTATGAAGATACTGGTGTAGTTATAACACGTTGTTCGTAGAAGTTTATTCATAGGCCGGGTCCACATTTACGTGAACGTAAGCGCATGCTAATCCGATACGTATTTAGCTGGGTGATAACTGAGATTAAATGACACCATGTAAATGACACCATGGACTCGTGGTAAAGGCACTGCTACGGCCACGAGTTGTTCCGTCCACACTCAACGTCATGTACAGTAGGCTGCAAAAGTGCATGGACATTACAAAAACTAAATCGTTTGCGCCGGTATTCTACGCCATCTCTTGTAAAAAAAAGTAAAATGGTTCACATGGTTGTTTATGTTATGTTATATTTCACTAGATGGCGCCGCGCTACTTTTCAAATGTAAAAAAAACTATCAAAGTAGTTTATTGTATCCGAAACATCATTTTCACTTCTTTTTGTATATTATTACAAATTAATCATGCATTGAAATAGAATATTACTAGATTTTTTTAGTTTAACTTAATGTTTTAATCTTAGAGGATGAACGTAATTTATAAATAAATGAACTACGTGGGTAGTTCAATTTATTTATTAGCTGCTAAAACTCAGTGATTTGCTAGTATGTTCGTTCGCTAACATCATTCCTATTTCTATTATCCTTGAGCTGAGTTAACCAAATAATTTTTGCTACTACTTACTACTAATAATACGCTTATAGCTAGTAAAACCACTGGCGCCATCTAGTTTATAATTTTATAAATTGGGGTTTGAAAGTTCATAGGATTGTCGATCTTAAGATATCCATGCACTTATGCAGCTTACCGTACCGATGATTGCAGTCCGGTCCGCTGTTAGTATCACAAATGTGGACCCGCTTACACTATTAAGTATGATAAAAGTCTATTATTCCTACTATTGGCACTGCTCTGGTCGTGTCTCGGACGACCAGAGCAGTGCAGCACGTTAAGCCGTCGGTCCCGGTTGTCTTATGTAAAAACATCAATGGCAGTCGTGCAAATATTGAGGTTCAGCCGCAACGCAGTTAGACAGAAAGAAATGCGAACCACGAACTCCAAGGTAAGTAGTTTCGGATGCGACCGGAACTAACACACCGATGATGATGATGAGTGCAACAATAGCACCGAGTGACGAATAACAAATAACAACTTATATTTTTTTTGTTTGACACTGTTGTATTGTAATAAGTACTTGTATTAGTGCTAGTAGTAGCTTTATAGGTACCTGCCTAGGTAGCTAATAGCGCTAATAGTTAGTGGTAACTAATGACCTATTTACATTCAATAAATAAAAGGTAAATTACACAATGTAATGTATTGTTTTACAAAGTAATGAATACTGGTTTATGAATTTCGTAGCGAGAAGCGAACATTAAGACGTTGCTGTTTACTCAGCGCCTGTAATATTTTAATAGCAAACACGCTTCCTTGCGAGAACACTGTACGTGTTATGCAGGCAAATCAAATTAAATCAAGTTTATTTCTTTAGTATCCACATTATTTAGAAACTCGTTGGTGTTTGTGACTTTCTAGCTAGAAAATTAAGTTTGTTATGTAATATTATCCAATTCAAATTGAAAGAGATGTAATCACTACATAGTATAAAACAAAGTCGCGTTCTATGTACCTTTGTATGCTTAAATCTTTAAAACTACGCACCGGATTTTGATGTGGTTTTTATAATGGTAAGAGTGATTGAAGAGGATGTTTTATACTTAATAACATCATGCTGCAACCAACTGGTGCGGAGCAGAAGTGAAAAATGTTGCAAAAACGGGGTGACGCAGACGAAGTCGCTTGGGTCAGCTAGTGGTTTAAAAAATATAGACAATAAATACTCACATCATTTTTCTAACAATTGACCTTTGACTGGATAAAATTGAGGCCATGACTCTTAATCTTCTTTTTGGCAATAAGTATATATGGGCTGAGATTTAGGTAATATTCAAGGGTCATAGGTTCATTGGTAAGCTTTATTTTTTATCAATAAATAAGCCGTCTGGCGTTGGTAATATTTCTATAACTTAACTATTAGACAATAATTATCGAATATATTCTTCTACATTTTTTAGAACCAAAATAACGAATTATAGACCATGTAGTAGGGACCATGTTTCACATTACAAGTATGGATCTACATCCGTCAATGTATCATTAGAATATCAAATTCCAGTATGTATTGACCAATTATGTCAGTTATGCCTATATTACACTTAGGGTCGGTACATATATGACGGAATATTTTTTTATGCCATTTAAGTGGCAGAAAAACACACGGCCTGCCTTATGAAAAGTGGTTACCGTGTATCAAGGACGTGTGTAACAACAGGAGCGTTAGATTCGCACTGGTACCCTTGGAGAAACGTTCTCGAAGAATTCCATATTATAGTCGCTTGGGAAAACCACGACAGCATTCTATAGCTTGTACATTCGTGGGATGAAGTTCCTATCAAACCGCACTGTGCGTATCATAACATACATGTAGCGCATCGTCAGTGACGTCTAATTGGCAAATTAGACGTTATATATTATCTGATGGAGTACACGATGCTAAAAGCAGTAGACCTATGACAGTGATAACCGTAGTTCTGAATTACCTACTTCACGAAATAATTGGTTTAGAAGACCGTCAATGCGATGACGGAACAGGGGGCCTAGCCAAAATGCATTCGTTCCGAATCTAAATGTATGAGAGTGACATTTGTTGTCCGAATAGGATCACATGACATTCGGACAACAAATGTCACTCCCATACATTTTCAGAGGGATGACGAATGTAGATTCGGAACGAATGCATTTTGGCTAGGCCCCCAGACGATGAACGGATTAACACATTACCTGTTGAGTGTGAGACATTGAATGTTATATCATATATTGGCCAGTTTTAGTATATAGATAATTTGCGACGAATGTTTCATCAGATATGTACCGACCCTTAGACATAGGTTACATTATATCTAGAATATATAAGCAGATAATTGACATCAATTAGCCAAGTGTCTGTTAACTACTTGTACTGTTCAAGTGCTCTTAACGCATCATGTAAGCTAATAATTACGTTTGTATTCAACAGTTATTTTACATCACAAACTTGGGCAAAGTGGGAGAAATAAGAATAACGCCAAGGTTGCCTGGAAGAGATCGCTTCCAGCGATAAGGCCGCCCATTGTACATTAGAACAACTGTAACTCTCACTACTTGTCCTTGGTGTTTTCTTGTATTTATTTTTTGTTTTGTTTTTGGTGTACAATAAAGAGTAATCTATCTATCTATCTAACGCTTGCTAGTTTTTCATATATCGCTTAGGTTGACATTGACACTAATTCTGTTGTGCATTTCCACTAAACACTTATATTTTCACCTATATTTCGTTTCGTCATGCTTGCATAAAAAAATCTTGAACTTTTCAAAATAATTAAAGCTTGCATCTGATTGTTCTTCTCAATTTAGGAATATCAGCGTAAAATTCATAGATTTTATATTACATTATATAAGTGCTAAAATTAAGACTATTTAGTGGAGTACGTATAACCAAGGAGGGTTTAACGCCACACACATTTTGTTTACCATCTGTTTACATAATATATCTACTGAAATTAATTACGCGGTAATAGAATGAAGGACAAGGTTTATACTCTATTAGCTTTTATATTATGCAATGGACACACGATAAAATGTCTCATTTGCAAGGAATATTGCGAACACAAAACATAAAAACAAAAGGCCTTATAAAATTCGCATAGCAACACTTTTAACTGATTCATGTCTCAAATAATTCTCACGGATAAGAACAAAACTACGTATGGAATTTTTGATTGATATCTTCGTTTAGTCACTCAGACTCTAGTGTAATGGACAGGATTTGAATCCAAAACCTCGGAGAACAAGATCTCCATCACCATCTACAATATCTATTATAGTACCTATTACAGAAATAATTATTGATCTACATTATATCCAATAAGAGGCGACAAACGGAAATATACGCAAATGATATGCGATGCAATGCGAGAGAAGGAAAACTCGAAATAGAACCCTGACCAACCCGTCTGATCTGCGTGGAAACAATAGACCACAGCCTCTCAACAAGGGGAGAGGTCTATGTCCAGCAGACGTTGATAAATTATACCAACTAGTTAACTAATAAACTATATCTGGAGATGGGTATAAAAACAGTTTACAAGCTACTCTGAGACCTGCAAAGGAACACACAAGAAATCATAAAAATCGGTCAAGCCGTTTTGGAGTCGAGAGGCACAAGATATTTTACCAAGCCATCACACACACGATTCTCCAAATCGTCCCTATACCGACAACTATAAATAATAATGATATTCTGTCATACTGCACTAGGGTGTGCGGTGTGCCCCAATGCTAAGGTCACGGTTAACACAGCGTGTCTTGATTTACAGTCCAGCGTTCGATTCCCGGCCGGATATGATTATTGTGTGTAACAAATGTAACTGCTCACCCGTTTGTGATACGTTATGATACTATATTTATTTGAACGAACAATATAGGCACACTTATTAATATACAGGGTGTAAGGGAAACACTCCCGAAGCCAGAGGCCCCTGGTAGTACTCTTGGTAGACTTCCTATTTTATTTTTTTATCGTTCGCAAAATCCCCACGGATACCACTTCCGCCAAAGTCGGTGAAGGTGGTTATGTCGGACTCGAACCGACTAAAAGGCACGCCGTCTATGGGTCTTTGATTGCCGGAGGTGAAATTATACAAGACATATCTCTCGCAACCCGGTAGACACCGGGGAATCTCTTTGAGATGACCCCCTTCCGCTAATGTGGAAACCATGGTATATAGCCCCCCGATATAGAGAGTAGCACTTTGCACCGCCGCCGCAGCCTGCTTTTGCTAGAGTGACAGGCGGCTTCACCCGTCACCCCCAGACCCGCGCTCATGAAGGACGGAGGTCACTCTGCGATCTCCGATGCCCGAGTCGCCTTCGCCCCTGGTGCACTACATATTGGCATAAAAAGAATTATGATTTGCCAATTATTCTTTTTAGAGAGCAGTAGACCAATTGTTGCACTTTTTAGAAGTCTAACGACTCTGACCGTGAGGACTGTTGTAGAAAATGGGAGTGATAAAGGGCACATTGGCTGAAGTTTTGAGGGTAGGTAGTTAGAGATTACCATGTTTGTTCGTCAATTGGGGCGTGTAATGTGTAATTAAGTTGATTAGAGCATCATACCCGACTGGGTCGGGCTGGGCAGAGCGCTAAATATAAAGTCTAGGGTAGACTGGCTGAGAAATAACGTGATTATGGTCGTTAGACCTTCGGCCGAGTAATTTTATTAAGCACACTGCACAGGATAGTAATGTGCTATATTTTCAAATACAACATGGACTGCGAAGTAAGTAAATATGGATCAAAATGTACCCTATAGGCGCAGTACGAGTACGAATAGCTCGGGGTACTACTGACAGTGGTGACGTATATGATGCTTAGAATAAAAATTGGCTTTTTGTCAGTAGAACCAATGGTGAGTACCGTTGATGGTAATTTTGTGACGGTTCCAGGTTTTTTTATACCACTTAGGTGGTAGATAAGCACGCGGCCCACCTGATGGAAAGTGGTTACTGTAGCCTGTGGACGTTTGCAACACCAGAGGCATCAAATTTGTGCTGCCGACCATATAGACAAGAGGGGGGAGGGGAAGAGGGAGAAAAAGGTAAAGAGAGTCTCTGTGCTGTCAGCGCAGAAAACAATAACGATTTCTCGGTCGCTCTGGCTACCCAAGGTACTCACTGTCAGAAACACAACACAAGGTTATTTAACCGCAGTATTCTGTAGGGCGGAGGTATGTACTTCCCCAGTCGGACTGCTCAATTAGGACGGGAGATACCGTCATTACCTGCCTCCGTCCGTCAGCAATATAAACGGCTAAACACGTCGGACATAAAAATTGATTTTAATATCTTGCATCCATGTATGTTTAACACGTGTTTAACACAAATAAACGATTTCATTTGATTCGATAGGCTGGAATAAATCTGTAAATAACAATTTGCAACGATATGCAGAAATCAAATAAGTGAGAAGGGCTTTAGCATCGATCTGTACACATATAGGGCGCTTTTTTGTAATATCATCAAACAGAGATTAGGTTTTCTTAAAAGTTCTCATTAGAATATTCGTTTGTTGTAGATATGGGGTTATACTGCTAAAATAACTACGAATGCTTACTTACCATAACACTCTTTTAACAAATATGAACTACAAAACCGCATTAAAATGTATACCCGAGTTAACGATACAATTTCCCTATTATTTCTCCCACGTACCCCATTAGTGGTATTATTAATTTGTTCGCTGTTAGTTCGGTAGTTACGATTGGTGGTCCGATTCTAACTTATTTAATCCGATCCGGAGGAGTGCGGGACCCGCGGCCGTCAAGCTACATTTGCTGCGGTACCCTAATTAAACTTAATTACGTAATGGTGTTAACATGCGTTATTTATGTGTGTGTGTGTGTATGTTTATGTTTGTGGAATACATAATAGGAGTACACATGTGTATTATTTTGCTTCTTGGTATAATGGAGATCTGTATACTTTACTTTTTTGTCGTGTACAAGTTCAAACATGCCTCCATTGGCTAGCGAGAGCTGTTATATAGGACTCGAATAGACTAAACTGAGACTTTGCCTTCAGCTTACCATCAGGCGAGGTGAAGTCATATTGATGTGTCATAAATAAAAAATAAATCGCACGCCATCTCCGGTAAAACTCTGTACCTTACAACTTGACTTGTAGATCAGTCCCATTCTAGAATATGACCTGGATAACTAAAAAATAGCTATATCGTTTCTATTTTTGATTTGATTTGATTTGATTTGATTTGATTTGATTTGATAGCCTTCAAAAGTCCGACTAGCCTAACTACAGAACTTCGATATCGTCAATTTAATTGTGAAGGTCCGATGACAGATGCTTCACGGAAAATATATTCAGCCGCATTGGAAATAGGCTCAGAGAATGAGTGGTGCGTCGACACCAAATAAATATGGGATGAGAACAGGGGGATGATGATGATGATGATGAATAAATGCTTCAAAAAATCACTTACCTCCAAAAAAAACTGGAGTAATAATGCAACTTGGACTGGTCCACCAAAGATTCCGTACAAACTTGTAGTTAACTTAACTTTAATTAGTTAGTTGCAGATTAAATCATTGGAACAACATAAAAGGCAGCTCCATATCTGAGAAAAAGAGGGCCTTTCCGATTGAGGTGCGGAACCCTCAGATAAATACACAACTATTATTATAATATAACCACGTTCATACATCTTCACAAATCTACATACATACATATATGCTCATGCCCGTAATCCCCGAAGAGGTAGGCAGAGGTGTGTTAAACACCCACATTTTGCCAACTATGATTTTCGGCCCCACGTAATAGCGGGCGAGCCAATTGCCGCTAATCGGGCACGTTGTAAAAAAATGCTTATGCCGAAAATGAATTCCTAACCGAAAACTTTGCAGCTAAATAAATTTGGATTTTTTGACCCGATTCCTTGCTATGCTGTGTAAATCGCAAGGAAATAATTACGTGCCTAGCCGCACAAACACTACCAATTAACGTCTTGGAGAGTATCAGACGAGCTACACAAACCTCGGTATCAATCTTAAATATGTCTCTCAAAAACATACGGAAGCAACACATGAGCCGATATCACGACATCAAAACATGGTTAAAAGCCAGACAGTTTTTTTTAAAAGTCATTGACCTCAGCCAGAAACTAAATCAGTCCCGGTTCTTAGAAAAGCTAGACTTATTGGATGTCTCCTGAGCCGGTATTCCGAATATCTTAAACTGTTAGATCGTCTCGTTTTTGTTGTATAGTCTCACAAAGTAGGCTCCATTTTGGTTTATTAATGTCTGTCTATGGTTTTAGTTGTTTTTAGACTATTTATACTTGATGGCAGTTGGTGGAACTTATTGTTAAACATAACATAACATAGACTGACGTCTATATCTCCGAAGAGGTAGGCGAAGGGGCACATTTCGCCAGTTTATGTTTAGGTCCCAATGTAATAGGTGGCGAGCCTATTGCCATAACCGGGCACTTATAAACCTGCGATAAATACTCACATAACTTCGAAAAGCATCGAACAGTCATTGGTGTGTGCTATGGTAAAACCTGGGACCGAACCCGAGACCTCGTCTCAGCAGTCCATTACCTATACCACTAGGTTACCGCGGTACGTAGGTACTTATTATTACATATATTGACAACAAAAGGTACTGGTTTAATGCGGCATTCTCAAAGGTTTACAATGAAAACAGTTATAAACTAAATGAACTAACTGATTTAAACTATCTATAAAACACACCCTATTCTGTTCCTTCTCTTATCCATGCTATTCCTGGTCTGCCGCCTTTGGTGCTGCAATAACTAACCAACAGGTAGGCTGTGTTATTCTTTTCATTAGGTAATAATATCAAAAATGGTTTACAGCGGGCTGAAACTTCTTTCATTCTATTTGTGCATTAAAAACTTAAATGACCATTTTATTGCACAAACCCGTCGCAATTCATAACAAAGTAAAGAAAATGCTGACGAATATGATGTTATCGCAATGGGACGGACGACTAATTTGCACAACTGCTTTGTGAGAATAAAAACTAAACAATATAATAACGAACTGCAGGCACTTCGCCGTCACCATAAAATGTCCCCACGACTTTCTATATCTGTAGACAGTAATGCACCTATCTATTTAAATAAGTAAAAATGAAATCCTCCGTGTGTATATACGCGCGAAAAAATCTGATGTACATCGAAAAGTTATGATCTGGATAAGATGTGTAGGTATAAAATAAAAAAGGTGCAGCAGGGATGGGATTTGAATGCCACCTAGTATAAACGCGGGCGAGGCAAAAAAGTATGGCGTTACGAAGTATGCCAGGTCAACTATTTTTGGGAAGACATTCCAAAGCAAGCGATTTTAGAATGTCTTATAGGAGAGCATGAGGTGCAACAACAATGGTGGTGAACTAGCTCGAATCTACCAATCATAGACTATTTCAAAACAATTCGTACCAGGGCTTCGTTCCTCTTGCGACTTAGCTCCAAGGTCTATGGTCTCTGTGTAGGTGTAGGTAGTAAATAATTAGTAGAAATAAAGTCCTACAGTCCTGGGTCCCTTAAGCGAGGCGTTAAAAAGCATCTGATGGGGCAGTCAAGCTGAGCGCTACCATTGCCATTGTGATACTGTATGCGTTAGCTATGGTGACCCTCTTTCTTAAGACTTTGCCTTCAGCTTACCATCAGCCGAGGTAAAGTGAAATTGAAGTGTCCTAGATAAAAAAAAAAATTACTGGCAATAAGCAGTTACCATTCCATATCTGAAATATCATTTATACCTACGTTACCTACAACTGCCTACATTATGTGAAATGAGGGGAGAAATTAATAGGAAAAAGGAAAGAAAATAGGGTCTCCCGCACACAAACCGTTGTTTGCCGATTTAGTACTCGTGTGTATAAAAACCTACCGTCTACCTGGACAAGAACGGGTTAAATTAATTAAGACCAACATGGACGTCGAACTGTGTAGACACGAAGCACTAACAACGGTCGCATGGATATGGCAACACTTCTTTTATTGTCGAAATTGAGTCGTATCGGAGTTTCATGCTGTCGAAGTGAAAAATCTTATCGTAGAAGAATTTGTCGGAATTCAGTTTGGAACGCACTAGGTACGCTTGCTTGGCTGATGTTAAATTGAATTCTGAGATTTGTAAACATAACTTAATGATAGTTTGAGGCGATATTATGATATTTTTTTCAAATCCTTGATAAAAAATGTGATAGTGCAGTTGTTCAGTTTCAATTAATCTAATTTCATTTGACTGTCGAAATTTTTTCGAAAATATCCTCTATGGTGACCCAGCCTTTCATGGAAAGTACAGTGAACGCAGCCGCAGTGGAAATGCGGTTATAGAGATAATACAGTATATGTAAGAATGACTGATTGGAAGACACACTGATCAAATTAATGATGTTTTTCAAAAAATAGTAAACAAGCATAATGATTGTAGAGGAAGGTCATGAAATATCGCATATAAGGACAGAAGCAGATATTCCGTGCTCGTGTCCAGAATGAGTATGATCCAACATCGTCACAAATACCCACCTAACCACAAAAGAATTTCGTACAAAATAACCGCATTCAAATATTCAAGCTCGTTGTACGCAATCAACTAACAAAGTGAAGTAATTTGATTGGTTCACAGTGGACGCTGCAAGAACAAGAATTTATTTATACAAATCATTGCATTTGTTTAATTTGCCGTACCGAGTACGTACCGAGCCGTGCCGTACGCCGTACGCCGTACCCGTACCACGTACCGCGTGCGAACAATCGCATTATTCATTAACGACTCTCGTATTACGTTCCCTAACGCGTACCGTGCAGTTTAGATTCGACTTGTTTGTATTATACTGCTGAGTGTGCAAACAAGCTTTGTTCCCACTGATAGTAAGTAGTTGCTGTTGAAAATAAACCGCATTAGAGATAAAATATATAGTGCAATAAAATTATTTGTTTCTTTAATTGTAGCATCAATAGGTCGGTTAGAAAGTCGCTTTAGGATTAGGAGGTTCCGGGTTCAAATACAGGTAATGATAATGAAGAGTCTGCTATCTGATGTATACCACTGAGCTATTCAGTCAAATAGTGAAGTATCTAATACTGTCAGCTGTGAAACTAGCTATTGCCACGGCTCTACCCGTGTGGATGTTGGTTATCACACTGTTTTGTAAATTTTAGCGGTCTGCACGATTTTTTTCTCGTCTCTCTACTTGCTTCTTCACTCGTCTCTACTCGCCCTTCTTCGCCTTTTCTGCCCTTTGGTAGATATCGATATGCTCTTTAATATTGTAGTACATACTTTTGTTCTATCTATATGGTATCTTTTGAGTTTATTCATTACAAACATACACACATTTTTTCCCCTTCATTATAATATTAGTGTTGATGTAGATTGGGGTGAAAATAAAGGAAAATAGTGTCGCGCATTTGAGTATAATATGACAAACGGGAGAACTACATCGCGTTTGTCATGTCCCAATTGTCTCGCGAACAGTACCCACGGTGCTCCGGACCATTTGGTCGTGAACTTTTATATGAATCGGATATGAAGTCAATCCAACGAAACTTCCCACGACGAAGTCGATCGAAACTTTTCTCATCCAATAATATTTTGTGGAAAAACAATAAATAATAACACAATCGTCTAATATAAGCCAAATAGGACCGAACAAATGTTTTTATTTCGACCAAATGTCGTTCCAAATTCATATAACATAACAAAACTGTTATTACTGCCAAACTGACGTATGAATAGACAAGATTATGTACAGTTCAAAAACTTTTATTATTTGTGCGAAGGTGCGCCCGCGCGGAAGTAATGCTCGGCTATAGTCGACAATGTTCGGCTATGTTCGTGTAAAAAATGTTTCTTCTTTATTAGGGCAGTGGTAGCGGTTGAGTGCGATAGTTCGCAACTACTGTCCGTGATAGACATAGACTAAAGGGAAATTTGGGAGACACGTCGAATCTTAAAATAAAATACTGACACCACATTCCGCTAAAGTGCTCAATTTCCAATCTCAAAATGAATATAATATCTACCAATAAAATCACCTAAAAAATCCGTCACATAGACCTATCTCGCGATTTCGATGGTCGCAGTCGAATTGTAATCGATTCGCACTCATTTTAAATGAGGCCTCAGTTCTGAATCGTTTTATTCTCAAAATAATTTAATCAAACACTATGAAAGAGGACCCCGCATTCAGGTACAGGGCCTTTCGGTACCTTAGCTGAACAAATTCCAAGTCACCGACCATGTGAGCACCGTGTTTTCACCTATGTATAATTATGTACCTACTGTAAACATGATATGTTTTTGATTTTTGACTTCAATGATATATCTATCGCTATTATCTTTCCCAGTAATGCTGTAAATATTATGAGAGATTAAGTTGTCATAAAGAAAAATAAATCAGCAAGTCTTGTTACATTTTGAATCGTAAAAGTTGTATCTGTGTTCACGAATATCTTCTTAGCTCCTATAATTAGCTACTACTAGGCATTTTACCAAAATACAACCAATTATCAAAAAATAGGCACCTTATCTCGTTTTTCAGTCACAAACGGCAAGTCTGCACTGTTTACACGAGTTGCTCTTTGGCCGCGTCCAAAACAAGCCGGTGGTAAATGAGCCGCGGCCCATTTGCTTCAAATTGCGCGTGCGAGACAACTGGCTCCTGTTTATGTACCCACTGACCGATCTCCTCCCCACTGCCCACTCGCCCACTATTGGGCTTATGATTAATGGGAGAAAAAACTTAGATTGGTCATTTTTGTACAGTCGACTTGATACAATATGTAAACTTCAAATTAGTTTTGATTAGGTACGACTGGTTTTTTTTTCTGAGCTAGTTTCTGTAGGGCTGTATTTCATAGAATTCTGTGTCATAAAGATTGAATGGTAACTTTTGTTTTTTCACTGATTTTAATAAATGATTAACCATACATTTTTTTTCAAGTTTGATGGTTTCTTCTTTTGTTCTCAAGTGATTTCAATGGCTTATAATAGGGTATATTTCAAGGGTGGTTTCAATTAATTTTGAATACTTTAAAGTGTGTGTGTGTCGTAATTTTATTTTACGATTCTGTAAGAATTCTGTTTTAGACTGGTATTTAAAATTTGATTAATGTTTGGTCGTCATTGATTGAGTGTAGTAGGAGATATAACCAAGAATCGTGAATAAACAATATCCCAGTGGGTTACCCTTTAGTAAAAAGTAAATTCATTACTTACAGGTAAATTTATGCTTTTTGTAGATTGTCTTAGAATATTTATTTATTAATTTAAGTTATAAGTACTGCTAACTATTACCAGAATTTTAGTCTTGTTCATTCATATTATTGTACGCTATCTGTCTTGCTTAAATATGATGAGTGACTACCTACACCATTTTTTAGTAGATACCTAATTTAACTTATTCTTGTCTCTTGTTTATTAATTAATGCAAAATATCACTTGTACATAATTTATGTACCTGTCAATTCAAGTGAATAATTGAACACAATGGGCTCCCCCCCCCCTTATGTATTTTTAACATCATTGGTTAAGTATTGTTTTGAAATCAATTGTCAAATCAAATATCAATAATTGTCGGCGTTTTGTTACACGAGAAACATTTAAGCAGCTGAGTAATTCTAATTATCATAGTCCAGGTCATGTCATAGTCTTAAAATGTCCATTTGAATTGTTGATTTCACTTATATACCTACCTAGTATCGCATGTCTGTTTGTTAAAAACGTTATTAACATATTTGAATGCTTAACTGCCCTGTTACTATTTAGTTTATGTATGTATAAAAAAACAATGCTACATTTGACTAAAAAAAATTATTGTAAAAAGGGTTTTAATGATTCTGTTAGGTAACTTAATATACCTATATAGTTTCATATTTATCAGCAAAATAATTAACTCAAAATTTTGCGATAGTAGGACACACCTGGTGAATCTCATATGATCTGAGCTGAGCTCTGACTGGCCTGGTTTGGCACGTGCCGATATTGAGAGAAAACGGATGGGTATTCTGTATGGGAAGTATAGTTATCGGCATAACAAAATGCACTCTTTAAATTGTGACATGTTTTGTGTCTTTTCAGGATAGCGTGGGGTGCTTCGGTGGCGAAGAAACTCACAACTAATTGTAGATTAAATGAAAATCTATGTGCACCAATACCTCATTTCTCTCGCGCGATGGGCTTAGATATATGCCGTTAACTATATCTCGTGTGTTGCATTTGCAGCACCTCATATTTCCATCACAGCAGCTGCTGATGTTGTAGCTGTATTAAACAAGGCTTTGTCATGCGATTTTCATTCATTTTTAACCCCTCCAGCTAAGCTCAAAGACTTGTGTTAGGAGTGGGTTCACGCCGTTAGTGTAATGGCCAGGATTCGAACCCGGGACCTCTCGATCGTAAGGCCGACTCCTTAACCACTAAGCTACTGCCGCTTGAATTATTGGTACAGGTATAGGCTGTCGATGACGATCCATTCTATGTCATACATATCAGTAATTGCATAATGACATCACATAAAAGACGAACAAACAAACAAACAATGACTTGACAAAGGGTCTCGATTCAGTTGCCAATGTTGTAACTAAGATCAATAGATAGCCCAGTCGATACCGAGTACAGTCGGGCGAAGTCGGGACAATCTATTAGCGTTGCGGGTAGTAGCGCATTCGTTATTAACGAGCACACAATTAATATTACAACCGATCGCGGTGCCACTCCACGTATTTATTAAGAAAACTATAAATCAAAACAATGATTAGGGTTGCTGCTAACTACACCTAATACCATTAAAAATTGTAAAATAGTTGTGTCTTTATTTCATAATCTTCATAGAACATTTTGAAGATTTTGAAATAAATACATCGGTTATGTTGAAAACGGTGATGACATATTCTAGTTTAGATTACTATATTAGAATAAATATATATACGCATATACATCCCATTTATATATAATATAATTATATATAGTTATTACCGATATTAACGATTACTAAGTTGCTAACTATAGGTCAAGAAGCCTTCTTATTAACCCTTCGCCACTTTATAAGTATAACTCCATTGTAAGCGTTACTTATGAAAAGATTTCTTGAAAACAAATTTATCGTCGCACTTTTTCAAACTTCTGACAAAAAAATACTCTAGCTATAATAATGAGTAACTGTCCAAATCTCCAGAAATGTTTTTTAAATCTTTTACCCAGTAAATCATATCTGTCACAACTTATTACGTCATCAAGATAGATAGAAAACCAGTTATGAAAGTTTAGGCATCCCTGTTTACACCCCACTTTCGGCTCGGTCGACGGGATGCACCCCTGTTAAGGGGGTGTTCAGCAGAAATTACTGGCAATACATCATTGAGATGTTTTTAATAAGCGCTTGTGTTGCCAGCTTCTTGACAGACTACCTTGTTCAATGGATTGTTCCACTCGCGTATGAAGCATTACTGTAATGCATTGCTGTTTGTTCTAATGTTGTATCATCTGTTCTTACTTGTACATAAGATACCATAAGCTTGAACAAGTTCGAACAACAGTCAGAAAGGAGCTATACAGGCCTAAGCACCCTTTGGGTTTCGAAGTGCTTCCCTTCAATTACCAGGTTTGCTTAAGATGATAATTTTAAACAACAACGGCACATGCCAGAACGAAATCGTTGAGATCTTGAAGTACACCATGTAACGGGCCATACCAAAATACAAAGCTCTTCTATGATGAAGTAACATCTGATTTTTTCTATGCGAAAACATCCACACAAATCACGTACACGCACGTCGTCTTTGGGTCCTCCTTCTCCGCTCAAGCTCCAGGGTATGGAAAGATGTACTTTGCATCGTGCCTCCACCTGCTTCTGCTAGGGTGACACACGACTCCACCCGTCACCTTCAGGCCCGCATTCATGGAGGACAGAGATCATTGTGCTCTTGAGTTGGGCCCGGAGTCTTCTCCGAAACCGTTCCGTCGCTTCCTTCTTGAGCATAACTTATTTGCAGAAACAGGCGTCGGCAGCCCTAGCCAGCAGAAATTCCAAATGTCCAAAGGCTTTCGAACAGAGCATGTGCTATAAGAATAGCATTTTCTGTTACTCAACTCAAGCAAGTATAAATATATCTGGAAGCGGAGATAATTATTCTTAACAAGCAACTGTACCTACATTATTTAGGCTTATCTTCAAACAAATAGAAAGCCTGCCTGAATTAGCATCGCCATCGTCGGCACAAGCGGGTGTAGCTCGATCTGTCACATCAATAAACACGATCAATGCGTCGCTCGCATAAAAGCCTCCGGCGCTGAAACGACCGGCGCAAAAAGCTCCACTTTAATTGCGGACGCTTCTTTGTCCCATTGTAGTCCATTCTCACTTAAATATACCAACACAACCTTATACATACACTCCAATTTTAGGATTCCAACTCTATTTTTTGAGAAATAAGGTTGGAAATTGCAGAACTTTGCGGTATGATTCAAGTTGTCTCGTATTAAAATTACAATGAAACATGGTTGGACGAGCCGATAGTCAAGCGGCAGTGAAGTGGTCGATTATGTAAATGCATTGAATTCGTAACGCATCGCCCCTGATTTATATCGACCGATTTTCTAAAAAGCTTCGAATTTTAATTGACTTTATTGGTTCGATTGTAATCGATTGAGACGTTCGTTGGGAGAATTTCAAGTGATTTTAAATGTGGGTTACAATTGGAAATTGATAATAAGGTTTGTTAGTTCAGAATGTCTGTGGATTTAGACAGTAATTTATTAGGAGTAATGTGTTTTGGCTTTGTAATAAATGATAATAGTCCACTTCGGTTATTAGTTTGATTTCAATATACATTATTTTATCTGTTCTTAGTCGTTTGCGGAAGTCAATTTGGTTGACTATATTTTAAATGGTTAGGATTAGGTCTACTAGTAAAGATAGTAGGTACGACTATGTAGACATTAAGTTTTGATTAGTTAACACGATCACATTTTGGTATCTATTGCTGTCATCTGTCTGTTAATCCTTTTTGTGCTGTCTGTTACTCAATTATCGTTATTTGTTTATGGAGTTTTATCGTTATCAATAAAAATATTATATGCATAAACTCATAAACTCACGCCTATATCCCCGAAGGGATAGGCAGAGGTGCTAGCACCAACATTTCGTCAGTTTATGTTTAGGTCCCAATGTAATAGGTGGCAAGCCTATTTCCATTAACCGGGCACTTATAAGCCTGCGATAAATACACACATAACTTCGAAAAGCATCAGAAAGTCATTGGTGTGTGCCATGGTAAAACTTGGGATCAAACTCGAGACCTCGTCTCAACAGTCCATTACCCATACCACTAGGCTACCGCGGTAGTGTTTTTATTCAATCATATTATTCCTTATTAGTTTCAGAAAGACTTAAATCAGTAACAAATCGAATACGCTCCGGAAGCCAAAGGCCCCTGGCAGTAGTACCCCTGGTACATATTGGTATAATAAAAAATTTTTGTTGTTAAGCCATTTACTTAGTGTTCTTCACTCCCCATAGTGTTAGTAAAGCTAAATGAAACAATAACTTCATAAATATCGTCAACTCGCATATTAGCTCTTTTTGCTTTTTGTAGTTATGTTTTTTTTTATGAAATTATTGTTTCATTTAGTTTTACTGACACGATGGAGAGTATATAATGCTAATTAATCAGGGTATAATAAAAAAAAACAAAAAATCCATTTAAATCGTAATTTTTTATGCCATTAAGTAGTGTAAGTTTTCCTGATAACCCGTACAGCTTCATTGAAATTAAGTAAAACATTAAAATGTGCCCTGTTTCTACTGTACAAGATCAAAACGTATCTATTTCGGAGCAGAGAAATTTAAATCCATAAGAAGTCTATCGTAAGCTACATATTTTTTGGTTTCCCGCCGAGGTCGCCCCACTGATACTTTTTTCGCTACAATCTCGCCCCCAAGTTACCCGTTTACAAAAGGTTCACATATTTCTAAACCAAGTACTCAGTCTTAATAGATTTTATTAATAATTATAAAATAAATCACAAATATTGAGGTATGTTTCGTAGCCGATCGCATACAATAACTTTAATTCATTGTGGTATGTCAACGAAGCCGTTTAACCATATCGAGGTTTGACAAGTACCTAATATGTGTGGTGTGAAAGAAAATGAACGGATTGCGGAATTTTTTGGATAATATGTACGTCGGATGACGTGTCGGCACCATTGAGAACAATAAATAATAAACACATGAATATCTACATAAATCATGGTACGCTGTATCAACTACTGTGGTCTGCGGTCGGCTACGGATTCGTACCTTTAACGAGAAAAAATCGTATGGAACAACCGATTTGAACAACTATTTGTACCCATCCGTCGATTAACCAACTACACAGCAGTAGTCACAAGCATGATAATCGTCCAGAAATCGTCCAGCAATCGCCCAGGTGTCCTCTAATTGTCTCTTAATGCCCTTTATTGCTTTCTTATTGCATCTCAACATCTTCAATTGCGTCAAATTGCCAAACCCCGGCCATTTAATGACTAGGTACCGAATTTACGACTTCCGATGATATTTAAGTGTTTATAATTAGGCGAATAAATGCTTTTTTTACACTAATGAGTAGTGTAGCGGTGATTTAACCGTGATGAGTTAGTGTGTGGGTTAATTGGTGATGATTTAGCCAGGGTGTGTATAATAAATAATTTTGATATGTCTTTTTGGAATGTTTTGGTTAAACCGAGTGGGTTAATTGATTTAAATTAGGTTTGTTGTGTAATGATGTTGATATATACAGCCCAGGTCACGAGGTGAAAATAGTGCCCGGATACGGCAATAGGCATTATGTGGGACCGAATACAATGGTTGATGGATGTGGTTGTTAATTCAACTCTGCCAGCCTGGGTGGAAATAGGCGTGAATATATCGAGCCCAGACTGAGCCTCAGAAGCTTGACTCGAGGAGATAACAGTGCCCGGACACGGCAATAGGCATTACGTAGGACCGAATACAATGGTTAGTGGAACGTGAAGGTGGGTGTTAATTCACTTCTGCTTGCCTCTGAGGGAAATAGGCGTGAGTATATGACATGTTGTATGTATAGTTACTGGAAGAGGTTTTTGTTGTAAGCGGGAAGACCGAGAAACCCTTTTTTTTCTTCTGCACTGACTCTCTTAACCTTCTTCTCCCCTTTCCGTTCTTCTCTATATGGTCGGCAGCACGAATATGATACCCCTGGAGTTGCAATCGTCAATAGACCACGGTAACCACTTTCCATCAGGTGGGACGCGTGCTCATCTGCTACCTAAGTGGTATGAAAAAAAGTTATATAGCGAATATGTCTGTATGTATACTTCATTTTTAAGAAACGGTGTAGCCAGCTTTGAAATTACATTACGACAGTTCACGCTTGTCCCTACCAGGGATTTGTTGTATATAACCTTTTTCTTTTATCCCGTCATCAATATGGAAATTATAATTCACTTACAATCCCCGCCGGCAGCGGTTTCCCAAGATATTCGTAAACGCACCAATTTCATGGTGGCTTTGGGTGACGTCAGAGTTATGGGCCCCTTAAACGTCGTGGGAATTGGCGCAGAAGGCCGATATTGAACACTTTAGTGATTTATATGCACGCTGCTATGACACTTTTTTACTACTGTGGTGGCAAAGATTTGTTAGAACCTTAGAATCGTTAAAGCATCTTGTTGAATTATCATTATATTAGTTCCTGGTTGTCCTGGGAGTCCTGGATCCAGTTACACTTTTAAGGGAGTGATTATCGTCTGAACTTCCAATCACAAGAGGTAGGTATGTCTACATCAGAGTATTATTTTTCAATTAGCAAGTGAATCGCTTTGCACATGATGATTATGCTTAGGTACATATTTTTACATTGAATCCGAAATGATCGCAATCGATTTTGAAACTTTTGCCGACCCGAGACCTTTCAAATGCGTTGCCGAACCCGAGGTTAGGTCGACGAAGTGGACACATTCGAAATGTCGGCAAAAGTAAGAGCTTACACCGCTATAGTCAATAAATAACATTATGCTTAGGTTTATATAGAATGTTCCAAAACATTAGTAACATAACATAAACTCACGCCTATATTCCCGAAGGGGTAGGCAGAGGTTGTTAGCACCCCACATTTCGCCAATTTATGTTTAGGTCCCAATTAGGCCATTAACTAGGCACTTATAAACCTGCGATAAATACACACATAAGTTCGAAAAGCATCGAAAAGTCATTGGTGTGTGCCATGATAAAAGTTGGGATCGAACCCAAGACCTCGTGTCAGTAATTCATTACCTATACCACTAGGCTACTGCGGTTGTACAAAATTATTAATAATATCTTATATTTTGTTGTAACAAAAATTTGGTGATTTTAAAAGTTCAATTAATGCCAATAACGGTCTATAAATTATAGCAACTGTCTGTGTTGATTACAGATAAGGTTCATAAAACACATGTTAAAGAGGATTTAATACGAGTATGTTAAGAATTTAGCTCGCCGAAGTCAATAAAATAAACCTATACGAACCTTTCTTCCCAGGATTCTTCTCAGAATCGCCTGCATAGTGGCAATCAATTCACCACCTTTCATCACTGGTATCCGAAAGAATTCTAAATTACAACTTTTGTTTCTGTTTGCTGGCCACGGTTTATTCAAAGACTACGCACTGGGACTAATAAATACGCCGTTTAATTTGTTTCATGAATATAATTCAATAGCAGGAAAAAAGGTTTAATTAATTTGAAAATAAATTGAGGTTTTGAAGTTGATGGAATGGAAACGAAATCATTTATTTTTTGATGAATGAATTTTGTCCATTAAGAGAAGTTATTTATTTGTTAATTAATACATAATGTTGTGCGAAAATGATTGTATTTTTGATTAGGCAATAAGACCACCATTAATAATAATTGTGTATGTCATATTTGTATATTTCTTTTAGAGCACAAAAATTACTGTTGAATTTGACCTAAGCATATAGTTGTGTAATCTACCCATAAGGTGGCAGAGTATGCTTTTCCAGTATAAAATAAATGGCTCGACCAAAGAACGAACATCTCTTTACTTATATTGGCTTTACATAACTGCTATAATTTGTAATGTAGTTAGATAGTGATTGAACTCAGCGTTTCAATATCCCAGTAGGTGTTACCAGACATTAAGGTCTTTGACACACCTAGGGTTGCCAGACTGGGCTAAAAAACTAAAACTTCAGTTTTAATTCAATCGGACGTTAACCTAAAATCTGTGCAGTCCTTTTTGAAAAATAAAAAATAAACTAATTAGTTCTTTGTTCGGTAGAAGGTTAATGACTTTTGGAAACTTCCCGATCCGGTATCTAAGAGCATCTAAGAGGATCATAAAATATTATGGGTTTTGGTGAAGGAAACATATTCTAGGACATATTGTGTCATTATCATTATTTTAGATCCAGATTGGGATATATATTGTTCTAGAATAAAGATAAACGTGTCAAGTTTTTTTTATTTACCTAAAAATGCATATTTACAGGGGTATATGGGGTTGCATCAAGATCATCAAGAACCAAGATTAACCAAATTGGTTAGCAAAACCCGAGTATTAACGCGATCACATAGTCTACCTAACCAAATATCATGCAATTCAATTTTTTTTACGAAAATTTGAATATTAACCAAAAAAGGTGATGGAAAACAGCTCCACCCTCTTGGTGGAGCTTTTTTATTTGCTTATGTATTATTTTGTGGAACATAGGTATTATAAAGGATCAGGTCAGTATAATGTAATTAATTCAATATTCAATATACCTATACCAGTTTATAATAATTATTAATAGCTTCAATACATAATTTTAAATTGTCCAAACTTTTGATTTAAGACGACATACTTGTTAATGACGAAGAGATGACATTGTTATGTTATAAAAAAATGCAAATATGCACATATTTTATTCATGCATATTAGAACTGGCACCAGCGGATCACCCTACAATTTCATCACCAACAGATTAAAAAGTATTCTATCGTAAATGAAACTCTTAAGTTTTAAACACCAGCCTTTAATAAAACGTTATTATTAAACTATTTTCATTGAGTGTATAATTAGTGGCTGAACAAAAAAATACCTACTACTTTTCCCCCTTTTCTATTTCACACGACATCTATAATAAAACCACATATGCGACTTCCCATACCTTAGAAACATCACCCCTTAATATGACAAGCAGCCCACACGTCACTCAATCAATACTGGGCCCTTTTTCTACTTGACAATGAGTTTCAAATGCAATCGTATTGTGAATAGACGGGGGATTTAAATTTGTCACCATATAAGCTAGAACTGGTGGTAAACTAAACCAACTCAAATGTGTCGGGTAATACGCACGTGCTTATTTATGTTACAGTTGCTCAAGCCTAATAAGGGTCCTGTCTCTTTAATGAGTACCCTTCTCACTGTCGTGCAGTCCAAGTTTGTCAAGAATAGCACAGTGCGGCGCAGTATAGCGGTACGCCGAGCTGACCCGTCGATAAATTAGCATGCATAATGTATGCGCAGGCGGCGAACCCTTCTAGCCCTGAAGAATTATACGGAGCAGAGTGACAGCGACAATGGATGTGGTAATAGCTACTCTATGCTGAGTTATGGTCAAACAATCAATTACCTTATCACAGTCTACTGCAGGACATAGGTCCCTCCCTATGTTGGGAGGTTACCTAGGTCAAATGGGTAGTACAGAATGTTATTACGAGTTTTTCCCTCTCTCCGCATTTTTACTACGACCGGTAACGGTGCCCACTGTGCGGTATGAAAGGTACTTCATCCTGTGCACGTGGAATGAAAACTCTGCCGTGGTTTTTCTTCAAAAAGGGCATTAGAAGGCTTAACAAGGTCGGCAGCACGAGTGTAGCGCCCCTGGTGTTGCAATGTCCATAGGCCACTTTGATAATTTTCCATCAGGTAGGCAGTGTGCTAGTCTGCCACATAAGATTTTTTACCAGTACCAGTACCAATAACTGGTTTTTTACTAAGTTATAAGCTCCGTTTTCTGTTTACTACCACTCTTTCGCAAGATACCCAAACAATTCGTATCCTGTAATAAGAAACTTGCCTTCTCCATTTTTCTACGATCCTAGTACCTTATAAAATATTCGTGTACCGTGTGTCCAGGAATGCAGGGCAAACACTTGGCGATGTTTTCGTCTCCTGTCTCCAGCCCCCAATTAGTTTGACTCCACAACCCCTTGTAATACATTTATTATTATGTATTATAGACAAATGGGCAAACAGATTGCGGTTGGAGACGGTTGATAAAACCTTCTTGTACCACTTAGTTGGGAAACAGGGTGAAGAACAGCAACCTCATCTTCTAGTTAATACACTTGCTAAACAAAGAACGAGGTTCGGTGTAGGCTTTCATCATCAAACAGTATCTCTAACTGTAGTCGATACATTTATTTGGTTAATTTGTTAGAATATATATACTTGTCTCTGTTAGGGATTTATTTTCGATTATTTTAAAAAGTGCCCGATTGACGGCAATAGACTCGCCCTCTATTACGTGGGACCGAAAATCATAGTTGGCGAAATGTTGGGTGTTCAATACACCTCTGCCTACCCCTTCAGGAATTACGGGCGTGAGCATAATATGTATGTATGTGTACACTTGTCTTACAAGATACAGTACACTAATATCGATGGACGAGAACGGCCCGAGTCTGAGTTGTGGTTAGGGCCCCGTGGTACGAAATCATGTACGGTGACAAAATAACAATATTATACTGCCACATAAATATCCATCTGTTTCATTCATAATATTTAGTGTCGATCATCTAAATTTAGATTAACAGTACGCAGCACATACTCTGTTTAGTGCCACTAAATCAAATTTAACATCGCACTAAAATAATACGACTTTCGTTAACTGTCTAATTTTTTTGAATGCCACTAAAAGGTGCTACAAACGCCTTTGTTTTAGTCAGTCAACGAAATCTAAGAATAACATAAGCGATATTACGTTCAAATTCATTGCTTGTTTGATTAGATATGGGAGCTTTAGTATTCAAACTAGAAACGTAATGTATTTTAAAATTTGCGTACATTCGTGTCGTCAAATGATACACAGGCGAGTACAGTTATATACATAAATATGTGGGTATAATCGCCTCTATAACTCACGTGACAATACTACTAGTGATTTTGTGATGTCGCATATGGTTTAGTAAGGGTGAAGATACACCGAGCCTTGACTGTTCTAGAATAGATAGTCTTATAAAATTTTGAAGCTTTTCGTATGCTATGCTAAGTAGTATGAGACGACAGTGTGAAAGGGACTGGTCGCGAATTTTAGCCACATCTGGGAATTCACTTTTTCCAATCTATAGGAATAGATAGATATACTATTAATTTATTATTATTGTCTTAAGGTGAATCACCACCGCATGTAGAAGCTAACAAGATAACCTCATGTTATGCTCTAATAATGGATTGTAAAGAAAATAGAATAAATAAATAATTGACAAATTATAAATATGCGAGGGTTGCAACTTGCAATACTCAGGGCAACACTTTATAGTATTGCATACTTTTATATTCATTGGCTATTAATAGGAAGAATGTTATTTGCTAATTTAGTAAGCGGATAGACATTTCGTATTCTGACTATAGATATATAATGTATTATTAACTAGTTAACGAAATATATGTTATAGAAAATTGGGAATATATTTTCGTCAATATTATATGATATAAAAGCGAAAATATATAAAATCGTATTTAGGCCTTAATGCTCTCCTTGAAGCAGAAATTTGTAAAATATTTTGTAAAATGTTATACGGGAATCGGCCTGTACATTCAACTATTATAATCTAAACAACATATCAAAATACTCATTGTGCCTCTACCCTATCATCATGTCTTAGACACATAATTTATCGCGACACGACAAACAAGTAATAAGCGCAACTAATTGTCGCAGCGACACGCGACTGCGCCGACGACAGACTCCAGCGCTCTGTGCACGCGACTGTACGTGAGGACAGATTGATGTACGTACTAGTTGAAGTTAGGTGCAATGCGCGTGTTGACGGCAAGTTGAACTGGTTCAACCACTGAGTTTATAATGACTGTGTTATTGTTACGAATTTGTGTAGAACAACGACTTGTTCATACTAATGCGAAAATAACTCTGTCTGAGTTCTGCTTTGATGTCTAAATTGATGAAATTTGATACAGAGATAGAATTAAACTTGGGACATATCGCAGTGTTTGTGACAACAGACAAACACTGCGATATGTTATTAATAATGCAGAATAATATCACGTATAGAATTTGTGTGAAATAGTATTACTTTAGGCGGCTTCACTTGCTAGTTCTATGCGCTCCGTCTTTTAGTCTGAATATAAAATATAAGCTGTGGTTATTCTACATGTCATAATAATCAAGTTTAATACCCGGCAGCGAATACGAACCTACATGGTTCTAAGAAATGCTACTCTGCCCAAAAAACTGGAAAACTAGAGAGTTTGCGCTGTCAGTTGGAGGACCAAATTGGTCTCTTATGCTGGTAGCACAGAAGCGCTCTTAAAGGGCTGCTAAATAGAAGGGATTTGAAAAAATTTTAATGTTTTGTCTGTAAAGTTTATGGTATCGAAACAACATCTGATGGAGAGTGTCGATATCGTAAACTGAATTAATTGGCATTGGTTTTAGATATCTAATCAATGAATTAATTGTTACGCCGAGCAAATACGTGGGGTGTTTACCTGAAGCCAAATATTGTACCTAATTAATAAACTTGTTGGCAATATAGTAGAGATTTTGGAGGTCAGGCCAGGACGTGAACCTGCGACTGCGAAGGTGAATGAACTATTGGGCTGTTCTCTTTTATTAAGAAATCATTTATTTTGTAAACGACCACGTCAATGATAACGGGACTTATAAATCATCAAAATTATAAATATATTATAGGTTAGTATAGCAACTGGACCACCGCCAGTTCAAAACGCGAGGCCGGGTTAAGAAGATTCAGGTAAGAAGCCAAAATAGACCAAAATATATGTACTATTAACGGTTGTATGTGTGAGTTTGACGACATTGGTTCCGCTACTTCGCGCCTACAATCGCGTTGCATTTCTACTAGATTTTCTGTTCTGCTGACTGGCTATGCATCTTCAAAAGGCCGGTGGTATTGTTACTAAATAATCATTATCATCCTTGCATTAATCTCGGTCGCATCCAAAAATGTCACTTCGGAGTACGGGCTCCTCTTTTTTTCCAATCTATGACTCTACCCTTTCTATGGCTATTTATTCCAATCTATGGCTGTCCGAAATCAGTGCAAATAGCCATATTCATAAATACAAATATTGGCACTGAGCGGGGATCAAACCCGTATCTCCTGCGTTGCAATCGAGTTCACTGAAGCCAGGTCACAGAAGTTGTCATTTACTACTATAACGTGTAACGTAACTTTCTCACCATTGCCGTACATGAAAAAAGAAATCAATGTTCATATAAACACATCGTTAAAACACAAGCTGCTTACCCCTCATAACAGACAATAATATATTAACATAGTCACATATGGTGTGCACCTACTTTATTTGTGACGATATTTTACGACACACGTGACGAACGCAATATAACTTTGTACTTAAATTATTAACCAGTTGCTCGCGTTTGTGCCACAACATAATGTGACTGATAATACAGTATCATGTGAATGAATGGTATTTGATCGTTAGTTGAAGGAATTATTTATAGTTTTTGGAGGTAATAGGTTTCTAACTTAGTAAGAGCGCGTGGGAAGTCTTATTTGAAGTTCTTAAACATCGTTAAGGTTATTTTAAATTAGTTGAAATAATATTAGAGCACTTTTTGACTGACACGTTTTGAGCACTAGGCTACAGGTTTATAAGTGCCCGGTTAATGGCAATAGGCTCGCCACCAATTACATTGGGACCTAAACATAAACCAGTGAAATGTGGGTGCTAGTCCTTCTGCCTACGCCTTCGGGGATAAAGGCGTGAGTTTATGTTATGTTATGTTATTATATATTCGTATAAAAACTATAACATTAGATGAGACCTTCAAGCTGACTGTCATACTAAGCGTCACTATTGTAACTTGGTACGTATTTGTAATGGTAACCCTTTTTCCTGAGACTTTGTCTTCAGCTTACCATCAGGCGAGGTGAAGTCAAACTGACCAGTCCTAGATAAAATGAAAAAGGAAAAAAAAACACTAGCATGAAATGAAGAAATTTGCGGTATCTATTAATAGAAATTGATATTTATAGGAGTAATGTTAGGCTATAACATTACTCCTATAAATATCAATTTCTATTACAGGATGTAATCCACGTCCTTACGGTCGGATGCCGTGACAACGTGGCATAAAACCTGCGCGAGAGTGGTTTGGCACAAATTATGAACCTATTACCCACCCTAGTAGTGTTATTTTATTGTTAAGTGTGTGAGAGCTTTTAGCTACTACATAGGGTCTACTGTCGGTTTTTAATTTATAGTCAGCCACATAATAGCTTATAATCACACCTGTAAATCCTCAGAAAAGTAGGCAGAGGCGTATTAATAACCATATTTCGGTAGCTATGTTTCTCGGTGTCACGTTTTAAGGCGTTTAACTATTGACGGCAAACGGGCACTTACGCCGTCTTTAGGGTTTAAGTTGCCGGAGGTAAAATAGTAGCCAACATGTCCCACGCATTCAAGCAGACCAGGGCATCTCTTAGTTCTGAAATCTTTTTATAAAAACTCTACAAAATCTAAGTTTACTTATTGCCCCTGCCGTGGAAAAATAACCACTTTTTTAATTACTTTACTGACATCTTGCTGTCAAGTGACCAGGCCGCACCAAGGCCTTCAAGGCCAAACCAACCTTATCTACAAGCCGGCGCACTTACTGAACAATGGATGAGGTTTTCATTTCATGATAGAAGTCTGACAACAGTCACTTGCAATGAAGCCGAGAAGCCAATCAGAAATAATAAGCCACCGCCGGTTCCTAACAACAAGCCCATACGTTTTCAATGCCAATTTCTGTGCCCAATGAGCTCCTCAAATATTATAGGCTTCCAATCATCACCTACTCCATCATTTGTTTTAAGTATTTTAACTAGGAGCATGATAGTACCATGAAAAGAGATTATGAGTTTTTTTCTCAAAATATTTTTTTTATTCAAATGCTGTACCAAAAGCCCTTATTCTATATTAAAAGGTTCTCGACTTGTACGGGTAACTAGCATTTGGCCAATAACGAGCCTTTCCAAATGAGTCCAGTTGTAAAACAAGATGAGCGGAGCGGAGCTGGGTGGCGGGCCAATGCCGACTATGTCTCCTTGGGGAAACATTACGTGCTAGTTGTAACTGTGGGGTCTCAGTGCAAGCGGACGTCTAAAGGATTGCCCTTTATGAACCAGCGTTATTAGCTCATCCTACAGTCTCAGGTCCTTTAAGCAGGGCGTGAAAAAACAACTGCCAAGGCCGTCAGAGTGGGGTCCGCCGTTGCAGGGACCGCTTCTGAACTGCGCCTTTGCTTGTCATCTGGCGTGGTGCAGTCAATTTGACGACCAAAGTATTAAAAAATGGCTTGCAACTCGAGTGCAAAGAGTATTAATAGAATAATAGAAGGGAATGAGAGAGGTTTTGACTTATCTCTGGCGCTTCGACAAAAAATGTGAAGTGTGCACTCTTTTTCTGATTAGTTTATTCATCACCTACATTTTTTGAAGAAAATTTGTAACTGAAATTATTGAGCGTGGGCTGGAGGTGTCAGCTGGAATACGGTTAGCCCAGCTCACACCGGTAGTATAGTGTCCAGAATGCGAACCCCGCACCGCTCAATCATAAGGACGACTTTTTAATTTAGTGGTTAAGAAGTCGGCCTTATGATCTACCTAATAATTTACATTAAACAATTTATTTTGGATTTCATAGACATTGTAAATGTATGGTGACCGATTAAAATTGACATTGTGATTTATAATTTTATTGAGTCTGTTTATCATGTATGTATATATGATCTAATGATACTATTAGAAATTGTATTATTAGTATATCTTAAACCTACTCTATAATTATTGTTGACAATTGTAAATAGCGTATTTTGTTACCTGACCTGAATATGTATATTAATATGTCCAAATATTGTCTAAATCGGTAGAACATGTATTACTTAATTCATATGTTGAAGCAGTAATAAATGATTTGATATAAAATGTCGTCTCCGCTGTCGGTGGAGCGGAGTACTTGCGTTGAACACTTTACAACAAGCCCACTCAGGCGGCGCCCGGAGACGTCGTTATTGGCACTGGCTGAATTAATTTTATTGCCACTACCCAATATCAACTTTATATGCCACTTATTTTACCTTATCTCCTAATATCGGAGACGATCGTAGAGCTTATTATTGAAAAACTGAATAGATTTTTTATAGCGATAGACATTATTGTAAGTCGAGGATATATGAGGTTTTTAACGGACGTAGGGCATGATGGTATCTCCCATCCTAATTGTGCAGTCCGACTGGGGACGCCCTTCCGCGCTACAAAATACAGAGGCTAACAATAACCTTGTGTTTTGGTAGCCAGATCTCATTGGAGAAGTTTTATGTTGTCAATGGGAAGACCGAGAAACCCTTCTTTGTCTTCTGCGCTGACAGCACAGAATGTTTTTTAACCTATACTTCTCCCCCTTCATCCTTTTCCCTCCCCTCTATATGTGTCACGAGTGTGATACCCTTGGTGTAGCAAATATCGATAGGTCACACTAATCACTTTCCAGCAGATGGGCCGCGTGCTTGTCTGCCACCTAAATGGTATAATAATAATAATATGATTTTGGATATGCAATAATCCACTACTGCGAGTGACTTTGTGGTATTTCTTCAGTTGCCTCGTGTACAGGCAAAACACGTGTTGAGGTTTGTTCTTCGCACTTGTGGAATATTGCACATAATACAAAATCTCTTTGGGTAAGAAGTCATTTATTGTACTTGCTTTGGAGGACAGAATATATTATGATTGTTTTAGCATTCCTTTCTGGTACAATTAGTAATGTGTACTATTACCGTAGTTGGAAATATAAAACCGTTGGTGAGTGCTGGGTGCCCCCTACCCCAAAATATATTTCCTTATTATTGTAAGTTCTTTTGTGAGAATTGTGATGACTGTCAACTGTCATCCCTTACCCGTGCTTCTATGCAATGCGTATGTAACTTAATATTTAAAAATGTCACTGGTTTTCTTCCATTTTCAAGCACATTTATGTCTTCTATCTTTATAATAAGATAATCTCAAAATATTATCTTAGTGACTTCAATGCTCTTATTACTCGTAGTTTATCTTACTTATACTATTATAAAACCATAGTACATAGAAACTCGTACCTAACTAAATCTTGCTCCAATTTTCGTCACTTCGGTTCATCTATCCAGGAGGATGGCAAGATTGATCGCGCGTCAGTAATCGACTGAATGCAGGATTAGTGAGATAGCGACATGTCTTAAGAACAAACATGTGATCATCGGAAGTCCCTTAAGCTGAAGGGAAAACTTATAAGGCAATCATTAGGCTTGTCGAGTACATTATCTTAAAGTGTGCCTTGTTGAGTATTTGTGTGGTGATGGAGAAACTCAAAACTCAAACTCAAACTTTATTTCATGGAATATGGTATACAGTAGATTTTGTGAAACATATATATAAGAACGTCATATTCTGCCGTGTGGCATTGAAATACATATAACATGTTTACTTGATAATGTTAAAATTAATGTGCAGACAATACCTAAATAATTAGTAATGACATTCTTAAGGGCTCCGGCCAGTCATTATAATAATATATATATGGAATGTCATAGTATTGAAAATAATCATCAATTAAGTCTATATATATATATATATATATAGTTTATATATAGTAATAGTAAAGAATAAGAGATAAAGATAAAGATAAAGTTACTACGCTTTATTTTTTTTTAATCGTGGGAAACCTGAAAGCTATGGTTAGGTAGGTTATGTCGGCCTCGAACCGACTAAAACGCACGCCGTCTTTGGGTCTTTAGTTGCCGAAGGTGAGATAGTAACGAATATGTATATCCCTCGCACCCCGGCACATATCCCTCGCACCCCAGCAAACGTTTAAATAATGATGATATCTCTAACAGGTAAGGAAACTTCGAAATAAAAGCGGTATTATTTCGATAGAAGGCCTCCCAACATTCGGATAAGCTTATGTCCAACAGTGGACTGCGATAAGCTAATTGATTGAGATATATACAGACATGTTTTATGGCGTGGAGGTATTACGCAGAAAGCGCGGATTCGATTCCCGCTCAATGCAAATATTTTTTACATGAATATGACTATTTGGATTGGTCTAGGCGTGCCTCGGAGAGCACCTTAAGCCTTTATCCACGGTTGCTATACATAAATCTTTGGCAATGTTTACGGGTAGTTGGAGCTCTCAAAAGTGTAATAAAAATTTCGATATCGTCAATGGGTTGTGAGGGTCTGATGGCAGTTGCTACACGGATTATATGTTTTTAGAAGTAGTTATTGGCGAATGATAGAACGAAGACCACTAGGTAATCAATCTACCACTGTTGGTTTTTTTTTGCTCACATGCCCATATCAGATGCTTACACCAGAAACTCTCTCTCAAAAATGTCCCTAAGATCTTGGTGCGGGCCCCTTCCCCCCGAGGTATCACCCCCCATATACACTTCACCAATAAAGATAGTACAGGATTAATTTTTAATAATCACGGAATTTTTTAGATCATTACTAATACTTATCTCAAAATATCGAAGTTCAGCCCAATCCGCAGTTAAATTGGAAAAAAAGCGGACCGCACACTCAGATTTGAAGGTTTGAAAATATTCAATGCAAAATAGTCGAAATAACATCTCAATTATTTTCATGAATGTCGATGAGAAGTGTTCCATAGGCAAAAAAACAAGATGAACTGAAACAATTTTCGAAGTGCTCAACCAAATACCAAGTCGTCGAGATAAAATACGAAACTCACCAACTCAAGTTACCATTCCAATTTCCATCTTCATTACTAAAGTACCACGTACCAACTACCCTACTTCTGTGACACGAAAAAAGTGTCAAAACTCCATTCGTCAGGTCAAAGTTAATATATCCCTAGGGGAAGGGAGGGAAGGGGAGGTGCGGGGGGTGAAACACAAGACGACCGACGGGTAATAAGTGAACCAAGTTCTCGACTTGGAAAAATTGAAATTAATAATTCAGATATTGTCGGAGCCTTGTGGACTTAATATTGAAGGTAATTGGTACATTAAAAATGTGTATTAACGCTTGTGGCGGTGGCGGCGGCGCTTCGGAGCGGAGGGGCTTCGTTCATTATATTACGCGCGTGTAATGAGAAGATTAAGTGATAAAAGTATGCGGATGTGCTGAAGCTACGTAATTATATGCGGCTGTACTACCTGTGAGGCGTGATGGTAGAGCCTCCGTGCCAGAAATCGAAGTTCCATGACTGTTCAGTACATGTTGGCATAACTACACACTAAATGAACATTTGCAATAGAGTATAGACCGTTGAAAAGAAATAAAGATGGGTTGAAGAGCATTATTAAGGATGAAGTGATACAAGATTATAATAAAGCATAGACAAAACTGGTGCATGGAGGAATGCCTAGAAATTTTAGCGAAATTAAACACCAACAGAGCAAGCTTAAGGAATATGTCAGATCTATATAAATTTATCATGAACTTAAAAATAACAAGTACAAAATATATGGTCGGAGTGATTTTACATACCTAATGTATTTTCAAAAGAAGTATATTTATAAGCATTCTAGGATCGTTATTACTAGCACATTGGTGTAGATTGATAAATTACACTGTGTAGAGATACGCTTTTTATATAGGACTCGTTATCGAAAAAAAGGGCTGGATGTAGAAATTCCTAGTAAAGTTGCATTGAATTTATCATGTTATCATCTTGCACTGGTATAAAAACTATTGCTTTAAAATATAAACTGTTAAACATATTTTTGTAATAATAAACCATGCTATAAATTCAAGGCCGGACAGATACAAATAACAATTACTTAAAATAATGATAGGACTAAGTATCCAAAAAATAATTAAGATATTTCACATTAAAATTTGTATTTTGAAATCTTTCTCTTATTTCAGAGTAGATGGAGTGATCTGTCATAATTATAAAGAAATTAAATGAGTTCGTTGTTGTAAATCAAGCACCATCATTCTCTTTAATAAACTACCTACAACAGGAGAAATGACTAACAAAAACAAAAACAAAATTGGTGCTTTATAATTTATCTATCTCTAAATTCACTATTCAGTCTAGATAGTACTGGTAATCTAGTGGTAAATTTACTGTCCATTTCCCAATTCCAATTCTTTTAATTTTCACAGTCAAATTCTCCCATTTTTATGGGTAAACCAATTGAACTAGCCACACCATCTGCCACATACATCACCGGAGATAGCGTTGAAGACCGACTCGATGTCCGACGATATTTTCGTTCTCGTTAGAAATATCTGCGATAGCGTGAACAAATTCTAGCAGGCTATGATTTTTCAGGCTTTCATTTGAACTCTGATTTATGACGAGCTAGATAGCATCTTTTTTGGATTTTATTTTATATCGTATGAGTATCTCAGTTAGGGACAGTATCCGTTTATTCGTTTATTTATTACATTGTTTTTTTAACCCACAATGGCCCAGAAAGAGAGGCTAGGTGCGGAAAAAGGAGACCCAATACAATAATACATTGTATTTATATTATAGGTTTATTTAGATATTGTATCGTCCTCACCTGTAAGTCGATAATTTTATTTCGGGTGTACATTTACATAATATTTTACCTTGATCGTCTCAGAAGTACGAGTAGGTACGTATTTAGTGCGATCATTTAGACTGTTTATCTGCGTGAATGCGGAGCTTATAGAAACCATCGATTGACTCGTTGTCATGTAAACACAACTTTAGTTTGTGCTGCTTTTATTTTATTTATGGCGTGTTTCCTTCTTCCTACAGTCCTGGGTCTTTTATGCGGCACGTGAAAAGCATCTGATGAGGCCGTCAAGCTGAGCGCCACCATTGTAACACTACGTGATTGTAATGGTGACCCTCTTTCCTAAGACTTTGCTTTCAGCCTACCGGCAGGTGGGGTGAAGTCACATTGACATGCCCTAAAAAAATGAATCATTCGATAGTTTTTCGTGCTAAGAGCACTGAATACTGCGTTATTTATTCATGTACTTACCTAATATCAGACTAGTCTCCAAATTTAACGCCGAATGACTGAAAAAATGGGTCTAACTCTACTTACCTATCTATGTTTGCTCTTTAAAAGTTATATTGACTCAGGTGTATACTGTGTATTACATGTCTATTTTTCGATTTTAAATATCTATATCAGTTGGTACAAAAACGGTTATCCAAATAACCACGTAGCTCAGACACCGAGGCTGTAAGCGACCCCTCTACATAACAATTTGCAGTACTGCTACACTAAATTCAATTTACTAGGCAGCAGCCAATTATTCTCAGCTCAGACATTAAAACAAGTCCCAACTAAATCATCCTAAAACTCCCCCAACAGTACCTAAAATACCTTTCTTGAAGGAAAATTACAGAACTTTGGCTCAGTTAACGAATTTGAATATCCCAGCATTGGCCCTGGACAACTTTACTTTCCATTGCGAAGTTTGTTCGCTTCTTCACAGACGTGTTGCTTTGAGACCGGCCAGTCATTAAGAAAGTAATTATTTCCCTTTTTTCAGTCTTTGTTCTTCATTTAATTGTCAAAGTTAGGTTTAAAGTGTAATAAATTGGCGATGAGTTGACTATCTTTGAGAAGCTGTTTGCGCGGCGGAGTGAAAAGGCTTTTAATAAGATTGTCGTCACGGTACTCATTCTGTCTCATTATAGTCTTTGAGAGTGGAAGCTGGACTTTATTTTACAAGGAAAAATATTACATAGCATGTAGATATAATAATGAATAATCAAAAGTGGAGTTATACTTTTTATGAGCTATTGTTTAATTTATGATATTAATTGTATCATAGTTCATAGGCTGTGGATAGTTGGAGCCCATGCCGGCAGATAGACCTGTCGATTAACGGACAAACTTCTAACATAATCTTTGCTCCGGGGATTAGGAGGTCAGAAGGTAGCCGCTCTCGTTAAATTCTAAATAAATCCAATCAAAAGAGATACGATAATGCCTTTGGGGTTTTCTCAAGTTCTGTATTTCCCAAAGTTATTAGAATTTTTCCTCTTTTAGGCAAAATGTCATTTATTCATAACACTTGTAAAATTTCTGACGCAAATTTCACCTGCAAGAATATGCATGGAGGCTCCAAGTATCCACACCTGTCCGCTTCAGTAGCCTCCGGTGTTCACAATAATGCTGACGTTTGTTTAACAGCCTCTGTGCCTTGGGTCACTGAGTCGGAAGGATTAGTCAGGAATATGAACTTGCAACACTGATTTTGAAGCAAGACTGCACCTCTTAGCACTAGGAAAGTAACTTGCACAAACATCGATTCTCGTTTTATTTCAATAGTTATGAACAAAACAATGATGGTAAGTACGGTGTGAAAATTGCAGCAAAGGCAAGAGAATTATAGAGTTTTATTGAGTGATATAAACACAACATTATTGATAGTATCTACTTCAATATTATTGGGTGTATGCGATTAGTCTAAAACCTAACTAAAAAAATTCGTACACGTATCAAGGCGATCGTAGAGCTAAATCGCGTCGATAATGGATACGTACTTACGTGCCAATCAACGTTTTTGAGTTCATTCATAACAAACATACATACATATCATCATTCCCTGAACCTTTTTCCCAACTCAGTTGGGGTCGGCTTTCCAGTCTAACCGTGATGCGGCTGAACTTCGATATTTTCAAACATACACACATGTACAAAAAGAAAACAAATATTTCCTCTTTATAATATTAGTGTTTATAAAACACTTGGCTCATTGACTTAAACGAATTGTAGTCTACTGTCTGACTCCCAAGTCCTGGAGCCTCCGAATTTCAAAGGTCCCAAGCCTATACCAAAGTCACATTCGTTGGTGAGCAGGTACATATACCAGCTAAAAGGTGAGGTTAGGTTGTACCTTCTTTACATGTTACATAATAAAAGCATGAAATTTCATTTAGGCTAAGACAGGTTTTTTCTTCCAACAATAAGCACACAAGCCTCACGAATAATGATGATGGAGCCATCAGAACTTGAACAGCCATTATTTCACAGATTGATGTACTGTTATAATATCCAATGCATAAAGATATAAATGCGTCCCCCGACCTTGTCTGCTCACATGATAAATATTGACTATTTGTCAACTAGACTGCCTACGGAACGTGATATATATTTGTGCTATGGTTTTTATATTCATTTTTATAAGGTCATCGAAGATTGACCGCCTTTCTTAGAGGAATCGTTTGTGTTTTTGTGTGCCACTAGAAATGTCCGCATAAAAAACTAAAGGCACATAGTTTATCACTTTTCGAAGGCTTTATATTATCTGTATGATATATTTTTACATATACAGCTGTACATCACTCCAATGGGGTAGGATAATTTTTTTTATACCACTCAGATGGCAGACAAGCACGCGGCCCACCTGATGGAAAGTGGTTACCGTGGCCTATGGACGTTTGCAACACTAGGGGCGTCACATTCGTGCTGCCGACCATATAGGGAAAAAGGGGTAGGGGGAGGGGGAAGAGAGAAGGTTAAGAGAGTCTATGTAACGTCAGTGCTGAAGACAAAGAAGGGTTTCTCGGTCTTCCCACTGACAACTCAAAACCTCTCCAATAAGCATGGGAAACATGAGTTATTTGCGGGTACTTCTTGAGTGATTTTTCTGTCCATAAACACAATATGTTTTGCCCAACCTTGGAATCGAACTCTTTACCCCCTGCACTCGATATAGCTAGAAAGTAGTCTATGGGTAGATTATCAGGAGAGGAGTTGAGTCGGGCGTCGGAGGTCGCAGAATGACCTCCGAATTCCATATTCGCAGGGGATACACATAATTTCAAAGGCTATATTTTTCACCCCATAATGCATTGCACCCGTGTTAATTGCATCGAAAATCATTACTCGAGAATTATGCCACAGTTCTAACAAGTAATGCAAATAAACGGTTTCTATAGTAATAATTAATAAGTAAATACTAGTAATAATTTATACTCCAGAAAAGTCACGCCTAGTAGAACAAACAAATTACTCATAAAGTGTTACTGCCATAGATTTAGAGTAGGCTAGATAACTGAAGCTCATCCTACCGTCGTGTTCGCTAACTAAATGCCATAGTACAAAAGTTATTCGCACTTTTACATGATACTAATTCGACTTTACCAGATTGTTAACAAAAAACCGCGGTAACCTAGTGGTATAGGTAATGGACTGCTGAGACGAGGTCTCGGGTTCGATCCCAGGTTTTACCATGGCATACACCAATGACTGATGCTTTTCGAAGTTATGTTTTCGCGACCTATTACATTGGGACCTAACTGGCGTAATGTGGGTGTTAGCACCTCTGCCTACCCTAACCGGGCACTTATAAACGTAATAAATTCACACATAACTTCGAAAAGCATTGAAAAGTCATTGGTGTGTGCCATATTAATACCTAGGATCGAACTCGAGACCTCGTCTCAGCAGTCCATTACCCAAACCACTAGGCTACCGCGGCTTCTTAAAAAAAGAATATCGTAGACCAAAATAACGTAATATTTATTGTTCTTACTCCTGCTCTGTTCTAATTACCGGCCTTTTTTCTTCAGCCGCTAATGCGAAGCTCCATTTAATCCTTTTTAAGATTTATGACCTTACTAGTCTAGAGCCGCGGCTCCACCCGCGTGAATTACTGACGCCGGGTCCGCTCTGTGAACATTTTAGTAAATTTTAGATGTGTTTGAATAACAAATAACAAACTTACTATTGAATTTATACTTATTTTAGTAACTAGGAGTATAGAGCAAGTCTAGAGCAAGTCAATTGGTGTTTTAAAACATTCATAAATACATAGTAAATTCACGTCTGTGAATCCGATGAAGTAGACAGAGGTTTTAGGTTAGGTTTTTCACCAATTATGATTTTTTGTTCCACGTAAATAGATAGATAGATAACTCTTTATTGTACACCAAAAACGTATAATTACAGAAAAATTGTATTATAGGTATATATAAATAATTGTAGGTATGTACAATGGACGGCCTTACGCTAGAAGCGATCTCTTCCAAGCAAAGTTAGGTACGTAATATGGAGAGTTAGCCTACTGCATTCAACCGATCACTTTTGTATATTTTACTATCGTGTTTATTTTTTATATCACTTAGGTGGCTGATAAACACATATGCCTCCTGATGTAAAGTGATTACTGTAGCCTATGGACGTCTGCAACACTAGGGGCGTTACACTTGTGCTGCCGACCCTATAAAAACCTTCTGTACTGTCAGCACAGGAGACGAATTGGTCAAATCACTAACAGCATGAGTACAAAACCTCTTGAAAGAGCTCTGGCTACCGTACTCACTGTCCGGGAACACAACACAAGGTTATTATTAGCCGCGGTATTCTGTAAGACGAAGGTATGAACTGCTCTATTGGAACGGAGGATTTTTTTTTTAAACTATCGCGGCGTTTACTCATAGTGTTTATAAGTTGCGGGACTTCACGCGATATATTTTCGAACACTTACTTTTGTCGACGTTTCGGGTGCGTTGCAGCACCCGTGGTCACGACTTGACTGGCCTGCGAGCGTCGCGCGGTGTGCAGGAAACATTTTTTGTGTGTCTACCCTCCATTACTTTCACATTGAATGTAAGGCTGGCGACACACCACACTCACTATGTCAGTTTTAGACGGCATCGGCGGCACTGTGTTTTTAGGTTTCACTATTTTAATCACTGGATTCCAGGTCCCGGATAATTTGAATACATCTTCCCTATTGAAATTCTTCCGTCTATACTCCGTCTAAAACTGACATAGTGAGTGTGGTGTGTCGCCAGCCTTACATTCAATGTGAAAGTAATGAGGGTAGACACACAAAAAATGTTTCCTGCACACCGCGCAACGCTCGCAAGCCAGTCAAGTCGTGACCACGGGTGCTGCAACGCACCCGAAACGTCGACAAAAGTAAGTGTTCGAAAATATATCGAGTGGAGTCCCGCAACTTATAAATACTATGGGACGGAGGATACCGTCACGTCCTACCTCCTTCTTTGATTATATAGTACTAAGGCGTAATACAAGCACTGGGTCTTTTATGATAAGAGTATCATAAAATTCGCTTCGTAAATGAGATAAACCAATTATATAAAATATAAGAACAAGGTAAAATCCAGAAGAATCTGTTTTCTCATTTTAAGAAAATAATATACACAAGAACCGTGGTCGCTATTGTTACTCAACCAATGTGGCCTTATTTAATAAAAATTCATATAAAACCAGTGTAAAATTTCAGTACATACTTCATTAAACAAATAATGAGGAAAAATTTAACATTTATAGCACGGGAATTATAAAACTCCCAACACACGAAAATTTGTTTCCCCGTAAATATTGAAGCGCAATTAAGTTGATACTGATACCGCATCTGTCATGAATCTATGCCTAGGTCATTAGGCAAAGGAAAACAGCCATTAGGCGGTCGGCACAGAGTTGATTAATTGTCGAAGGCTAGGGGCCAGCGGGGCGGGTCATAAATAAAAATAAAATACGGCCTTAAGTCGATACCAGGGCTGCGGACACCCGGAGATAACTGCGGATATATCCGCTAAAGGAAAACTGAAATATCAATTTTCGTATTTTGGTAGAATTCTCAATGTTAGGTACTAAATTTTCGAGGGAAGTGATTACAAGTACTAAATGATTATACTACAATTAGAAGTTTCAGCCGCCCTACAGGAATAAAATAACATAACATAAACTCACGCCTATATCCTCGAAGGGGTAGGGAGAGGTGCTAGCACCCATATTTCGCCAGTTTATGTTTAGGTCCCAATGTAATAGGTGGTTAGTCACAGGAATACCGTGGCTAATATTAACCTTGTTTTGTGTTGTTTCCTGTAACCAGAGTTTACTGGAGTGGTTCTGTGATATCAGTGAGAAGACCGAGAAACCCTGCTTTGTCTTCTGCACTGACAGCTCAGATACTCTGTTAACAGAAACCCCCCCTCCCTCCTCAAACGTCCATAGGCCAAGGTAACAACTTTCCCTCATGCCTTGCTTGTCTGCCATGCCTGTAAGTGTTATAAAAAAATTCAAAGATTAATTATCTATGGCGTGACGACCTCTATGGCATGGTGGTAGTGAACGTGACTGCTACGCAGGGAGCGCGGGTTCGATCCCCGCTCAGTGCAAAAATTTGTGTGCATTAACATGAATATTTGCATTAGTCTGGGTATTGCTACGTATAATGTATGTTACAAAAAATGTATTGAAGTATGTTTTATCCGTATTCTAGAATCCATAACACAATCTAGTTAAACTATGCTCACCACAGGTTTAGGTGGCGTTGTGTAGATTGTAATAGAATAATTATTTATTATTATTTATGCTACAATTTATTCCACTTACACACACAATTAAATGTTAGTTATCGCAGGTTTATAAGTGCCCAGTTAATGGCAATAGGCTCGCCACCTATTGGGACCTAAACATAAACTGGCGAAATGTGGGTGCTAGCACCTCTGCCTACCCCTTCGGAGATAAAGGCGTGAGTTTATGTTAATATGTATGTTAATAGTATTACATTTCAGCCAGATTCGTTCAGCCTTTGGAGCGTGATTAAGTAGAAATTTTTACTTATTTACACGTATAATAAATTACTTAACGTATACTTAATTAACTAGCTGTTGTCAGCGGCTTCGCCCGCGTGGACTTCTGATCACGTTCCTGCTGCTTGGACTTTTGATCCCGTTCCCGCTGCTCCATTAAAACCTTCTGTAGAGTTCAAGGAACAAATAAAAAAGAATCACTCGAATTGGTCCAGCTGTCATAGAGTTATGCGCTTACCAACATATTTTGCGATTCATTTTAATATATATAGATTAGCGTATTGCAGTCATTGCTCCCGGTGTGTCATAGTGCGTCTTATTCTTCCTAACATTTTAAGTGTGGTTATTGAACCGTTTTCAATATTAAAGGGACAGCCCTGCCCGATCGTACCGATACCGGCACTGCCGAATCTTCGCTTAATTCTTTGAGAAAATGTTTCATTCATTGGATATTTTGCGAGGTAACTAAAGAAGAAAGGGAAGGTATTTCTAATATATCTTGATAATACACCAATGTATTTGTCCTTTCGGAACTAATATTTTCTATTAATAAATGGCTTGTCTTTTAAATTTTAAATTGACAATAAAGAAGGTGCGCAACATGTAACTTTGCTTTTTTGTTATCGTTGGGTTAAAATAGTTATAGGAATTATTGTTTAAGTTAATATGAATGATATTTTACATAATAGATAGCTGCGGCTAAGTTGCTCAGCCGTTGGTAGCAGTTGTGAGCTAATTTAAGCTTATATAAATATTGTAAACCACATATTCAAGTAATATTCTAGTACTCATATTACAAACTATGCTTAGTTAGAGTTTAAATGGCCATTTAATGCGTGATAAAAACCGCGGTAGCCTAGTGGTATGTGTAATGGACTGCTGAGACGAGGTTATTATTAGCCTCGGTATTCTGTAAGGCGGAAGTACTTCCCCAGATGGACGGCTCTATTGGCACGGGAGATACCGAGGTCTCGGGTACGATCCCAGGTTTACCATGTCACACACCAATGACTTTTCGATGCTTTTCGAAGTTATGTGTGTATTTATCGCAGGTTTATATTAATTGGGACATAAACATAAACTGGCGAAATGTGGGTGCTAGCACCTCAGCCTACTCCTTTGGGGATATATAGGCGTGATTTTATGTTACAAAAATAATTTCTCTTATTTGGATTTAAACTTACACGATTTACACTCATAATTATGACGGAATGGGACTAATTTGTGAACTATGAGTAAAATGTTTGTAGGGGAACGGTTTATGTTTTCATCATCGTGGAATCCAGTCGTCAGTAAATATACATCATCATCATCATTCCCTGAACCTTTTTCCCAACTCAGTTGGGGTCGGCATTCCAGTCAGTAAATATACATCATAAAGAAAAGTGGGTTCAGAATCCACAGATATCGTGAGTATTGTGTGTCGATGAAATGATGGTCACCGTAGTGAGTGAACTAAAAACGAAGACTAAGTGCGGGTAGTTGGAAATGTCTGCGTGACACAATGACGCTGATGTTTCGCCTCATCAGTCCTCTCGACGATGCTGTCTTTACCATAGGGGCACTTGGGGCACGTACCTAGAGCCCACCACCTCAGTGGGCGTCACCAAAGAAGCAAACATTTCTGATACATCAACTTAAGGAAAAAATGTCACTGGCCAGCGGCTAACCCGGCCGCTACCTCTTCAAGTAAGCAAATTGCTAAGCTGAACAAACCCATGCATAAGGGGCCCCAAACTTTTGTGTGCCCAGGGCCCCCGGCATAAGTAAAGACTGCCCTGCCTCTCGAGACCTTGAACGTAACATCACGTCCGAAACGTGGTTCATAATAGTTCATAGTTCTTAATCATAATAGTTAACGAATAAGTCCCGATTCTGTCATAATTATGACATCTATCAGTTACATAAATTAACTGAATATATAATATTAATATTTATTACTTGAATTTTGATATCTGTTAAACGAAACAGCTTCTGAAGACTGTATAATTTGATACAACCTTCGTAGCGATCAACCTGAATAACGAACGACACATAATTACAAAATAATATTGATACAAGCTTCATCTTATTCCTCTGTCCAATAAATGATATAAAACTTGTTTTACTCATAAAGGTAAACAAATAAAAGGAGGTGTACTACACAAACTTACTCGGGTCTGTCTCTGGGAGATAATATCAACAGTTTTCATCTCCCATTTTTTTTGTCTTTGTTTTTTCTGCTCCCATCGATCAGCGGTGTAAAGCCACATTCTCGTTAGACGGTTTTACTACGATCCGGTTTTTTTGCTGGCGTCGAATAAAAACCGGCTGAGCTTGTTTACACACACATGGGGGCGAGTGGAACGGTGTTTTAGGGAACTAGAGTTAGCATTAGTATCTTGTGAATCCACGACTGATCCTCAGGTGTATAGGGGCTTGCAAGCTAATACAACTGCCGATAAGCGGAACAGACTCTGGTGCAGGTTTCCCTTTCGGAGCATTGAAGAAAAACGGCGGTCGTAGATTGTATTCAATATAGAGTAAGCTGCATTCTTGCTCTCCATTTCATTGATTTATTTTGGTTCCAAATTGTTAAGTTGATGTTTCAATCGGACTAAAACATGGTTTCATGTCGGGCCGGTAAAGGACGGTGCAATGGAAATATGTCCTAAGGGTCCCTGCAGGAATGATCTGTGTCAACATCAAGCGACATTTCATCGGAATATGGGATGCGGACTCCATACTGTTTGTTGATTGTTATTTTCTTTCTGTTGTTTATAGAAACCCTTGTTAAATATGTTATGTGCTCAGAAATTTGATTGCATGCAGCTTTATAAATATCTATGGGGTTATAAGTGAGACGTGCCTTTAACTTTAAGTTATATAGAATATTATCACCAAAATTACTAGCATTCCCTATAAACTCCCCAGATACGGTTAATTGCTTATGTTAAGAGAGGCTTTTCATTATGTAGTGTAACGACCAGTATTCGACCTTAGTACCTCTCGATTATAAAGCCAACCAGTTTAACACTACGCCACTGAAACTTTCTCTAATAGACATACTGAGGTATATCTACAAGAAATTGCGAACATTTCACAAGTTTAGCTCAAAATCTTTCCCATTCAACAAACCGCCACAAACTTTCAGCAAATACGTCAAAAAGTGTTGAAAGACGAGGAATTTTCCAAAAAGTAGTGTGTTCAATTTAATAGCAATAAGTCAGTAGCCGCCGTGCCGTGGCGTTTCGTTGACGCAGCGATTCTGCAGTTTGGTGTACAAGCACCTTTACACCGTTCGACCTCAGTCGTTCTTACGAATTTAATGAAGTCTCCGTTTCGTATTACAATATTTTAGAAATAGAGACTCTATTATTTTGGGTACATTCTTTCTTAAAAATTAGATATTAATGGTTATGATAACATAATACTCGTATAATATTATTACACTCAGGTTTGTATATCACCAAGAGAGTATTTAGAGGCATTGTAAGATTTTGGGTCCACCTAATACGTGTAGTCAAGAACTACTACTATAAAGAAGTGTATTACAGCTACCACTCAAAAGAGTTGCAAACAGTCCTTCGGCGCTGAGCGTGTAGCTACGGTGGGTGGCTAAGTACACAGTCAGGTCATAAGTATTGTCACACAGTAAAAACTTTTCTTTTAGAATGCTGGCCACAAAAAAGTTTATTGAATTCGAATTCCCAACTGTTCATGAAAATAAAAATGTATACTTGTTAGAATTTTACTCATTTTTAAATATGGAGTGGACACTTAAAGAAGACCGTGTTGCAGTTATTGCGTTGCATCGTTGCGGTTACGCGCCAGTTCTAATTTTTGACATAGTGAAAAATTTGAATACAACCAAAAGATTCGGTTATCGTACCATCAAACGATACAATGAAGACTCTAGTGTAGATGACAAGTCAAGAAGTGGTCGCTCTCGGTCTGTTAGGACTCCAGCAGTGATAAAAGCTGTGAAGGCGCGAATTCAAAGAAATCCCAAACGTAAGCAGAAACTGTTGATCCTTCAGATGGGGTTAAGCAGAACCACGGTGAAATGGGTGTCAAATGAAGATTTAGGGCTTCGGGCATATCGAAAAAAAAACAGGACATCGCTTAAATGCTCGTCTAATGGACCTGAGACTAAAGAGATGCCGCGCATTGTTGAAGCGGTACGCGGGAAAAAAATGTCGAGAAATTCTTTTTTCGGATGAAAAAAAAATTACCGTAGAAGAGAGCTACAACAAACAAAATGATAAGGTGTACGCACACAGTAGTGAAGAAGCGAGCAGCCGTATTCCATGTGTCCAACGAGGTCATTTTCCATCCTCGCTCATGGTATGGTTGGGAGTTTCTTATTGGGGCTTAACAGAGGTACATTTTAGTGAGAAAGGTGTAAAAACAAATGCAGTTGTGTATCAAAATACAGTCCTGACGAACCTTGTGGAACCTTTTTCTCATACCATGTTCAATAACAGGCACTGGGTATTCCAACAAGATTTGGCGCCAGCTCATAGAGCGAAGAGCACACAAGACTGGCTGGCGGCGCGTGAAATCGACTTCATCCGGCACGAAGATTGGCCCTACTCCAGTCCAGATTTGAGTCCATTAGATTACAAGATATGGCAACACTTAGAGGAAAAGGCGTGCTCAAAGCCTCATCCCAATTTGGAGTCACTCAAGACATCCTTGATTAAGGCAGCCATCGATATTGACATGGACCTTGTTCGTGCTGCGATAGACGACTGGCCGCGCAGATTGAAGGCCTGTATTCAAAATCACGGAGGTCATTTTGAATAAACTTTATTCTCATAAGAATCTATGTTTTGTTAAGTTCATTTTGGTATATAAATGGTCACTTAATGAATAAAATTGTCTCAATAATTTTATATTAAACATGTGACAGAATTTATGACCTGACTGTGTGTGTATTTTTTTATGAGGCCGAAACATAGTTTTTTAGGATTCGGAATCTTTTATATTATTTAAATTTAAATTGGGCTGTGTAAACAACACTGGCCGTGTACCGATTATGTTTTGGACCTACGTTATAGGGTGAGAGTTCATCTTGGGGCCCCATTAGACTAGGCTACTACCTTGCATGAGTTTAGTCATTTGCTTATAAAGAAACAAGACATTGATAATTCATTTTAGTAACGCTATCCATGTTAATTTGGTTAAATTACATTTAGGCTGAAAAGGAGGATAAAACCCCAAAGGATTAAAGATCTTAAGGTGACCAGGAACTTTTAAAGCCCCTGTACATCGTTTATTTGACAACCTAAATATAAAAAAAATAGAAAATATTCAATTTCAGGTAACTATCCGACACGATTCGAAAATTTAAAAGCGGTACAAAGTCGTGGGCTATAAACGGATCACGTTCGTAGTCAGCGTTTCCTTAACAAGTGTGTTTATTTTTACCGACCACTCCATCGCACGTAGCCCACTAGTGGGTAGCTCGGCGAACGCGATCGCTTCTTGATTCCATATCGCCTTTGAGCCAAATCGTTTGGATGACGGGAAAATACGATAGCATTATGTCAATAACTGTTTGTGTGAGCTATTGGGGGAGGGGATTACCGCCCTTAATGTTTGTAAGTAATTGCGAAAAGATTTGTGCTTGGATTATTGTATTTGGTTTTTAATGATACCAAAAAATTGTGTCTGAATGTTTCTGTGTACAATACATACTTAGGTGTACAAAAAGTATACCATGTCAAATCTAAAATCTAAGTTATGCGTAGCTTGCGCTTAATTGGGTTCTAGATGGCGTGGTGTCATAATTATCATTTGTTTTACGACTTGGAGGCAGACAAGCTCACGGCCCACCTGATGGAAATAACACCAGGGGTGTTATACTGCTGCCACCCTATAGGAATCATCTAAAGGCTTCGTGTACGTGGAACCGAAAGTCGGAAAGTACAGGCACGAAAGAAGAACGGCACGGCAAAAAGCACGAAAATGAAGGCCGAGAAAGAAATGACAAACTCTTGGGAAGTTTGTAATATTGTTTCTAATATAGGTACATCAAGTTTTCTAATATATATTGTGAGAATGTCTAATGTACATTCTTATCAAAGAGAAACATGGATTTGCCATCATATCCATATTTTTTTCACAATATAACGATTTCCTGCAATTTCAGTTCCATAAAGTTTCTTTCACCAGTGTCACGGTACACGTAAGTTACGTACCTAAAGGTAGACAATATATAAACTACTTAATTTTCCGGGACATTAACTACAAACAGGTAAGTAACAGTATTTGTAATGAAACAACCCAATATTGTCCAAGGACAACATCCGTAGGTATAACTCGAGCGAAATCTTTAAACATTTCCAACTTGTGAGAATTTCGTCCCACCGAGATACGTTCCCCGTTAAGGAAATTGACTAAGTTTTGTACAGTGCTATTGGAATTATTGAAAGTCGCGAACACAACAAAATTCAATAAGAGACTGTCACTGATTGGGAAAGTAAGGGGGGATATCGAGGTTGTGGGGCAGGAAACAGAAGCGGATAGGTGCTGAAGTGATTTTTCTATATGATATTTTTATATATGCCTTCTTTGGGTCGGTTGCCAGAGATGAGATAGTAAGTAACATATGCCTCATACCCTGGCTGAACCGGGGTCAACTCTTTCAACATGGTGCCCTTGGAGTATGGGAACCAAGTGGTACCATCTTCAGACCCACGTTAGAGGACGTAGGTCAATCTGCGACATCCGACGCCCGAGAAGCAATAGGATTATGAAATCTGCCATATTTTTCACACTCAGTTTATTTGGTTTGAGAACCGATTGTAATAATCCCTGGTGTATAAACCATACGAACATATTAGGAATTTTATGAAAGCTATCAAACGAATAACCTGTAAAAGTCTACTGCTGACTACAGGCATCTCCTTCCTCAATCAGTCTATTTATATCTCTAAAGCTACCCTCGGATACCCTTTCCCGGTAGTGAGAATGCGAATTCGATATAGGTACTCGCACTTCAACGTCCGAATCGACTCCGCTTATGCATTACACCAGATGTAATACTTAGTTGACTTGTAAACGTTTACGATGTTTTCTTTGAACTACAAGGCAGTGTGTTTATGCCCTGTACTCAACGAGTTTTTTACTTTATCACCGAGTTTATAGCCACTTGGTACAGTTAGTGCCACAGATAAAAGGACGAGTTACTGCCACCTCGGTTACTGCCAGTGATAGCAATTAGCTGAATATAGTAAATAAGATAAAATTGTAAATAGCTTCGTACAGTAAACATGTTTATAGGTCAGTGTAGAAATTGGTCTGATGTAGTCTGGTCTAGGAGCGACATTGTGGCAAATAGTCATCAACGCTTTCATAGGCAATCACTACAGTACATACTTCACTACGTACCTTCTAATTCTATTGTGTTCTTTTACACTAAATGTATTCAGACTGTGACTTGTGTGTGTTTAAGCTGAGTCGATAATATAAAGGTGGGTACACATTTGTGGCACACACAATGGACCGGACTGCGTGATCGGTACAGGACATGAAAAGCCTATTATAAAATTCATATTTATTTGGATGATAAACAAGCTTGGAAATGAGATGTTCACTCAACTTGCTACTGAAGCAAATTTCTGTAATTAGGCTAAGTAAATGTTTGTAAATAGGCCAAAAAAGGAAAGCCCGCTGAATTACTTGCCGGAGTCTTTCACAGGCCAGGGCGGCTGAGGTGGTCCATTTGCTCACTAACTTACAAAATATTGTTGATAGAGACGTTTTATAAGTGCCGTCTAGTGCCGTTTTAGGAGGAGGCAGTACGTGAAGGTATCTCCCGCCCTAATTGAGCAGTCCGATTATTTCCTTAGCCGTGTGTACATGTTATGCTGGGTGTTCATTTGCTCTCTCTGGACTTTTGGTCCACGAGATTTTCGTTCACACTGAACGTCATGAATTCAAAATTTATAATTCAAAAATAATTTATTCTGTATAGATCAATACGCTAGATACCACTTAAGTGGCAGACAAGCACACGGTCCACGTGATAGAAAGAGGTTACCGTACCCTATGGACGCTTGCAACTCCAGGGGCGTTACACTCGTGCTGTCTGTAGAAACTTTCTAAGGCTGCGTTTCCATTGACGCGGAGTGGAGCGTAGAGGAGAAAGATTAACCAACCGGATTGCATAAAAATCGCCGCTCAGCTGCAGGAGCTGAGCTTAATGCAATGCTATTGGTTAATATTTCTCTGCACCGCTCCACTCCGCCTCAGTGGAAACGCAGCCTAATACCCTTCTTGAAGAACCTCATATTGTAGTCGCTTGGAAAAACTTCATCTCCTCCCTCTCATCTTATATCAAGTTTGAGAAATAGTACCTGAGTCACCACATGGTTAATGACTACCTAAACTTGACTAACCTTTCTATTTTTGGTGCACTTTTTCTTATTTTTACTCTAAAGATTTTCCCACAAGACTCCATATACCCTTCAGGAATGTTAATCAGAAACAAGTGAACTATTTTTCACTCACATTTTGGAGTATGTTCATCCCATTCTTGAGTACCATATTACCTTCCACCTACTTACCGTAAACCGTGCCAGCGAATAAACAAGTAAAAAATTACTTCGTTAAGCTGTAGCAATGGCGAACCTTCCATTAATCCGTACATTTATGTATGTTTATGTCAAGTAAGGGTACGTACGTGCGGGCGCATAATGCACTCACGGTAAAAACATCCCTTTCGGAATAAATGTACACCAGCTTGGAGATACAACGCGTTTATTATGCATCCGTGATATCCAATTTGTAGTATAACGGTCGTATGTAAATAAAAACTGAATTGAACTTATGTCAACGAGATTTTTAACCTCTTGATTGCTTTGATTGAAAAACCGCAGTGGTATGGGTTATGAACTGCTGAGGCGACTTCTCGGGTTCGATCCTAGGTTTACCAGTCACCCACCAATGACTTTTCGATGCTTTTCGAAGTTATGTATTGTATTGTGACCTAAACATAAACTGGCGAAATGTGGGTGCTAGCACGCATATAGGCGTTATGTTATGTTATGATTTTCGGTCGGATTAGTTAGAGGTTGACGGGGGAGGCCTATGTTCAGGAGTAGACGTCCTATGGCTGAAGTGATGATGCAAATACAAATAATACTATAGGGCTCGCCCTCACTTTGTCAGCTTAAACGGACGCGCTTTTACGTCCTTTTCAAAATTTCAAGAGACTCCGGATTTAAGACGAAAGAAACAAGACGGTAAATTTCATGTGAAGTCTTTTTTATTTTCATTTACGGCACGGCAATTTGACTTCACCTCGCCTGGTGTTAAGCTGAAGGCAAAGTCTCATAAAAGAGGGTCACCTTTGCAAACACGTGCAGTGCTACAATATAATTATCATTGGCGCTCATAGTAAGTATGCCTAGAAATGGCCAGTGGATGGCAAACACATCATCTTCATTAAAAATTGCTTCGCTTTCTTTATTTTTACCAATTATTTAGTGACTAATCCTCCATTAAAACTAATTATCGAACTGTACCCGCTCTCAGGAATTCCTTAAAGACATGAACTGTACAAGAAATAATTAAATTGTCCAGAAGGAAATTGAATGAGCCAAAACTTTGTATGCGCCTCAAAGTCACGAGCTTGTCGACAGAAGGTGAACAACTTGGTAAGTAATTAGTTCATTATTTTGGGCATATGTATCTAATAGCCCTCATTTCTAAAAATACAAATACATGAAGCAATTAATAAATTAATACAAGAAGAAAAGATGACCGTTGGAGCTGGAAGGTTCTCGAATGGACACCGCGTACCGGCAGACGAAGGGTGGGACGGCCTACTGCGCGGTGGACGGTCGACATAGTCAAAGTCGTTACCTATTGGTTGCGAACCGCCTCCAACCAGTCGGATTGGAGGTCGCTGCGGGAGGCCTATGTTCAGCAGTGGACGTCCTATGGCTTAATTGGTGATCATCATTCTCTGAACCTGTTCCCAACTCAGTTGGGGTCGGCTTTCCAGTCTACCTGTGATGCGGCTGAACTTCTATATTTTATGTGAAGCGACTGCCATGTGACCTCCACAACCAATGGTCCAATAGATATAAGAAGTTCCAAGTTAGACTGGTTGGACTTTTGAGGACTCCAACTACCCATTACGAGTGTCATAGATGTTTATATGGCGACCGGGACTGACGGATTAACGTGCTCTTCGACGCACGACCAGACCAGTGCAAAAAGTCATATTTATGCATACAACTTTTTGCACTGAGCGGGGATCGAACCCGCGCCCCGTGCGTAGAATTCGTGTGCACTACCGCCACGCCACGGATGAACATAAATACAATAAGTGACATAAATATTTTGCCACACTCATACTAATGATACTTGAGTTATACATAATTATATGTCCACATCTAAATTCTTTTTCAAAAAGTCATTCAAATATTGAACAGCTAGAACAGCCAAAAGTTAGTTTAGCCTCATATACACTCCTCGACTAAATAGACTTATTCAATAAAAAAAATATATCTCAGTTTATTTAAGTGGATAATCTCATTACACATATGTTCGTAATAAAACTAAACTCCAGCTAAAAGAGGCAAATTTTTATAAAAAAAATATTAAGCAATTAAGCCAAGTACTCACCAAGGACTTGGAAAATTAAAAAGCTAACTGGCATATACTCAGTTGGGTTTAAATGAATTAGCATAATAGAACGTGCTCATATCAAAAGAACTAAGTTAAAACTAAGCTAAATACACTTAAGAGTGAGTTCTTAAGGCGAGCCGTGGTCTAAGCCATGAGCGGTAGCGACTTTTTGACATCCTAGTAAATTGATTCGCTTACTAATCTCGTGTATCGGTTATGTTATATTATAAATATGTGTAGATTACTCTAGTAACTACCTATTTCCAACTACTCGAGTACATGGAAATTATATAAATGAATAGTAATGTTATGTTTACCTATATATTACGGGTATAAAAAAAAAACGATGTCTTTAATCTAATCGCAGGTCACTCCTCTAAACTCGAGCTGACCTAATTTCTATATTCTGCAAGTTTCTAAAAATATACGTAAGTATTTTTAATGGAATTTCAAAGCACATCAATTTAGCTTGGATAAAGTAAATGTCCAAGACGGGGCTTGAACCCGCGACCTGTTTGTAAGAGTATCGGTACATGGCTCCAACGTTACCCCTAAAGACCAATTGGAGAATTGCTCAGTTGGTTAGAGCATTCACCCGGCAAGGGTTTGGTTGCGGGTTTTTGGCCATTCACGTTTTCCAATCTAAATCAATTTAAACACAAATAATTTTGTTAAAAATTAAATATGTTTGCATTATCACAAATTGATAGAGTATTTTCAAAATTGGTCATACATCCATTTCGACTAAAGTTATCAACAGTCGTGACTATCGGTAATGGGTTATATACACATTTTTACTGTTAGTACTCGTTGGCTTTAGCTATTGTAGCACATGCCAAAATCTGTACTGCCATAATCTAAATGTCTTGTATAAAAAATGTGCCAATAAAACGTCTCATAATAACATTTTATCATTTACATTTACAACGCTATAAATCAAGCAGGCAACAATGCCGTTGTATCTTACAAATTGCGCCAAGTTATTTAAGTGCTATACTTAACAATGTTTGGCTTCGACGTCGTAACGACGTAAACGCTGGGAAAACATGGCTCCCCTTTGAAATAACTTAAAAGAAGCAGGGAAATTTATACTGTCATTCATTAAAACGAGGAAGTAATGCCCCAGCAAAGTGGGTTATACTCAGACTTAATTTTATTTTTTAATGACGTCAATTTGACGAAGGAAAAGTATCTCCGGATTCGTGTGTTTTCAATTTGATTATGCGTTGCCTTTTTTTGTTTTTTTTTTTATGTAAAATTATTTGGTTACGTCTAATATATACAGTATTTTTGTTAAGTCGATTTAAAAGCCAAAAAGTAAATGTCTAGACGTTACTTTATCCCACAACTAGACTCTTACAGAGAAAACGCTCTTACCAATTGAGCTAATAGATCCGTTTATACATATATTATGCTCACGCCCGTAATCCCCGAAGGTGATGATTTTCGGTCCCACGTAATAGGAGGCGAGCCTATTGCCGCCAATCGGGCACATTGTAAAAAAGAGTATGCCGAAACTAAATTCCTAACATGTTGCAGCTAAATAAATTTGGAAAAAATGACCCGGCTCTTTGCAAATCGCAAGGAAATTATCTGCTTAGCCGCACAATCAATACCAATTAACGTCTTGGAGAGTATCAGACAGTACAATACAAAAGCAATTCCATCTGCTTCGATACTGTGTCTTCCATATTCGAATGGAGTCCTTGTCAAATGTGACCAGCTCTATATGCGAAATAACATCTTCATCAGTGTTCACAACCAAGTCCTAAGTTCTAGATGTCATGGAATCCTCAATGCGTTAGTCCAACCCGAACTTGACCCATTTTTCACATCTATTTTATAGACTAAGGTACTCAACCTTGAGACGGTAGCATTTCTTACAATATAATACAATGTCATAAAGAAAAAACTGACGAGGTGTCTACTAGGCACAAAAAACGCCAACCAAAGTTTCTAAAATTTATTTCGTATGTATGAGGGTTATAGTATTAAATGAGATGGCAGGTGGCAACAAAGTTACAGGGATCGACGCGCCTCCTCCAGGGACCCTGCCAATAAAGGATCGGGGAAAAATTGGCATTCGTGACGTCATCCAACCCTGACAAGTTCGGGTCATGATATGTTGAAACTTATTTTGATTCTAGATTGATACATTTATTTTGTAAACTGGTTATATTTATTATTATTTTGGGATGACATAATATTCACATAATAAACACAAAAGGTAGCACGATGAACGAAACGATGAGTTAGACTGAAATGTATACACACAGATTATATAAAATGCTAGGTCTTATTCCCTTGAATAAATTCTTCAATCGTGGGAAGAGATTCGTATATAATACAGGCGGACCCGTGGGTATTACCTACTATTTTGCTTATAATAAAGTAAGGTGGAAAAATGAAAAACTTATTACGTATTACTAGCGTAAATAGAGCAACGGTCTCCTCATTACCACCTTCCGAATTTAAAGTCAGAAAAATTGAAATATGTTTATGACATCCGGCTATATCTTACAAGATTATAGATTTATAAAAAAACGCTTCACGGTTCACATACTCTTACACAATATTTTCATCTGCCAATAATCTGTTTGGCAGAAGAAAATTATGCAATATTGTATTATTTTTTCCGTGAATAAATAAAAGCGTTGGTTTTGTAGAAAGATATGTAGGCTACTCGCACACATTTCCTGTAAGTGTTAATAATAACTATATGATTAAAATATAGGTGGGTGAATCAGTACCCAATATAATTAATAATATTAAAAAAAGACAGACCGGCGACCGATGGACCTTTTTAAACTTTTTTGTGACATGATTAGGTAACTAAAAGTATTCTGTGGTTCCTGAAAAATTAAAGTTCTTTGGTTACATATGTAAGGAAAAAAACGAATTGAGAATCTTTTTGTTAACACCGTAGGGAGAACGAATGTATAAAATATTCTTTGAAATGAAACCACTTATTACGAATTCTATCTATATAGGTATAGAATATAAATTTGGTATAACTTACTTTTAGTCTGATTCGGCGGAATCTGTAAAAAATCGAAGAGTCACAGATGTAGTCTATTTATCGGTTATTCATTTATTTATTTATTAAGTTTCACGCACAAAGATGTTAGGTATCGGTTAGCTGGACATACAAGTCACAGTATGTGCTACATCGTGTTCGTAGCTTTGAAATAGTCCAGTCTAAATAGTTATTTTCATACCACTAATATGCCGCCTACGGTCCTCCTGTTGGACAGTGGTTACCGTGGCCTCCACGTCCATCATCTACATGGTATGCATCGTCTACATGGTATTTCCACTACAAAAAACTCTCCAGTAAGCTCTGACTATCCCAGTAATCGCCTAGAACATAACACAAGGATATTATTAGCCGCGGTATTGTGTAGGGCGGACTACACAATTAGGACAGGATGAGTTAGTTTGAGAGCTTTTTAAAGGAGGTAGCGACTTTAAAAAGTCTAGTTTGGCCATATCTAATCTAACAAAGCGTAGAACTCATCATTTACCTACAGTTATATTTATTGAACTACAGTTTACATTATTCGATAAGAAACAAATGTTTCAATAAATCAATTAAATATTTCTAAGGAAGCGAATCCTTAAACATTCTTCAACACACTTGAAATAAATCACAGGAAAATGATTGCCAATTTGTTTAGTGTGTCGCCCGCCCGCGTGGTATCTTGACTTGTTATTAAAACGGGGCTCAATATCAAGATACCTGTGCCTTCAGCGCCTTCGCTTTGATCTCCGTACTTTGATGTCGGCTGATTGAGACCTACATTCCTCCACACAATCATATCGACATATCTTCTAATAACATTGCGATTGGATAACAACTTTATAAAAGGAACATATGGTTGGGTTTAGTTTGGCAGTGTTTGAGCATGTTCTGCACGAGTTGTAAGCGATGTTTTTTTCAGTGTATCTACAGATTTCATAATGAGCAACGGGAGTTGGAGTACAAGTGTAAATAAGTGTGTTATCATTACGTCAGTCCTTTTGCGGGTGAGACTGTTTGATGTATGTTTTAAGACAGATTCTCAGGAGGTTTGAATGTATGCTTGCTATGGAATCTTTGGCAACACGTTGGATTTCATGATTGAGTTCAAAGAGATTTACACCTTGCGAGAGGCTTCTCGGTAGTGGAAATCTATATATTATATTAGTGTACATAGGTATATCTTACAGAATATTTGATAGCTATTAATAGATGTGTGTGAATGTGAAACAAATATGGCGGCTACAAATCCATTTGTTGATAAGTTGGGCAATTATTAAAAAATAATAAATTGAAACTCATGGCTGCTAACTCATTTTTGTTTTAGAAATCGGATAAAAGTATAATGCGGAAGAAGTCTATGGTATCAAAATATGTAGCAATAATATAAATTGATGGATAGGACAACTTATGTCACGAACTTATAGAGTAAATAATATGCCAAATATTTAAATCAATTTAGACCAGAAAAGTGAATGCACCGACGGGGTTTGAACCTGATGAAGGACTGGTCAAGTTCAAGTCCTGTCGGAGCATGTTCTTTTCCTATTTAACTTAAAGGCAGCCAAAATTCTCAGCAAACTTCTTCGGGAATGCATTCAACCTCATTTTGAGCTTATTGCGCGCACTATAAGTAATTCAAAATGAATTTATAAGTTTACCATTTACTTTTCCTTAAAATGCCCTCAATTTGGTTCACATACATACATCTCATCTTAATCGACTTTTATTGGATTGCCCACTCACTATTGCCTCATAAATACATCCACAGCCTTTTGTCCATCCTCCTTAAATAACATTTAATACAAATTAATTCAAAAATGTAAATTTAAGGCATCAAATTCGAACTCATCTACCAATCGATATTTTCGCGACAGGCCTTCCGACCCTCCATCGCTATTTATTTTCAATACAAGGGGACAGTATCTTCAAAAGTAAACAAGGCAGAGGAAATTAAATAACTTCGCCGTAGTACTTTGGAGTGGTCATGGCTTGCAGTTACTTAGAATTATATCACCAGACATCTTATAACCAATATCGAAAGTTCGACATTAATGTTGTGACATTAATCAAAATTATAACGAATATCTTTCACAAAGTAACAAGACAAGATTATTGCTGCTACATTTGCCTCTAGTAACAAAGGTGAGAGAGAAGAATCTGTTGATAAAAACTAATGAATACTTTTAATCACAATAATATCTACTTATCACAATGAATATCCATACATACACTCACTTCTATTTCTCTTTGGGATAGGCTGAGGTGAATAACATATCACTATTGTGTTTTGTTCTACGTAATTGGCTTTGAGTCTATTATCGTATTCTGGATATCATTGTTGACTTGGCTGTATATATGTAGTAGGTTGAGTCTTAGCTATATCTGTCTGACGTTAAATAGCCCTATTCCTTGGTCGTCTTTTAGGACCACGAATTGTAAGAGATGGGGTGACTTCATTTCTACCCTGCTACCACTACGCAGCTTTCAGTGAATTAGCGACAGCAAACGTTCAGGCAAAATCGGGGATACCTAAGACGAGTTGTTGACTCGTGCTATGCATCTGGGAGCTGAGACTAGGCTATGCATAGCCGTTCTGATAGTTAAACACATTGGTGACAAAAAAAAATCCGGGAAACTCGCGCCTAGAAATAAAAGTTTTAATAAATAACTCCGTCTTCGAATATATTTTTCTTTTTTTTTTCAATAGTTTACCATATTTACCAATTACAAGACACTGATACCTCAGCGGTCAATAATGTTGTATGATACGTTGAATCTTCAAATACCTCGATGTAAATCCCATACTTTATACAAAAAACTAAGGTGAAATTTGAGAGTTCCTAAAACGTACCAAGTTTGTTTTGTTCCCAGTGGGGTAAAATAGGGCCGCCCCACTTCTTTTCGTGGGTGTCGTAGAGTAGGACTGTTCTTCATCAGATATTCAACATACAACACATCACAAATACGCGGATGGCTCAACAAACACTGTATGCTGCTATGAATATATGTATATACGATTAAAACAATTATTTGAATCGATACAATCAAAATTTGCAGCTGGTTTAGATTCAAGACCATAAATTTACTAAAAATTACAATACGCGTACGAAACAAACCCTGTCACTAAAGCATTACGCATGCTCCATAAACATGGATTCTTCTCCAGTTTACGCACACTAAGCACTATTTATTCCGATATCTTTTAAGACTATTTCTTCGCATGAGAGAAGACATGTGGCTAAAAAAGACGATGCAGCCACCAGAAAATCTACGATATTTATGGGTATAACATGTAGAATACAGCCTTAAGGTAAATAACATCTACTGCCTACAGAAAAAGCACCTATTCAGGAACCCCTTACCTGTAAGGGTTCGAAAAACCAAGATACACTTACAGTTCAGGTGTAAATTTGCCACAGGAAACTAACCTTAATTTTGTAAAGATTACGAGTTGAGAGGATTTTTTTTGTGTGTAATTTTAAAGTTTGCAATATAAATCTGAAATCACAGTAGCGACTCATTGGCGCAGAAAGTGCGTAACTCCTTAACAACGATAATTTCAAATCAACCCAGTGGAGTGTAGAGATAAATTTTGGTATTCGCCTCTCGTGCCCACAAAACAGATTTAAATAGGCCATTAAAATAGGCTGTTTTGTGCGGAGGCTGCGCTCGTGCGAGAGGACAATCCCTTAGGTGTTATTGTATAACTTTTAATTGTACACGCGATAGAATTGTGGAGTACTTGTCTAAGTTCTGTCGGTCGTAATTACATTCGGTTGATTGTCATAAGTTAATTTCTTTGCAAAAATGTTGAAGCGTGAAGATGCGAGGGGAAGTGTTGGGTGAAGAAATTTTGTGTTGTATTGTTAAGTACTGTTAAGGTAGAAAACAAATACTTAAGTGGTTTATCAGATGAAGAACGGTTACCGTAGCTTATAAATAAATTAATATTCTAGGTAATTGTAATCAGCGCTATTTAGTACCATAATTGGTACAGCTTAATTAGTCTAGGTAGCGAAATGTGGGTGCTAGCCTACTCCTTCGGGGATAAAGGTATGTAATTAGTCTATGTTACGATTTTTATTTAAAATGTTTCTAGAGGCATATTAAAAAAATATGGATATCTTTTATGGAAATTAAAATTATTGTACCTATATAAAAATAGAAACCCAACTTAATATTAATGTTCAAGTATCTGCAATTGAGTGAACTTATTTAAGAAACATCTCTGCCAGACAGCCTTGAGATAGAATTAGGGGAGGATTCATCTGGAAAAATTATATTCGGACTCGCAATAATTGTTTCTAGAAAATTATTACCGAAGTAAAAGCGTGAAAAATATATTTTGAATATAGGGCACGTCAATATGAGTTCACGTCGTCTGATGGTAAGCTATAGGCAAAGTCTCCGGAAAGAGGGTCACCATTAGAAACATGTAAAATATTACAATGGTGGCGCTCAGCTTGACTGCCTCATCAGATGTCTTTTTACAGCCGCTTGAAGAACCCGGGACTGTAGGAAGGAGGAAACACGTGTGCTGGTAAGGAATTCCCAGACTTAATGGCTCGGTAAAGGAAAAACTCAACGCTTGGTTGTGGATGGCATATTCTGCACAGTATCTGATACTTCAAGGTACACTGCATACTATCCAAAGTGAACAAATATATATGTGTACATTAATTTGTTAAAGTACATACTATAACGTGTACTATACAAGGTACAGAGATCATACATAAAAATTACAAGAGTCATGTACAAAGGCGAGCTTAATTCACAATGAATTCTGTCCCAGAAAACCTTAGAGTATCAGAGGAGCAGATATGGTTATGAAGGCGGTGTGAAGTGTATTTAAGTATTGTATATTAACGGAGGTAGGACACGACGGTATATCCGTCCCAATTGAGCAGTCCGACGGGTAAGTTCCCTCCTACCTACCCTACACAATATCGCTGTTTAATAACCTTGTGTTGTATTTTCGATGGTAAGTAGGGTAGCCAGAGCTCACTAGAGAGGTTTTGTGTTGTCCGTGGGAAAACCAAAGGCTTATTCTACATCTTTTGCGCTGACGACACAGAATGTCTCTGTTCTTACAGGGGTTGCGGCACGAGTGTTATTCCTTTGGTGTTACACTCGTCCATAGGCAACGGTAACCACTTACAATCAGGTGGGCCGCGTGCTTGTCTGCGACCTAAGTTGTATAAAAAAAAATTGTTTTATGAAGTGTATTTATTTAAGCACCCAACGCCGATAAATTATAAATGTACTTACATACATACTGCATAAATTAAATACAATTGTCGATTAGAGTAGGGTATGCAGTATATATTTGTCTCTATGGAATGCATGCATTTTATGCTATCAATTTTTTTTTAGGTATTAGGAGTAAAAAAGTCGCTGTTTGAGGTATAAAACTTCACCTTTTTCCTTCACTTCACGTGTTTCCTTCTTCCTACAGTCCCGGGTCCTTTAAGCGGGGCGTGAAAAAGCATCTGATGAGGCCGTCAAGCTGAGCGCCACCATTGTAGCACTGAACGTGTTTGCAATGGTGACCCTCTTTCATGGGACTTTGCCTTCAGCTTAACATCAGGCGAGGTGAAGTCAAATTGACGTGCCATAGATTAAAAAAAAAACCTGAAACCTAAGAACTTGAGAAAACCGTCTAATAGTGAATCTGTTAAAAGAGCAAAATTGTACACAAACAAACAACGTAATCTTCTTCAGTATTATGATAACAAGTGTAAAACATGTAGTGGAGAGTATGGATGTCACTGACATGCACTTGAGAAACAGAGCGTGCAATAGCTGTGAGAAAACTAGATAGTACGTGAATACAGGTTCAAAGTAGGTGATGCATTTTATAATGAAGGTTCGTAGAGTATTCGACTGTTCATCGTATCAGACGTCGTGAGTTCGTATACCGCACAGTGTGGATATTTTAGAGATGATTATGTTTTTATATATAAGTAGTTTATTCCTGTAGACTCTAGAATGATATTATTTTTTTTGTGTGCAAAATCTCCAAGTACCTTTGCCCAAGGTGGTGGTTATGTCGTACTAGAACCGACTAAAACGCACACCGCCGTCTATATAGGTATTCGATTGCCGGTGGTGAAGAAAATACAAGATATATCTCTCGCACCACGGCATTTTCAGATGACCTTCTCTTAATGTGGGAACCATGGTGTCCCCATTTAACCCTCGGATATAGGAGGCGCACTTTGCGCCGCCGATGAGGCCTGCTTCTGCTAGGGTGACAAGCGGTTCCGGCCGTCACCCCCAGGCCCGCACTCCGACGCTCATCTAAAAGGTCTTGAGTATTTAAATCTGTTTAGGTCTTTTAAAATGGTAGTAGGTCTACTTTAAACTTTAGTTCTTTATCGGTTAGTCCAGTCAAATAGGCTGAGGATCTCAAAAAGGTGACTGGTATTTACTGAATCGGAAGGTGGAAGATCGGGAAAAATGGTGAACATATTGGGAGAAGTCTATGGAGGAAGGAAGAAGTAAGGACTGCGATAGGCTAACTGATTGAATTTGTAGATAAGAATAATTACACACACAAGATTGAACCCTCCTATGTGTATACAATCTACAGCTGCCATTTTAGAGTATATATTGATTAGAGTTAGATTGTAAGCAGATTTTTTTAAATACTTACAATCCATTGTCCATTTTCTGTGCCTATTCCCAACTCAGTTGGTGTCGACTTTCTAGTCTAAGAAGCGGCTGAACTTCGACATTGTCCGTGAAGCTATTGTCATCGGACCTCCATAACTTGGCGATACCGAAGTTCTGTAGTTAGGCTAGTCGTACTTTTGAGGGCTCCAACTAATCGTAGCGACTGCCATAGATGTTGGTATGGCAACCGGGACCGACGGCTTAACATGTTCTCAGAGGCACAACCAGACCAGCGCACATATCCATATTCATGCATACAAATATTTGCACTGAGCGGGGATCGAACCCGCGCCTCCTGCATAGCAGTCGTGTTCACTACAGCCACGCCACAGAAGTTTTTAGATACAATATAGGTTGTATAGTGCGCACATATGGTAACGTTTCATACATTACCGAAAATATCGATAATTGGACGCAGAAGTTAATTGTAGTATTGTGAATTTTTGACGCCAGTCAAAAGAACGAATGATAACAAATCCAGAGATACAGTTTGGCGTTGGCAACATATCGTTGTTGCTCTGGTAGGTACTGTTCTTAAAGTTCATATTTAGTAAGAAGCGATCTATAGCTTGCAAATATAAGGCTGCGATCGTTTCCAAGAGTAAATATATACACGTATAGTACATGAGTTAGCAACAAGCGATGGAACGGGTGCCGCGCCGTCTGGCGGGTGCGACTTGTAACCCGATACTGCAGGCTTACACGCGCCGCTGCACTGCCACGGATTCCGGCTACAGTGTCACTTGCATAGCTGCACTACAGGCTTCACTCGCAAATATTAGACTAGGAGAATTTGTTGAGAGACTTTGGAATATTTTTCATCATAAAAGAATGTTGTTATTTTTTGAAAATGAATGTAATTTAGCGATTATCAAGGATTTGTACCTGTTTTTTTGCCGCCTTGCAGGGCAGTCATCTCTGAGTCTTCTGGTTTGAAGGTTCTGTAATTTCTATATTTTCGAATATAAATCTATTTCCTTAGAGGCACCAAAACCTCCTTATCTCGAATAAACATTCCAGTTGCATCTAAAGCCGATGAATTATTTGGCGACTTTTGTACTTTGGTCTTTTATGGGCGGGTCTGCTATTTATTAACATCTTCTATAACGCATTTTTAATACCTGTTCTAGTAGATTTTATTCCTAGTCACGTAGCCATTTGAGGTGACAATAAACATATTCACAGCTGAATAACCTTAGTGCATATTTTTGCTTGGCAAGACATGTTAATTGTGACAGTTCTTGGAAGACCTCCAAAAGATCAGGACATATTTCCGTGAAAACCGTCTTTGTGTACGTCAATATATAAATAGTTGTTCATAGAACATTCGACCTTGTCGGGTTACAGTGGTGAGCCGTATAACAAGTGCACTTGGAAGCTTATTAGTCAGTTTGTCAAGCCTTACACATGTTGGTCTTAAATATGCACGGCGAGACTTATACAGGCTGTTGTGAAAAATTCAAGATTCATGTTGCATAATTTTTATAGATATTTTCTTGAAATGTTATAAAAATCCAAGTCTCTTTGATATGGTAACACTAATCGGCTGGATTTGCTTGAAAATTCAATCACTCACTCACTCACTCACTCAATTATTCATTGTCTTTCGTAAATTGTTCACACAGAATAAATCGTATCGTCAAACAGTAAAAACGTGTTTTCTTACCTTCCTGCGAACATAATCCTCACAAAGAATGAATTTTAGTTGTTGTAAATATTGGACACAGGGTCAATCCGAAAAAATGCATTGCTCCCAATTTTCGGTAATTGTTTTGCGTATCGAGTTAGTCTGATGTAATACAGTCAGTTAAGAATTGTACAGTATGCCTCATACATTCATGTTACAGAGTAAATTACTTCACCTTTTTGTCAACTTTAATTTCGCGTATAGTAATTATTGCAGATCGATATTGTGTCAATATCATCCATAATTTGTTAGTATCGCGTTTTATATATTTGGTTGTATAAAGAAATTTAACAGAAGACTTCACAATACGACACAGGATGTAACATTAATTAATTCACAGCCTAAAGCCTCAAATCATCCTGTGTATGGTAGCGTAAAGGGTGAAGCAAGATAGAATTTCCGTCGGTATCACTCACAAGGGTCATTGCCACGGACATCGGCTGGCGGGATTCTACCTATAACGTATACTATGTTAGGTTTTACGTTACCTACTCAAAAACAAACGAAATGTTTGAGCTCAGCTTCAAAAACTGTGTGACACTCTCCAAGATATTCATTGGTAGTGCTGGTACGGCTAAGCGCCTAATTAATTTCCTTGCCATTTACATCGCATAGCAAGGAATCAGGTCAATATTTTTTTCTAAATGTATTTAGCTGATACATTTTCGGTTTTTATTTACAGTATACCCAGTTTCTTTTAAGTGCCCGATTGGCGGCAATTGACTCACCCCCTATTACATGGGACTGAAAATCATAGTTGGTGAAATGTGGGTATTTAATACACCTCGGCCAACCCCTTCGGGGATTACAAGCGTGAGCATAATATGTATGATTTATAATCTATAGCAAACATTACTGAAGCATATTTACTCCACCAAACTCAGAACATTGTGTACACAAAACGCTTGGAGTTACGTCTCACGGGCCATCGCTCCTATTGACACTACGTCTAGCTAGATCCACCTAGGATTAATATCTTAGCCTAACTTCATGTCTATATTTACTTATGGTAATCATGAACAGGTGTTTGATATTGCACTGAAAGTTTGGTAGCGATGGCGCGTGTTTATATGTTTAAGATAAAGTTAATATAATGTGTTAAGCTTAAGTTGAGGTATGATTTAGTTTGTGTATGTATACATAGCTATACATGTTCACTATAATGAGAACTTTCTAGAGCAATTAGTATGTTAACTGTTGAAATTAAATTTAGATCGGAAAACGGTGAACTCTACCACGGGATTCAAACCCGCGATCTTTCCTTACAGGAGAAACGCTATGATCGCTAAGCTACGAAGCCACGTCTGAAGCATTCGAAATACTCCTATACAACCATCTTTGGAGCGATAGTTTCGAATCCCGTCGAAACATTCGTAACTGAACTTCGTTAAATATAATTTTTGTGTATCTTTATAGAAATAAAAGACACAAAAATTTTATCTTCCCTACAAATATTTGTAATTTAATTACAATATAATGTAAAATTTTATATCCAACATTTATTGCATGTAAGGACATCTACCTTACCTACTCGTATGTCACCAGCTTTATATAAATAACTTAACATACTGAATAGAACAAAAACTTTTCTACCGCATTTGTATAAGCCAGATAAGTCAATCTGAAAAATAAGCACCAATAATACCATTATTATTCATGCCCTTCTTTTGCAAGTCAGGTAAACCTCCCATCATGTGTACCAGTTCGATGCGAGATCATAATATTACGCCGACTCAAATCGGTGGCGAGCAGTAAAAGTAAAGTCGGTACAAAGCTAGCAAACATTCGAATAAAACGAATAAAAATAATTAAGAAAAACAAAAAACCCGACTGCGTAAACCAAAGAACTAAAAAGAAAGAAACAAGCCCAGGAGTTAAGATTTCATACAATACTCACAGTCGGGGCCCCTTAGGAAGATGTGATTGGTAAAATTTAAATGGGCCCCGACTGTGAGTATTGTATGAAATCTTAACTCCTGGGCTTGTTTCTTTCTTTTTAGTTCTTTGGTTTACGCAGTCGGGTTTTTTGTTTTTCTTAATTATTTTTTTTATTTTATACTTTTTAGTTACGATTCATTTAAAAGTTTATCAAAATATTATTTTTGTTTGTATATCGTTTATCCTTGAAGTAAGAAAATTTGCGAGAATGAATGTTTTGTTAAACAACTTTAAATCGTTATAAATCCTAAACTATTAGTTAAAATGAAAAATGGTAAAAGGAACCTAAAGATGATTTTAAAATACCTATTCAACGACACCCCACTTGACATATTTCGTCAAATTATTTTTTTTTCATTTTGACAATATGGCGTCTGGTTGTCGCTGCGGTGATTTTTGATTACTGTCATGTCTTTAGTGACACTCGCAAGGTTAAGACGAATCGATTGACGTAAGAATCATCAAAATCGGCCTATGCGTTTAGCCTCTAGAACGCCACATAGAAACAAACATACATACATACATACATACATAGACTGATAAACACAATACCCTCCTTTGCGTCGCGCAGTCGGGTAAAAAGGGGAGTAGTTTATACACAAAAGCAAATGACATTTATATGGTAAGAGGCGATCGTAAAAGTTGATATTATACGGTAGGGATGGGACACGTCACGTTTTAGATATCGACGTTTACTAGTGCAGCATGCCAGCATATAGCTCACGTTATGGGCATCGATTAACGAGATCCGAAAGCCCTAAAACATGATATCTTTGTCACTTGGCAGGAAAATAAATTTAACCATAATTATTCAATCACTATCAGACACGGGACGTCCACTGCTGAACATAGGCCCCTCATCGACTTCCAATCCGACCGGTTGCTGGTGGTCTGAACCATTTTTGGTGGTCAACATAAATGGTTGATGTTGAAAAACATTTGAAAATGAAATGCAGGGTAAAAGCATGCAAAATCAGCGAACCTGTATAAGAATGATCTGTAATGCAATTCCTTAATCTGCTTCTGTAATTAGAGGATTGATAACTGCTTACCCAATATGATGTATTATAATCTACATATCAACCTAAACCCATATACATAATAAACATAAACAGCTACTCATCATACAATGCAAAAGTTCATAACTGAATAAGGCTAATCTACGCCTCAGTAAAGTACTATTTACATACGTAAACGATTAAGTACATCGATAACACGTGTCCCATCACTACCTCACATATAAGGATACTAAAATTCGAGCGCAAAATTCTAGCGGAATAAATAAATAGTACTATAAACATCGTGGGCAGGTATTTGTGCCGAGATTATGTGCAAATGGCGATCTGCTCTGTATTTACTTAGTTGGGTTTCAGGGTTCAACCCACTACTATCGATGACTACTTATGTTACTGGCCATTCGAAGATTCTTAAGCCGGGTTTCCACGAAGGTTTCACGGTTATTTACTATGAATAATGCTGAGCACTGACGAACTTCTTTCTGCCGTTTCACCGAATTCGAAGAACGTGATTATATAACAGAAATCTTTGAGGTCTAAGTAGACCTAAAGTCATAATTGGACCACGGGTACATAGATAAAAGCCTCGAATGTCATTGGAAATAATGCTTAGATAATGAACTCACTGACTCATTGGGTCACTCTCTCACTCACTAAACTCAGTGAGTGAGAGATGGTGATTCCTATAAGAATTTGACCAATTTTCAACAAGGAGAAAATTATTGAATTTTCTAATTAATTTACATATTCAGACCAGTTGACACATTTTTACCCCATTATCGGTAGCTGTTTTCATTTCTTCAACACATTGATTTAATTAAAAATTATCAACCGGGAAGAAATTACTGAAATTCTTATATTTTTTACATGTTTGGTGGCCACCTCTGCTTACCTTACCGCAAAGTCGCAGCTGACAACCACGAAAATTCATATTGTAACTTCCTTAACCATTGTATGCAATATCCTCTGGGAGGTGATTGCTTATGCGATTGCGTACCTGTTCGTAGCTTATGGCCTATGAGGAAATCGTGACAAAAATATATTTATGAAATACATATTCAAGTGAAGCTTAGCTTGCTGCCGAATTTCATCCCGGTGGACTACAATAGGGCACTTCACCTTTTCCCATGGGTATGGTAGAAGGCGACTAATGGAAAAGGCTGTGTTACATGCCATAATAAACATACACCCCATGACAAAAGCCCGCTTGACGGTAACAGTCTCACACCTTATAACGTGAGACCAAAATACATAGTTGGCGAAATGTAGCGGTCAGTCTCATCTGCACCATTGATGGTGCAGGTCAATGGTGCATACGGTACGACGGGGTTTATACACCTTTGTCTACCACTCTTTGAATTTAAAGGTATATGTATTATCAAGTATAGATGTGTATTTGAACACGAACGAAACCTAAAACTGTTCACAAAAATAACTGTCATCGTTATATTGAAAGCGCATTTTTGTTTTTAGCTAAAATCACTGGTTGCTATTTTCCTGCTAAAAGAATGCAGTGATATAGTCCACACCATATTTACATTCTTTTGACAGCGCGCCAGCGGTCGGTATCCATGGCGCTTAGTCAAAGCGGGATATTTTTATGTATTTTAGATACAGATCCTTTAGCCTATCCCACTACGAGTGGGATGGTTGGTCACTTTACACAGTAAACACTATTTCCATTCACGACGGATTTTAATAAAATACTGTTGACAGACTATACTGCACTTTGAAACCAGAAACGGTAGCTCAGTGATTAAAGAGACGGTGTTGCGATTAAGCGGTCCTGGATTTATATCCTGGCATGATACTATAGACCTGAACCTACTCTCAAAATACGTACTAATGAAAAATAAGGAGAGTTTTAGTAATTTTGATTACTAATATTCTACGATACGATGCAGGCGCCACCTATCCATTACAAGAAATTATATATTGAGGGAGGGAGAGGGACCCACTACTCACCCACAGTTTAACAATTCCAACGATAACAATAGCAAATTATTACTGATTGTAATAGAAAAAAATGTCCAACCGCACCCCGCAAACTAGTAAAAAGATTTCTAAACCTGACCTTGTCTCAGCAGTCCCTTACCCATAGCACTAGGCTACCGCGGTTATCCCACTTATTAAATTCAAGCCATATACAGTAATGAATAATCGTTATCAGTAATAGTTTCTTATTATCATTACACCGTTAGTCCCAACCGCATCCAAAGCCTTAAATATTAATAACATTATTCAAAATATGTTAATTTTATATTTTCAATTTCGTTATATTATTTTAATTTTTATATTGAAGTATAAACATTTGTGAAGTCTTATTGGTCTGCAGACGGTTATTGTACATACTTATGGTGTTTACGGTTTCATTTATTAAAGTCGGAAAATTATTGCCGCGATGTGACTTGAATATGTTGAAGATTCACCACAAATTGTGTGTGGACTTAGTCGTAAATAATCCTCCACTCGGTGCATATAACCTCATTATCATAGTTTATTATTTGGTTTATGAGGACTTGCAATTTTTAAATTAGAAAGAGAATTAAATGCCACTGATCTGTTTTTATATATAATAATAATAAATATTCTAGGAAAATCTACACAACGTCACCTAGACTCATGGTAAGCATAGTTCAACTAGCTTGTGTTATGGGTTCTAGAATGCTGATAAACATACTAAGATACTTTTTTCAAATCGGTGGGTTCGATTCCCGCTCAGTGCAAATATTTGTGTGCAATAATATGAATATCTGCATTGGTTTCACCACCACCCAGGTTTCTATATATAAAATGTATGTATTTACAAAACAATGTATCTGAGAATGTTTATCCGCATTTTAGAATCCGTAACACAAGTTAGTTAAGCTATGCTTACCATGTGTCTAGGTGGCGTTGTGTAGATTGGGGATACAGACAAACTTTTTTTTTCTTCTGCACTGACAGCACAACACAAACTTTACCTTCACCCTTCCCCCTTCCCTTCTATATAGTCGGTAGCACGAGTTTCACATCTATGGTGTTGCAAACGTTCATCTGACACCGAAACCAATTTGCATTAGGTGAGCCGTGAGCTTGTGTGCCACGTAAATACTATAAAAAATGTTGATAACTGTACCTGTCAAGCGTGTTCTATTTAATAATAAATATAATTTATTCTACATAAAAGACAGAAATAAATAGCTATTATAATTTCTAGTGTAATAGAATTGTACAGCCTTTGTGAGATCGCACTTGGCGATAAGGCCGCCCTTGAATATTTTAATGCGGGGGTGTAAAACGTTGTTTTGTTATTGTGGTCACGGAACGGACATATCGTATCAAGTAAAGGGTTCAACCAATATAAACATTGTTATTTTTAATATTGATAAGCGTAAGTGGCCCTTTGCATGGTCATCGGCTGTAAAGGTTTCCCATAAGGCGGGCAGTGTTGCCAGGAGGGGTGAAGCATTCTCGCGTCTCCCCGTATTGCACTTTTTGAGCCCTGTCGTTTTGAAGTCCTTCGCGTTATGCCCGGTATAATAAAATTTGGTCATGGGGAACACCCCAGAAAAAATACTTTTTTACATCAGACATATACAGCCCAGACTCAGCCTCAAACGCATGGCTTGCCTCAATTAGTACCTGGAATACTATAATATTGATAGCATTAGGGATTAATGCTTTTTCTATTCATCTCTAAACAACTGGGACCGACTGGTAACCATTTTCCACCAGGGTTGTGCGCTTACTTGTCACTTAAGTGTATTAAAAAAAGGGAAATTCTATGACGTATACTCACGTACGTACCTATACTATGATTACCTTGATTCCCGTCAACATTATTCATTCTCTGAGCCTATTCCCAACTCAGTTGGGGTTGGCTTTCTAGTCTATCTAAGATGCAGCTGAACTTAGATATTTTCCGTGAAGCGACTGCCATGGGATCTCCAGAATCAAATTGGCGTAATCAAAGTTCTGTAGTTAGACTAGTCAGACTTTAGAGGGCTCCAACTACCCTTAACGTCTGACATAGATACCAGAGGAGAGCCGCGGTAGTCTAGTAGTATGGATAATGGACTGCTGAGACGAGGTCTCGGGTTCGATCCCAGGTTTACCATGGCACACACCAATGACTGCGATGCTTTTCGAAGTTATGTGTGAATTTATCGCTGGTTTATAAGTGCCCGGTTAATGGCAATAGGCTCGCCACCTATAATATTGGGACCTAAATATAAACTGGCGAATTGCGGGTGTTAGCACTTCTGCCTACACCTTCGGGGATATTGGCGTGATGTTATTTAAAAAAATAGATGTTCGTAAGGCAAATGGGACCGATGGCTTAACATGCTCTCCGAGGAACGACCAGACTAGTGCAAATAGCCACATTCATGTATACAAATATTTGCAGTGGGCGGAGATCGAACCCGCGCCTCCTGCGTAGCAGTCGCGTTCACTACCGCCACGTTACAGTTACGGCTGTCAACATTATTATATATCTCATATCTGAACCAGGAAACAATAAAATTGTATGTTCCACAGTCGATTGTAAATCTTCAATTATAGACCTGACTCAAAATTAACGTCCAATATATATTATTTTACTCTGAACAATTACCCCCAATCGCAGTATATTCACACAAAAATAAATATCTTTGATTGCCATCGATAAATCGTACCATATTTCATCAAATTCACGGCAAATACATTAGCAATCAATTGGGACGAGCGACAAAACAAACGCACTCTCTCGTTGTATCGCATGGGGGATGAACGGATGTGACGTCACCAACAGCCGCCATGCTAATGGCTAATGCGTGTCGCCGGAAGTCCTGGCCCGGAAACTGAACGGACATCTCGCGAAATTATCATTTAACATTTTATTGCTGGCTTGCTGAGGGGCGCCGCGTCGGGGGCTTGAGTCGGGGTTGTTATGTAAGATGCTGATGTTTGCGGAGGTGGGCGTGCGTCTCTCTGTCTCTCTGATGTATAGCTTGAGGAGATGATGGTGAAGTGTGATATTATCTTGACACGAAGGTATACTTTCGATTTATTTTGATGGATATGCTAGCTATAAATTGTTATACTAAGATATATTGTCTTTAATTGCGCACTTAATTAATTATTATTAATTAATTAAAATTCTAAAAGAGTTAAACAAACATGGTACATACACAACTCTTTTAGAATTTTAGTATCTAACTGATACCATACACATTCACGCACTCAACGGAATTTCTAGAATGTTTAGTCATAGAAAGATGAAATTTCAAGTTGGTAGTGCAGTTACTAGGATTCGAATCTATACCTTTTCGGACGTAAAGTAGATTGGTTAAACCATTACACTACTACCGCACATTTCCCTTCAAGTAATTTTTTGATTAGGGTGATAAGGGTTTATGATAAGGGTTTTTAGAATCGGAGACATTTTATGTAGACGAACGATGAGACGTAGCTTGTCTATTTTGGCAACTATTTTATATGAAACTAGCTGTTGCCAGCGGCTCCGCCCGCGCGGACTTCTGATCCCGTTCCCGCTGCATGGACTTCTGATCCCGTTCCCGCTGCTCCATAAAAACCTTCCGTAGAGTTCAAGGAACAATTAAATAAAAGAATTACTCGAATTGGTCCAGACGTTTTCGAGTTATGCGCTTACCAACATATTTCGCGATTCATTTTTATATATATAGATATTTTTATGAATCTTGGCAACTTATTTGTATAAAACCAATATTTTGGTTGGTAGATAAACTTCAAATATATTACCATAATATGTAGCTAAGACAACCATGTATATTTATCGAAACGTCAGCAATAAGTTAACAAATAATAAAATGAAAAATTGATAATAATTTATACTTAATTGTTATTTTCATTGAATTAAACGGTTGTGCGAACCCGTCAACCGACAATACTGAGCAACATATTGCAATCGGATGTACTGGCGATGATTTATACTTGCAACCATTGGTCAACCGAGTTCAGAATAACGAATGTTATGCGGATAAACATAATTTAATACAATATATGTTAGTACAACTGATTTGTAATATTCTGGGTTTTAAACCATTAATAGTTTTTCATATTTAGGCAGTCAATCGACTGTAGGTCTGCTGCATCTTAATGATGAACTGAATTGTACGTGAGGCTTCCTCTTCCAAGCTTTCTTATCATAATTCTAGATTTTTCAAGAACTTGCTGACAGACAAGCACTAGACTCACCTGAAAAAAAGTGCCTACCATGCCCTATGAAAGTTTGAAACACCAGGGGTGTCAAAATCATACTGCTAACTCTATAGAAACCTTCTAATTTCCTTCTTCCTCTCCCCTAAGAGGATGTAGGATATAGATTCTGTGCCGCTATCGCAATAGACAAATTGGTCTTCCCACCTAAAGTAGCAAAAACTCTCCAGTGAGCTCTGGCTACTCTACTCACCGTCAGAAATACAACACAAGGTTATTATTAGCAGCAGTATTCTATAGGCTAGAGGCACTCCCCAGCCGACCTGTGCAATTAGGACCTGTACTCTTAGCACTCTTATCTTCCCGTAGGTATCGTATAAATCGAATGAGAGATAAAACCGTCCTACATTCAAAAGTAACCATGAAAAAGTGCACGGCAGACGAATAAAGGACCTAATACACCTAGGTTCTACGTACGCCCTTAGTGATGATTCAGAATATACATAAAAGAAAAGTGACTCAGTATGATCATCTTGCGTTAATCCTGATCACATCTGAAGCTGTCGCCTCGGAGTCTGCTTTTTTATATTTTACGCGAAGCGACTGCCAACCGACCTCTATGACCTATAGGCATAGGTGATATCGGAGTATTGCAGTTATATCAGTTGTTAGACTTTCTAGGCTGGAGCCTAGAAAGTCTAACAACTGATATAACTGCATCGTTAGGGATGGTTGGAACCATCCCTAACGACCGGCATAGATGTTTGGATGATAACCGGAACCGACGGTTTAATATACTCTCTGAGGCTCGACCAAACCAATGTAAATAGCCATACTACGCTGAGCGGGGATCAAACACGCGCCTCGTGCGTAGCAGTCATGTTTACTACCGCCCCGCCATGAAGGCTACCTATAAAAGACAAGTGATTCATCATTCTCTAAGCCTATTCCCAACTCAGTTGCGATCGGCTTTCAGTCTAACTAAGAAGCGGTTGAACTTCGACATTTTCCGTGAAGCGACTTCCATAACTGTAAAGTTCTGTCCCCGTCATGAAGGCTGCCTATAAAAGAAAAGTGACTAATGTCGAATAATTTAGCTACAAATGGATAAGTAAGTCAAATATTTCCCTCGAGATAACTTTCCACTATTACGGTTCCACTCACAATATTTTTACCATCGCAATTTCCTTAGCACAGAAATTTCAGCGTCTATTTTCTTAAATATTTGGCACTTTATTTTCTTAGAATCTTCCTTCCATATTTTCATTGGAAAATAAAAGTATTATGCTAACACAGTGAGGTCTCCGCTATCTAAATAAACTGGTTTTGAACCTCCGCTGAAAATGCGTCACAAATCATACGCCGGAATTCCTAACTCACCATTTCCTGAGATGTATTTACAGATACGTTTCAAGATAAAAATTTGGTACGCGAGTCTGTTTGTTTCGTGAGAGATATGCTTGTGAGGTTCTTATGGGATTTTCTTAAAATCAGAATATAGTTTGATAGTTTAGGATTCAGTATTATTGGTTTTAAATCACATTTAATTTAGCACGTTGAATTACAATCAGCAAGGTTTTCTATAAATGGTTGAAATTTTCTTGTTTTTAAAACTAAAGTTATTAGTCAGGATTGTTAAACCATGGGTGAGTTTGGTTGCCCCCTCTAAGCTAGCCCCTCTAGCTAAGCGGAAACATTTTATTTCAACATTTTAAGTCGATATTTAAAAAATACCGTTTTATCGTTCATAGTCTCTGTTACTTTTCACACCTAGGTTTAGTGTAAAGATTTGTATGTCGCACGCGAAATTCGTCCCTCTAAGTAGTGAAAATAATTTTGTGATTGTGATATAAAATGATTATTAAAGATGAATTGCTCAGAGGCGTTATGAGACACTACAACACACAAGATACTACACGAGAAAACTATTTGACCACTTCAGTGGTAGTGGCTCGGTTTCCTGCCGTTGCAAAATATTTCTATGTATGAATAATATTTGTAGTTTTTTATATATAATGATATGTATTAACAAAACAGTTCAAAACTACATTTGAGTAAATATATTCATATACGTTTAAGTATAACTGTGCAAGCCCTGTACAAATACATGTTAGTGAAATTTGTACAAGGATTCCAGCATATATTAAAATATATTTGTGTACCTAAATTTGCGCAAGCAAATTGAAACGCGTGTGCCATAAGGCAGCTTTGATCGTTAACAGAAGCATGATGTTCATCTAAAATGTTTTCTCTTTTTACGATTAAACCTATTTAGAAAATAATCACGAAGTCAAACCCTGGCGCCACGCTAGTCTAACAATTTCATCAGCGGGGCGCATTCGCTTGTGTCGAAGTGGCTTTGTGTGAGGCTCGGGGTGCTTCCTTTTGTGCTCAGATTTGATTCCCGGCCACTCAACGTACCGCCATCTTTGATATGAACACGCTAAGTATGTACTTAATACGGAACACTGCGTTTTGGGTAAAATTCGGCGGATAATAAGGATGACAAGCCCATTTTTTGGGTTTTAGGAAAACCGGTCTAAAATAGCACAATAGAAAAATAGTTTGGTGAAAAAATATTTCTGCCGAAATTGCAATATCTGAATAAAAATTTAAACGCAGTGGATTACCCTTGGAATCAGTGCTCTTGATTCGTAAATGTCGTATTTCCAAGAAGCTGCAGACGAAATCACATCGAAGACCCCCCTCCACCACTTTCAAGAAGGGCGTTAGAAAGTTTCTATAGGGTCGGCAGCTTGTGAATGACGCCTTTGATAATGCAAAGATCGATTGGTTACGGTAACCACTTTCCATTAGATGGGCCGTGTGCGTGTCTACCACCCAAGTAGTATAAATACATACATATGCTCACGCCCGTGGTCCCCGAAGGGGTAGGGGGTGTATTAATCATCCACATTTCGCCAACTATGATTTTCGGTCCCATGTAAACAGTAAGCCTCCTAAGATTGAGAGGGCCCTATGTCCAGCTGTGGACTACAATAAGCCGAAAGTATGAGACTTTACAACTTTCATGTGTACACGCTATGCGTATTTTTATTCAACGCTTTAGAGGAGGTAGGACACGATGGTATATCCGTCTCAATCGAGCAGTCCGACTGGAGAAGTACCTCCACCCTACAGAATATCACCGTTTAATAACCTTGTGTTGTGTTTTTGTTGGTGAGTAGCCAGAGCTCACTAGAGAGGTTTTGTGTTGTCAGTGGGAAAACCAAAGGCTTACATCTTTTGCGCTGACGAAACAGAATGTCTCTGTTCTTCTGTTCTTACAGGGGTTGCGGCACGAGTGGTATTCTCTGGTGTTACACTCGCCCATAGGCCACGGTAACCACTTACTATCAGGTGGGCCGCGTGCTTGTCTGCGAGCTAAGTTTTGATAGATAGATAGATAGATAATTCTTTATTGTACACCTTAGAACAATGTTAGCGGTACAGTAGTAAACGTAAAGTTGCATGTACAATGGGCGGCCTTATCGCCAAAGGCGATCTCTTCCAGGCAACCTTAGGATGGACAGGAAAGTACAGAATAATCAGTAGTGTGATTATGTGGTGTAGATTGCATATACATCAAATATAATAAATAGATACACATACATATAATACTTACACTATTATAATTATATAAATGAGAAGATAATCGTGAACCAGGAACATCATAATGGCTAGAGTATAACAGACATAACAATTAATTAGATACATAAACATTAAATACGCAGTACATACCAAATATCTAAATGAAAGAAAACATATCTCTATGCACAAGATGAAAAGTAATACTTCATCACCATCCTCTTGAACACCTCCAACGATTTCGCTTGCCTTACCTCTAGTGGCAATGCATTCCATAACCGCACGGCTAGTACAGTAAAGGACTTGTCAGCATAGTCCGTAGAATGCATCGGCATCTTTAGTCTCAGATTACCGGACGACCGCAGGGACTTTGAATGTGTGTCATGGAGGAACTGGAAACGTTCTTTAAGGTAAACGGGGGTGGCAGGGTTAAACAATACATTATATAATAACGTAAGAATATGCGCATTCCTGCGAAACCGAATTGGGAGCCACTTGAGTCGTCGTCGAAAATCTGAAACGTGATCGTATTTGCGTAGGCCAAATATGAATCTGATGCAGAAATTTTGAAGTCGCTCAAGTTTATCAAGTTGCTCCTCCGTGAGATCAGGATAGCTGACATCGGCGTAATCGAGAACAGGGAGAAGAAGCGATTGTGCAAGCTCAGTCTTGGTGGCAACAGGTAGAAAGTTTCGTAGCCTACGCAAGGCACCCGCTGAAGCGTAAAGTTTTCGACTGGTTTCTTGCAACTGGTGACCCCAAGAGAAGGTTTTGTCCATGTAAATTCCTAAATTTTTTACGCTATCACTAACCAGCACGGCGACTCCATCCATTTCGAGCTGAGGGAGTTGAGACCAAATTATTTTTGGAATCAATCTTGGGCTACCAATAACTATTGCTTGAGTCTTGGATGGGTTTAATGCGAGTCCATGGTTTCTACTCCATTCGCTTATCCGTTTCAGGTCTCTATTGAGGACAGAGATGGCTCCTGCTAAATTGTCTAGGGTAGCCTGTGTATAGACTTGCAGATCGTCGGCATAAAGGTGGTAGGAAGAATCCAAATTTTGTGAGATAGTATTTATAAAGATGGCGAAAAGTAACGGGGACAAAACGCCACCTTGCGGTACGCCCGCAGTTGTGTTGCACCAGGTAGAATGTGTTTCTTTAACGCAAACACGTTGCCGGCGACCAAACAGGTAACTGCGAAACCACTCAATTGCCGTTGGAGATATGTTAATAGAGCTGAGAATACCAAGCAGGATGTGGAAGTCTACAGTATTGAAGGCTTTGCTGAAGTCGAGTAAAGCTAAAAGAGTAAGTTTCCCATCATCCATACCTAGCCTTATGTCTTCCGTGACATTAACCAATGCCGTGGCAGTACTGTGACCAGGACGGAAACCGGATTGAAAGTTATTTAGTAGTTTATTTTTATTAATTATATATAAATAATTATATATAAATAATTTATAAAAAAACGCTATATATATATATTTATAATATTTATAATAATTTATAAAAAAAATTTATAAAAAAAAAACGCTGCGCCGTGCACAAATGCAAAAAAGTTATTCAAATATTTGTATAGGATAAGAAATCTGTTTATATTGAATACTCGGATGTTAAATACAAGCCCTCGGCGCGGATATAAGCTAACAACGGTTCGTTCACCACGTGCCCGGCGTGGCGGGCAACTGTCATCGCTTTGATGTAGGTAAATTGTGCGCGCGTCGTACGGTAATCGGACGACTATCGGCAGGACCCGACAGGATCAAGAAATACTACCTACTTGATTCTTTTTGTGAAAAATCTTTGACAAGCCACTTATAGCATGACAAAATGCATAAAACAAAATTATGGATGGGGTCCACTCTCCGGATTTTTCGAAGTTCAGGAGAATGCAGAACCTCGGTATCAGAATAAATAATAAAGTAAAAATAAATAACTATTATTTATTAAATTCATTAAATGATCCCTTTTGCAAGTGGGACAGTACGAGTTACAACTTTGTACACATATTTTTTTTTTTTTATTTTAGACTTCCCCTGGCCTGATATTAAGCTGAAGGCAAAGTATCTTAAAAACGGGTTACCATTGCAAACACATACATTGCTATAATGGTTGCGCTCAGCTTGACAACGAACAAGTTAAACAAATAATTAAAACAAAAATACAAACCTTCACATTCACAATATTACTACCAACATATACTCCACTATAAATATATTACATCAACACACCTACCTATATTTCATTTCCTTCTCATAGTTCCAACCAAAAAAAGCCTGGAGAAACACGTCGAACTTAAATGTTATTAATAAGTTGGGCGAAGACGTCAGGTATCGATGAGCCAGGCCGCTGGGGAGCGCAGTGCCAATACAAGTGATAGTACGTGGTGGGGCCGATAGAGGGCGGCACGTGCGCTCGTCAACTGAATGACGCTAACGATATTTGTATCGAGCTTTTACTGATACTAGTCGAGTGATATGGGTTTGGTTAGGTTTTAATTTTTTGTGGCAGGTACTAGAAATATAACTTTAGCTACACGCTTATCTCAGTACGTTTGATGGAGTAAGCATTAATATATTAAATTTTGTATACGAATTGAATATTTAAAAAGAAAAAATCTAACGTCTACGTCATGTTTATTTGGCTTTTGGTCAGAGCATTCCGCCTGTAAGGTGCCGGGTTCAAAACCAGCTTTAGACATTCAGTTTTTGCAATTTAGATCCAAATATGTTTCTCATTTCCATTTTATAAGAGGTTTTTATTACAATTTTCTAATTTTTTAATACATTAGGAAAATTCATAGTTCATCATTATCCTTGCGTTAATCCAGGTCGTATCCAAAGCTGTTACCTCGAAACCTGGGGTCCGCTTTTTTCAGTCTAACTGCGTCGCGGCTGAACTATGATATTTTCCGTGAAGCAACTGCCATATAACCTCCACAACCTATAAGTATAAGGAATGTCATAGATGTGCGCATGCCTACCGGGGCCGACAGTTTAACGTGCTATCCGAGGCATGATCGGACCACACTATACAAAGTCATCATCATGCATACAAATATTGACATTGTGAGGGGATTAAACCCGTGAATCCTGACTATTACAGTAGCGTTCAATACTGCCCCGCCACAGAGGCTGTCAAAATTTAATACTCATCACAGTATATTAGTAATAATAAAAAAATATTATTTGGTTCATGATAATGGGAGTAACTGCGATCAAGTGGTTTTACACCAAGAATTACATTTCATAACATAACATAACATATACTCACGCCTATATCCCCGAAGGGGTAGGCAGAAGTGCTAGCACCCACATTTCGCTAGTTTATGTTTAGGTCTCAATGGAACCGGGCACTTATAAACCTGCAATAAATACAAACATAGCTTCGAAGAGCATCGAAAAGTCATTGGCGTGTGCCATAATAAAACCTGGGCTCGAACCCGAGACCTCGTGTCAGCAGTCCATTACCCATACCACTAGGCTATCGCGGAATTTCATTTCTTCGATTCATAATGAAATCATTACATAATAGAAAACCAAGTTTAAATAATTAAACAAACTTTCATAGCTTTAATTGATGCTTCCGAAGTACTTCTAACAACTCACATAAACAACACCATAAATGGGGCAGTCATTAACATTTTTTTCTCTCCGCCTAAAACATATTAATGGTCCAATCGGAAGGTCGTCCGGGTACAGTGACGTCAGCACTCAGTAATTACGTGTAATGAGGCTATCGGCGTCATCCACCCGGGTAATACCGTATTCCGGGGCCATCTGACCCGGCTATTCTCGAGAACCGACTTGGGCGATATTTTAAATAATTCTTTTAGCTTAGTTTGGTTACTTTGTGAAGGTTGTTCTAGATATGTAACTATTGTATGAATTTGCTAGCTTGTAAAATAGACATATGATATACATACGGAACAGAAAAGCTAGGGAATATATTTATTACTTAGCAGAATCACCCGGCCTTATGTCCCTTCAAAAATAACGGATTTTTCATGCAGCCATTTATGACCTATTTTTCCACTTTAGTAGTGAAATATACAATATTCCTTTCAAAAGTTTTGACCCTGTGATATAAGAAGCAGATTCAAAGATTCAAGATATTATAACGTGTTCGTAGCAATCGCTACAAATATGTAGCGGTGCTACGAAATCCGTAGCACCAGTAATACATTTTTATGATTTAAAATGTAATCTACGAATATTATGAAGTCTTATTGTTTGTAATATACGAGTTATTGTATTGTAATGTATGTATGTTCGTAGGTGTCCCTATATAAAATAAATCACATTTTTGAGAAGGTACTGCTTCGAGGGCTCGACGGAGTAATGGATGTGAATTTGACTACATTGCTTGTGGTTGCTGATTCAAGTTTTGACGCAGTTATGTATTTTTAATTTATTTTTCATGTACCTAATATAGGATAACTAAACTCAAAATTTATTGTTATACAATCCGGCAATCAAATTCACGATACACAACACCCAGTTGAAATATGTATATACTTTGTGTTTGTGTAAAATGTGTATTGTGTAAAAGTGTATAAATGTGCAGCTCATGAAATAGTGGAGATGAAAAATATAGTTTTTAAAATGTGGGTGCAGACATACTTCTGTCTACCACTCTACTCGACCGGGGTTATATGAGTCAAAACATGTATAGCTGTATGTATGAAATAATAAATATGAATTGTCTAAAAAGGGGCCACCAAAACTATGAAATAAACAAAAAAATATTTTTATTTACAGAATCGATCCTAATATAACACACGCGTCCGTCTACAGAAAATGTATCTTTTAAACCCCCCTACTACACACCCTTTAATCGTACCAAAAATATCGAGTAAATCACAGAAACACAATCCAATGCGTGTTGTTAACAAACAAAATCTAACTTAGGTACTTTAAAACGACAATGTATGTCAATACTGGCACTGTATTCTCAAAATATGATGATAAATATTCTAAGAATGTATCCGTCGTGATTTTTACCACCGAATTTATTTACATGGGTAAGTAAATTACACGTATTGGGGTAAAGAGAGACGGTGGGTCGCGATGGTATAAATATAAAGTGGTATGCAACTCTGTTTGATGGCTCCGCAGCGAGTGGATATTTATGTGATGTTGTTTCTTTAGTGAGTCAACGAGTGGATATATTCTGACGAATCCACTCGTTTTATTGTTGGTTGTATTGAGATTAACATTGTATTGTGTATTTTTTTTTTATTAACTATACAAATTTCTTAATTTGTATAGTTAATATATTTGGGAAAATATTTGGGAAACGTTTTCAAACTGAATCTGGTTTGGATAATAATAAGAAGGAATGAAAATAATGTCATAAGGAAGGCACTAACTATGGAATTGGATGGCTACAAGAGGAGAGCACGACCTAAGAGGAGATGGATGGATTATGTGAGAGATGATATGGCCAGGAAAGGAGTGAATGAGGATATGATTGCAACCAGATATGAATGGAAAAAGCATTATTTCGACCCAAAATAAATATGGGCAAGGATAATGACTGCCATTTAGCAAGTTTAGGAGTGGACTCTGGCCTATAGCAGGGATTGACTCTCAAATAACGATCTAAACTGAACCTTAAAATAAAAATGAGTGGGTGCCATCCAAGGGATACAGCAATAAACACGCTTGTTATCTCTCGTTAGCCAATATTATCGAGACGCAGCCTGTAATTGGTGGAGCCAAATACTCCCCTACTTTATTTACAATATACGATTTATCGTGATATATTTATTGACTAACGTCTCAGCGTTGTTCTGTTGCATCTGAGGTTTATGCTTTTAATTTCGGATAAGCTTATAAGATATTTATATAAGCTAAGATAAGATATTTATATATTATAAGAGCGGTTGCTGTCTGACCTCCTAACTTTGAGAATAAAACCTTCATCAGAGTCCCGTGCAAGTGAGATTATTTTTTGTGCGCAAAATCCAGGTTAGAGCATGCTTTGAAGGTCTTACCTGGGGGTTAAAAATACTACAAGATTTATAACCCAAATCCATTTATTGGGATACTTTTTAAGGTTCTACACATAGCATTAAAAGAATTACAGAGAGCTAAAATTGATACCAAGTGCCTTGTATTCTGAAAATCGTGTCGTGTGCTCTAAAAAGGCGTCTCCACATGACTCCCTCTTTTACAGGAGCTCGTTAAGACACATTCATGTTTGCCAACGTAACGGATATTTTGTATGACTATGATTGCTACTCATACAAATCGCTGTTACATTTATTTATAATAATCTTGTTTGTTTGTCAGTCGATGTTTGACGGAGTTGGGCATTAATGTGCTTGGCTTAGGGGTGGTACACACCGGTGTGAAACAAAATGTGAAATTAGGAGGAAGAGCTGTAACAACTTGCAACTTGTTAGGCTACTTTTGAGCTTCCTGTGTTAAATTATGAATAAAATTGTCAACTACGTCATTGTTTTGTGTTCTCATTTTGAATATTAATATAACTATCAAAACATCTAGCAATAGAACAGCAGTTATTATTATCAGATTGTGAGAGGCCTATGTCCAGCGGTAGACTGCTATAGAGTAATGGATTGATTGATTATATCAGATTTGCATGTACCCTTGCATTTGCAGTGCACATGTGATACAGCATTCATTCTAACATGATCCTAATATTAGTCTTTAGCATTAGTCAGTCCAGTTAATAATTACGCTATCAATAATCCAACTGGTAATAATTCCATTGATACTAATACCAATGAAAATAGTCTCCCAGATATTGACAAACTTCATAGTCAACATATACAACCTGGCCAGCAATAAAAATAGCCCATGAAAGAAAAACCAACAACCAACAACCAGACCGCGGTAGCCTAGTGGTATGGGTAATGGACTGCTGAGACGAGGTCTCGGGTTCGATCCCAGGTTTACCATGGCACACACCAATGACTACGATGCTTTTCGAAGTTATGTGTGTATTTATCGCAGGTTTATAAGTGCCCGGTTAATGGCAATAGGCTCGCCACCTATTACATTGGGACCTAAATATAAACTGGCGAAATGTGGGTGCTAGCACCTCTGCCTACCCCTTCGGGGATATAGGCGTGATACTATAAAAAAAAAAAAAAAAAAAAAAAGAAAAACCAAGAAAAATATATGGCCATTCTGTCTCCATAGCTATTGTCGATAGAAGTTTATATTCTATGACTTTATAAAAAACCTGGTCGTTACTTCCCCATTGTGTAATGCGCCTTATTTGTAATCGTTGAGATAAATTACGTATAACGTTCGTGGAATGTTATTTTTAGTGGCCCAGTTGGCTTTATTGGCGCCACAATATATATTTATGTTTACAGTGGCTCTGACTGTAAGTGGTGATAGGGAAGCTATGAAAACTGGGGCTATAGCAGTTTTGGGTCAGGTCTAATTCGAAGGGGAATCAGATTTAATCGTAGCACCTTCTGTTGTAAAAGGTCGTTTTATGTTCAGTCATTTAGAGTTTAAAGTAAACAAATACACAATAATATAGCGATAAATTTTAGTTAATTATACGTAATGTATTTTAAAATTTCTTATTCATGTAGGTCACAAAGTAATGGGTTTGTAGCAGAAGGACAGATACGCAAAATCCCAGAATAGCAAAATCCCAGATTCGCAATAGGACAGATTTGCATAAAGGCAGATTATGTACCGTCGCGGTCGTTACAAATATGAATCTTGTAAATGTTTCCGGAAATACATTTGAACGTCAAAATTATTTATTTTACATGTAAATATTTACAACCCAATTCATAAGGCTATAGGTTAAACCGAGAATTGAATCTAGTCTGGTCCGAGTGCTAGACTCAGTCATCGTCTATTAGGACGAGTGTGAAATCTGTTGAGTAAGATTATTTATTTTTATGATGTTTATTAAATATATTAGATATTGAATATTTTAACCTAAGTAAAAATGGTCACATATCAATCCTTATTAATGAAAAGAAATGCAATCAAACAAGGAAAAAATTATTAAAAATTCGAGAGAAGTCTTGTACTTGTCCTTTAGCCACATTAACACTTCAAGAAAATAAAAGCAACAAATTCAAAAAGAATTTGTATAAGAATTTAGGTAGTCCGCACACTAGACTTACTCGAACGTTTCCTTCAGACTCGCCAATTTTCAAAGCACGTGAGATCAGACCGGAATATCCATACGTGATCTGCCTCTTAATAGAGCCCTCCATATTAACATGACCTGTGGAAATTCAACAAGTTTGGAACTACTACAGGAGTCGTAAAGATCTAGGTATGGTGGTTTGTGGTGAAGAAATGAGTTTTAAGCCCGCCTAGGTAGGTGTTGGGTAAATGTTGAAATTGAGCGGAAGCTGGCCGTGTCGCTTCGGATTAGAGCGTCTATTGTTTTTTAAATGAGTAAATTGTTGAGTTTAGGTGATTGAAAAAAATGCTCCGTATTTTCTTGTAGAGTACGCTTGAGCGTTTAAATTCATTTGGGTACCCAGTAGATGTTTAGTTCAGTGTTGTGTACCTACAGAATACAAATTAGTACAGCAATCTATGGAAATTACTGTTATATTAGCTGGAAGGTGTAGTAGTTTTTTAGAGAATTGTTTATCAATACAATCTTATAATTGTTTCAGATTTTCAATATGTGTTGAAGGTTGAATAGAATACTGAAATACAGTGCAAATAACCTCTGTGGCATAGTGGTAGTGAAGGCGATTGCTACGCAGGAGGTGCAGGTTGGATCTCCGCTCAGTGCAATTATAAGTATGCGTGAATATGGCTATTTGCCTCAGAGAGCACGTTAAGTCGTCAGTCCTGGATGCCATACGAACATATATGGCATTTGTTACGGGTATTTGGAGCCCTCAAAAGTCCGACTAGCCTAACTTTAACGACCTAAGTTCTGTAAACTTGGTCAGAGTGGTGGAGGTTCGATGGCAGTCGTTTCACGGAAAATATCACGTTAGCCGCATCTTAGTTAGACTAGAAAACCGACCTCAACTGAGTTGAGAATAGGATCAGAGATTGATAATAAAATAACCTTATAACTGAAGGGCGATAACTTTTAGAGTTACGTTTACGTTTTTACGTTACTTTTACGTTTTTTTCTTGCTTGTACGCACCTATATTGGAATCTGTTTTACTAAATTTAGTGAATTCATACCAATCTTACAAATGCGAAAGTTGCTCTTTATATCTGTTATGGTTTAAACAACCACTGCATAAGTTTTTTTTGAAATTTGGTACTTTTTGTTTGGTTTTCATAATCACAATTTTTTTACGCTTTTTAGCTCACCGTCTTCGTTTTCCGGAGGTAAGATAGTAACATTTTTTTCTATAGTGTTTTACATACCTAGTTGATCTGCTACAGAATAGTCTTTTTCAAATATACGTACGTACCTACATACATAACATACTATGCTCATGCCCGTAATCGGCGTAGGTGTATTAAACACCCACATTTCGCCAACTATGATTTTCAGTCTCACATAATAGAGGGCGAGTCTATAGCCGCCAAACGGGCACTTTGTAAAAACATGGATATGCCGAAAATAAACGGCTGTTAACGATAAAATGCTCAAGAAAATTATTGCATGTAAGCATAAAAAGAAAATCTTCAGTTAAATGTGAAACAAAACAGGAAATCCTCTTTCCTCCATCTTCCTTCTGAAGTACTGTGCATATTCGAAATTTAATCAACTCCACGTCGTATGTGCTTGATAAAAAAATATGTAATGATTATGGGTCGTGTCGATTTACTTAACTCGTCGCATGGGGGCTGACCTAGTGAACTCGATTCTGCACCAAAGTCTATAGAAAAAAATATACGTAATATCAGTTACGTCACTTCACGTTACGGTCTTGGAGAGGCGAAATGTGTATGAGTTTTTACCTTATCGAAGTATTTTTGTTACTTATTCTCGCTAACTTTATAGAAATTACAATTCATATTACATTTCTAATGATTATGCCATTTTATAAGGTTCCAGCATTGTTGGAGTAATATTCACAAAAATATATGAAGCGTCATTAACTTTGTGGTTAAGGAGTCAGCCTAACGATCGAACGGTTTCAGGATCGAATCCTGGACATTACCTAATACAAGCTATTGATTTTAGCTGGTATAGTTAGAGGGAATGTTAGTAAATTTGGTTGCTTTAAAAAAAAGAAATAAAGTACTCATACACCTATACTCACGCTTGTACTAAAATGAGTTTCTTAGTTTGACAAAATAGAGTTTTTGGGATATTTATCATGCATTGTTTGGAGTCAATACTCTAGTTAGTTAAAAATATCCCGATATCTTTAATAATAATGTGAGTGACGATGATAGTTTAAATATCTATAAAATAATTATCTCAAAAAGAGAATATCTCTTTTTTCTGCCAAATACATCTCTGTGTTGTTCCAAATACTCATAAAATCAGTAACACTTTGACAAGAAAATATATGAATCACTTTGCCAGTGACGGATTTGAGCTATCAAGATCAACACAAATAAATGCCTATCGGCCGTAAGCGATTGGACGATTGCCAAACGACATTATAAATAAAAGGTTTCAAAACAAAAAGTTCGTAAAACATCGCCAGTGCAGCGCAAACCCTCGTATTTCGGCGCAGTTGGATAACGAAAGCCTCTTTTTAAATCACAAGTAAGCCGGCCGCGCTTCATGGCCGCTTTACAGATTTTTCACCAGCTTAGGGTCCCACGGGTGCCTCTTTAAAACGATTTAAACTTTTATAATGAATTCAATTTTTAAGCAGATAGGCAGGGTACGTGTTATGTTTAACTGGATTTTATATCTATAGTGCGGAGACAGAGGTTGAATAAAGCGGAAAAATTCACGAAAATAAGGTGACACTAATTACATATTCTCTTGTATTTAGGGTACGTGATCTCGATCACCTCGCCTGATGGTAAGCTGAAGTCAAAGTCTCAGGAAAGAAGGTTAACATTACAAACACGTACAGTTAAATTTAGATAGGAAAAGGTGAATGCTTCGACGGGATTCGAACACGCGATCTTACCTTACGGGGAACGCTCTGACCGCTAAACCACAAAGCCTCGTCATCATCATCATCATTCGAAATTCTCTTATAATAATCATCTTTGGGGCGATGGTGGGACAGCATACTAATTGCTTTACAAAATTTTCTGCAAACACGTATAGTGTTACAATGTTGGCAATCAGCTTGACGGCCTCATCAGATGTTTTTTCACGTCCCGCATAAGGGACATGGGACTGTAGGAAGAAAGAAACACGTGAGCTGGTAAGGAGTTCCAAAAGATAATGGTGCAGCAGAGGAAAGACTCACCGAACCGCTTGGTTTTTTAATGGAATATTCTGCACGTGTTGTCCTGTGTAGGTAAGCGGTGCTGAAATATCGGTTACCCCATAAAACCAACAAACTTGGTAAATGTTTCATCAAATTTAATAGTGAATATGTAAATGACCATGTCAATCTAAAATTATACAACCTAATATTTGTTCTATCTTGTACGATTTAGTTCTAATTTTGTGTACTTCGTTTAAATATTACCTGACATTAATAAGTATTTGCTAGATAATTCGTTATCAAGCACTTCAAAAGACCCTTTATAAATATAGTTTGGTTCACTATGAGTTTTAATTGTTTTACGAAATGTACATAATTTACCAACTAACAGATTTTCTGAAACATCAGCTCAGGCCCTGTGTTATCGATACTTGTTGATAATTACCAAAGTTTTACAATACTTGTGCGGAACCATTGTTAAAGTTATTTAGTTACATGTTTTCTGAATTATAATTCTTAATTTGTATACTTTATTTCAGTGTAGTATTTCACAGATTTACATCTGCAAGTCCAAGAAGGGGGAGGGGGGGAGTAGTGAGCCTTCCCGAAACGCGAAACCTATGCTCGGGCCCTCTCCGTCAGTAGCGGCGCTGTCGTGAAACAAATTACTACACCACGAAGGCAACTCCAAAATGCCGTGGACACAACAGAAGAAGAAGTCCAAGAAAATGTTATATTCTCGGTCTATATATTATTTAAGTAATGCTAATACTAATAAGATTGGATACACATACAGCTGGGTTTACTCTCTGACAAACGTGTCCGCAAAATGGCGCACGGGGCTGTCAATGCAGCAATTTTGTAAATGCCGTTTATTGGTTTATACAGAATAAAGGACTTTTGTATTTGAAATATTTGAATTTTCCTACTTTACGTTCAATAAGACTGGCCATCGCAATTCAGCGCGGAATCGCGGCGAGTGTGATGGGCACTTTTCCACAGGGAGCGATCAGGGACGGGCAGTTTAATTAGTTTAGACATAATATGTATATTGTTTATTATACATAACATACCTATGCTCACGCCCGTGATCCCAGAAAGAGTAAGCAGAGGTGCATTAACACCAACATATCGCAACTATGATTTTCGGTCCCACGTTTTCGGGCTATTGCCGCCAATCGAGCACTGTGTAAAAATGGGTATGCCAAAATAAATTCCTAAGCGAAAATGTTGCAGCTAAAGGACAATAAAATAAGAATTTCGAATTTGAATTTCAGTAATATTCATGTTTAGAGAAACACAGAACCCGGTCACGTCACAAGCCAGCGCTCAAAAACGCATGAACGTTTTTCTAAAAGACAGTTAAACCAGACAGAGTGCTATGCTTTATGAAATATCGCGACTTCGAGTTTATACAGTCGTTCAATATTTTCAGCGGATAGTTTAGCCATAGCATTTATCTTTATCGACTACTACGGATTCGCATACGCGGTGCAGTAAAGACTATTTAGTAATAAGTTGTACTTTTTCTGGTAATAGTCATTTATTTGGTTTAGTTGACGATGTAAATGAATAGTTAGATACAAAGATATCACAATCAATTCTACTGTATGTCTGACTGTCTATTAAGTCTACTGTTTCTACATTGACCAGAAGGGTTGATATAGAGTTTTATATGAAGTTTTCCTTCTCTCGCAGTGATATCGTCTACGTGTTCTTTCCGTTACTTAGAAATGGGGTGATGATATTCTTACTACGCCTCCACACGGAGATATATATCTTTTTTATGGTACCTATACCAAGAACTATAGAGTATGAGATTGGTTGCTTACTATCACAGATTTAGTTTTTTTTAGGACACGTCGATTTGACTTCACCCCGCCTGATGGTAAGCTAAAGGTATAGTTCCAGAAAACACTTAAAGTGTTACAATGGTGGCCCTGAGCTTGACAGCCTCATCAGATGCTTTTCACGCCCCGATTAAAGGACCCGGGACTGAAGGAAGAAGGAAACAAGTGAAGGACGTTTTAGGAAATACAGATTAATCAGATTGTTTCTGATGATTTTTCTAACAAATTATTATATTACTAGAAAATACAGCTTATCCCTACTGATATTATGTACTGACTGTGCCCCACAGTTTGACCTATCGTCTATTCAACCGTCTCATATCACCCGCCACGCTGTCATTTTTTTATTTTTGGTTATTTCTCGACTCCTAACTCATCTGAATCAGTTATAGCTGATCTGGTTCAAGAGTTAAGCACATTCGAACAAAGAAACCATTAAGTTCTTCAAGTAAATTGCTAGTACAGATATAGGTTTGAACGGAGGTAGGACACGACGGTATCTCCCGTCCGAAATGAGCTGTCCAACTGGGGAAGTACCTCCGCCCTACAGAAGACCGCGGTCATAATAACCATCGTGTTGTGTTCCCGCCGGTAAGTAGGATAGCCAGAGCTCACTATACCCCTCCTTCCCCTCCCCTTCCTAGCCTCCCCACCCCTTCCCAGCTCTCCCCCTTTCCCTTCAGGGTGGGCAGCGCGTGTGTGACACCCTTAGTGTTGCACAAGTTCATAGGCCACGGTGGCCGCTTTCCATCGGGTGGGCCGTGTGCTTGTCTGCCACCTACGTAGTATAAAAAAAAAAAAGGTTCGTACCTATCGATCCCCCGATACTGAGGTAACGCGGGTACTCTCGAAACTATACTACAGTAGTTAACTTCTCCAGTCCGTGGTTGGATCCCAGGATACGGTTATAGATAGGCATTTTTATATCCTCAGTGATTTACGATCAGCCCCGGCTCTATTTATAATGAATTTTGCGCGGGAACCATTGGATTTTGTTGCGTTCATGTGATTTAGATTTTAAACTTCCATTTTTTAATTTTATCTGCTGGGCTTTTGTTGGCGCGCCAAATTTATGTGTTTATAGGATTTTTGTTTGATAAAACGACAATATTTGTTGGGTATAATAACACCTGTATGTGCAGAGGTATTATATCAAATTCAAATATTATTCATTAAGTGTCAATTATTCAATCAATTCAACTATCGCAGTACTACTATCGAATATAGGGCTCTGACAATGTGCGCCATTTTTTCTGGTCTTCCGTTTACCGTATCCAGTATATCTCAGCATTCTTAGGTCATCAATCTATCTGCCACGGGGGCATCCTACCTTACATTTGCCTTCTTACGGTCTACACATTAGGAATCGCCATTACTATGTATAACGCATTACACGTTGGAAATCCATTTCCAACCTACTTCCTACAGAGTCACCCTGTAGCGGTCCTGAAGATGCCTCGTGTAGAGGCGAAACACGTGCCGAGGTTTGACCTGCGGTATATTGCATATACAAAACCAATCTCCTTTGGTGAGAAGTCTTTTTACTTGTTTTGAAGTAAAGAGCGGTTTGACATGCCTCTCTATGACAATTAGTGATAATTTGCTATTCCTATTGTTGAGATTGTTAATCCATGCGTGATTGGTGGGTTAGCCTTCCTCCCCCAAAATACTTTCTCACTAAACCTTCACGGGAATATTCCAATAATGACATGGTAACTAGGACCTCTATTTAGCAAGCTCTGATTTTGTAATAAAACAATTTATTCACTACAATCCAGTTCGAATGATTGATGTTGATGACGATGACGGATCAGTAATGTAGTTGACGCTTTACTAAAAGCTTTTATTCAAGAGATTTTGGAGAAGTCACAAGTTACTGTAATATTCCACTTTCCTACATTTATGCGCTTTGTTATTCCCAACTGTTATATCTTAAACTACACCATTTTTACATATCAACACTCGAACTTACACCGAATTTCGAAAATTAAATAACACAGAGATATGAGAGATATGACACGTTCGCGTTACCTTCAAAATTCCTCTTTTTGGCAAACATGTTCGCGGAGTGACTAAGGATGGCAGTTGCCACATAGTTTGAAGTGCAAGTTATCTCAAAGTACTCGAACTTTGACGAATATGACATGAGTGCAGCATTCTCTTTACTACCGATTTTAAAATGTCAAATGAATTTAAATATACACTTGTTCTGACAGTCACATATCTACCAAGTTTAGAGGTTTATAAAATAACGTTTCACGGTTAACATACTGTAGCATTTTCTCAAAAATGGGCTTTGTGTAAATATATGTATTACTCGCACACATTGTCCCTGTTGAAATATTACAAAATTCAAGTCTCTTTAATACGGTTCCATTTAACGTGTAACTCCCTTGAAAGATTTAATCACTCGTTTATCATTTGAATATTTTCACTTATAATAAATCGGATCATTAAACTACATGTTTACTATACGTATTTTCTCTCCTTCCTGCGGCCATAATCCTCACAGTCTCTCTAAGTATTACTGATAACTTAATGTGTTAAATTTACCAATTAAGCCATTCACATGACATTTAAAACCCTTAACACTTTTGAACAACACTCAGTAACAATATTACAACCCGCTCATTACTTTTATGCAGTTTGACAGCTGACGTCAGACTGACGCATGCTGTCAGGACTCGTTGTCGTTCTACCCTCAGTTGACAGTTCAAATTAGTCAAAATAGCAACAGTAATCATATTTGAAATAAAGGTAAGATTATTAAATAAATGATGGATTACCAATTATTATTTTTAAGTGTATTTATTTTGTTGATACATGAGGGGTCGGGAGAGTGTTCTACTTTTTTGCATTTAATTAAGATGATATAATACAAATACATTCACATAACAATGCTATATTTATATACTAATTGAGCTTTTCGGTGTACTAGTGCTATCAATGTTTAAAATATGATCAATTACAGGTATTTTCATACACATTTTATAAAAGAGTGTCAAAGTACGTAAGTAACAAATGTGAGTATGTAATATACAGCAGGCAGTCCAAAAGTATTACAAAGCACACCTCTATTTAACTCCTATAATATATAGTACAGTGAGTATATAAAACAACTACCTATCAAATTTAACCTAATTATAGAGAAACCCCTTTTGGGGTATTCGTTTCACAAATAACAGGCCAACCAACTGAAATTAAAACCCTATACGCGTTTAATTATTTCATTAAAACATGAAAAATCATTTCAATGTTGGGTACAGTCGAACCCATAATTTTCACTTTTCGACAAAACAAAACGTAGTATTTAACACTACCGCTGTGGGGTGGATTGTACCCGCGTAATTAAATTTGAAAATCATCGGAAACGTATTAATTGTTCAGGTTTGGCCATAGAACAAGTGTCTACGGACTACTAGCGGATTTATATAATATTTTTAAACGTAACACGGTTCAAGGCTTATATAAACAAAATTGTATTAAATATCAAATACATTACTACAGTACGGCTGTTGCCATACCATTCCAGATCACTATGGAGAAGAGAATTTAGGTATAATCTAGATTATGACACCTTCTGACAGCCTCTATAGCGTGCGGTAGTGAACGCGACTGCTACGCAGGCGAAGCAGTTTCGATCCTCGCTCAGTGCCAATATTTGTGTGCATCAAAATGGTTATTTGTATTAGTATGGTCATGCCTGGGAGAGCTCGTTAAGCAGTTATTTTTATATTTTTATTTGGCATGTCAATTTGAGTTCACCTCACCTGATGGTAAGCTGAAAACCAAGTCTCAGGAAAGAGGGTCACCATTACAAACGCGTACAGTATTACTATGGTGACGCTCAGCTCGACGGCCGCATGAGATGCTTTTTCACGTCCCGCATAAAGGACCCGTACGCTGATAAGGAATTCCAAGACTTAATGGTGCAGCAGAGGAAAGATACACCGAACCGCTTGGTTCTTGATGGAATATTCTACAGGCGGTCCCGTTTGTCATAACATCTACAGCAGTTGTTACGGATAATTGAAGCCCTAATAGGGACAACTTTGGATGCAACCGGGAGTAAATCAAGGACGATGATGATGATTGTGTGTATGTATGTAAATATTATAAAAATATAGAATTAATTCTGCGAATACACGTAGTGCGTGTTCTTAAAATCACAAGATGGCAGCGTTTACCTAGCTATGGATGGAACTTCGCCATTGGTGAGAAGCTCCTTAACATTAATAAGACAAATTTCCGCATGAAGTAGCCTACTTGTGCAGAAAGTTTTTTTTGAATATCACTCCTTTCTTTTGAGAGGATATCTCCAATCCAAATTGTACTCTTGGCAGTTCGCCATATCTCGAAACGATAAGGTAATTCTAAAAAATTCTCTGGCTACTGAACTTAACTCGAAGTTGGAACATGATAAAACTTTGAAACAAAGCCTCTTTAAAACCCCACATTTTTCTAGTAAAACACTACTTATTTGTAATATTCTCTCTCTCTCTCTCTCTCTCTAGATATTATTCTCATATACCTATTCTACTGCGTTCAAGTACATCATATCAGCTCATTAGTAACCCCTAGTGGCAGCAATGGGTAAAACTATAATTATTATATTTTATCATTATGTATACATAAATGAGAATAATATAGAGATATACGAAGTTCAGTCGCATCACAGTTACATTGGAAAGCCGACCCCAACTGAGTTGGGCAAAGGTTTAGAGAATGATTATATTATATAGATATACCTTTATATAATAATCATGAGTATAAGTAATAGTATGTAAATGTGTTTGTATGGATTTGTAAGTATTATAGTATGTATCTCTGCAGCAGCGCAATTGAGCAGCGCGTAAGCGCGAGTCTATCGAATATTAAAAAAGAAGTAAAAAAAAAATATTTTGTATTATGCTACACTACAGCTAAATAACTATGGATAACGTAAGATTGTTTTTACAAATGTAGAGCTCATTTATAATATATGTATTAACTAGCTGACCCGCGCAACTTCGTCCGCGTCACCCCGTTTTTTCAAACATTTTTCATTCCTGCTCCGCACCTGTTTGTTGTAGCATGATGTTATATGCATATAAACCTTTCTCTTTAATTATTCTATCTATTAAAACAAACCGCATCAAAATCTGTTGCATAGTTTTGAAGATTTAAGCATACAAAGGGACAAGAAAAATAGGGACAGAGAACGCGACTTTATTTTATACTATGTAGTGATAGTGATAGTGATAGTAATACATAATACATCTAAGATAGTATGCACTAAGTATAAAAAATAGCAATAGATAGATTAAGAAATTATGTAACAAGTACTATTGAATTAATGAAATAAATTATTATTATGATTATAGAAAATATGTTATATTATTAAAATATATCAACAGTTCTGAGAGAAAACTCATACAATTTACATCCCGACTTAAGAATCGAATCAAATTAAATCTCATATACAATACTAATGCTTAAACAAGACAATTCTACTAATAATAAAGGTGTCAGTTTATGAAGATACTTGAACGTTTGTTACTCCGGATTAGCACAGGCCACTTTTTACCAATAGAATTGGTTCTCTGCGGACTGTATACGGACAGATCTGTGAACATCTAGCTACTTTTGAATATAATTTGTTGATATTAGTCATCTAAATCCTATTTATTGTATTAGTAAATCTTTGCAACATAACAGGTCAAACTAATATTAGTATAGACATGTCTCCGCCTACTTTGAGGCCCCCTGATGACGCTCATTAAGCCAATGAGTCGCTTTGATGTGACTTAACAAATTGGCTCCCACTTGACTCCGCGTCAGCTATGTTTAACTTACTGAGTTTCATTACTAAGTATTTCAATAATGTTGATGTGTTTAGAAGTTATTTTTATATTAACGGAGGGTCAGTCACGGTTATACTTGCGTTCATGCTAGTTACCGCGACCATTCCCAAGCTGTAGTCTATTCCTGTGCCAATTTTAATCAATATCGATCAGGTCGTTTAGGTCTGAAAGCATAACAGAGATAAGTAACTAATAACTTAGTTACTTAACTGCTCGGTTAATGGCAATAGGCTCGCCACCTATAACATTGGGACCTATACATAAACTAGTGAAATGTGGGTGCTAGCAGCTCTGCCTACCCCTTCGGGGATATAGGCGTGAGTTTATGTTATATGAGTTTATGTTTTCTTATTATTATAAAAAATATAACAATATGTTATATGCCTTCGAAAACACAGCAAGGTAATAGAAGAAGTCATTCTTATGAATCTGTGAAAATACAAGAAAACCATCGATAAATCATAGACAAACCGAAAATACCTTCCTTTTTTGTTCACCAGAGGGCGCTTACATGAGTGTTCGCGCCATGTCCGCGTCGAAAAGTCATTGCATTCTTGTGATTCTTACGAGAAACATTGATATTTTCGATTTTTATCGTATTACAAGTTCTTTAGTGTTCAAACCAAGAATTTTAACGCTTGTTAGCGTACTAAACAGTGTCATAGTTTAATGTATTAAATTCAGTGGTGTGAACACGGTTACAGCATTGTAAATTTTGTAAGTACCTACAACTGTTATTTTATAAAATTTTGTAAGTACCTGCAACTGTTATTTTATAATGGAGGACAAAGGCAAAGAAGCCGATGCCGTTGCTTCGGATGGAGAACGGTCTTCGGCTAGGAGCCCGAGCTCATCGGGAAGTGACCCTTCCTCATCCTCGGAGTTTGAGGAAGGAACAGCATCCCCGTTGCCTAACAAGCGTCCTCGCATGTCGCGGTCACGTAGGGACAGGATCGAGCCTGTTCACGTTCACGATCCTCGGGTAGACACGTTGATGTCCCAGGTGTCATATATAGCAAACTATCTAGGTCAATTCCCTATACATGGCAGTTCAAACCTGCAAACTAAAGAGGGTCCGGGTTATGATATTCGTACTGGGGAGGGTAACTCTCAATTTTTATCGTTACCTACTCAGCCCGAGTCTTTATCTCTTAATTGGGGTCCCATCACTACGGAGGTAGATGACAAAAAGATTTTGCCCCCTAGCGACAGGGATAGGCTGTTAGAATTGAATAAACTACAGCAATTCGATTCGCAGGCTTGGAAGGGTATTAGATATAAAAGAACCCTTCAAAGCTGTCTAGCTACCCCAGGCTTTTCAGGGTTGCTAGTGAATGATGAGCTATGTCATTTTAATAAAACAAAAGATTATCTAGCCTCAACGGAATCACTGCTGGCAGGGTTGTCGAATAAAATTTTAGAACAGAAACAATTATTGAGGGTAGGCTTACAGTATCTAGTGGATTGGGCCAGTGCTAACCCTAGTGAGCTGAACCCAAAATCTTTATTTGATAAGATTTCTGAGAGTTTCGGTCCAAATTCTTTATGCCACAAAAATTCTGAAACCACTATGCAGGTTATCTGTGGGAAGCGCTCGGAGTGCATTGAGGTTAGGCGAGACCGTATTATAAAAGAGATTTCTAATGATAACCTAATGAATACACTACGAAATGTTCCGCCTAGCTCGGAACACTTATTTAGGAAAGAGGCCTTGCTACCTATAATCCAATCCCTCGGAGGGTCTCAGGTCTGGTTAAATACTCCGACTTATATTAAGGATAGGAAGACTATAGATAGGACAGATAAAGCTGGCCTAAATAGAAAAAACTATAATAATAATAATTTTAGGGTAAAAAGGTCTGAAAAGGACAAAAGACTTAAAAATTCTTTTAAGAAGAACCGGCCCTTTCGTCAAAATCAGGAAAGAGCCAATCCTAAACCCAAGGATAATTGACTTGCAGCGGGTTTTCAAAGGGGGTTGTCTGAAGTCAGCTACAGACAAATGGACCCAGTTAGGGGCCAACAATTACATTTTAAATTCAATAGCAAGCTACCGCTTGCCTTTCAGAAAGAAACCACCTTTGAAGTACCCAACCCCAAGTTTTTTTAAAATGTTTAGCAACCAAAGTTTCCCTAAAAATGACACAAATGATAGAGGAGCTGAAGAGCCAAGGGATTTTAGAAGTTCCACCCAATCAAAACCCGGGATTCTTTTCCAAGATGTTTTTGGTAAAGAAGTCAGGGGGGGGGTTGCGACCGATATTCGATCTCAAGGCTCTCAATACTTATGTGTCAACAAAGCATTTTTATCTGATTTCTCAAATGGATGTTTTAGACTTCCTCCAAGTAGAGGACTGGTTGGTGAAAATAGACCTTCATCAGGCCTATTTCCATGTGAGTATCGCGGAGACTCACAGAAGGTTTTTACGGGTTGTGTACAAGGGAGAGGTTCTCCAATTAACAGCCCTACCTTTCGGTCTGTCTTCAGCTCCCCGAGCTTTCGCTGGGATTTCAAATTGGGTAGCCGAGTTGCTCCGACAGCGGGGTATACGCCTTCTGGTATATCTCGACGACTATCTCCTAGCTTGTCAGGACAAATCCTAGCTCGTAGTACAGGTTGCGGAAACCTTAACCATCTTGGAGTCGTTGGGTTGGCACGTGAACTATCAGAAGTCCATCACCGAGCCCACACACAGGTTGGAGTACCTAGGGCTAGTCTGGGACACCCACGGCGGGACAATATCATTGCCATCCCAGAAGGTGCACTGCCTAAAAAACTCTCTAACAAAAATGTTGAGTCGAAACAAGTGCTCGTTAAAAGAGTTACAGAGTTTGTTGGGCAGACTGAACTTTGCCAACCAAGCGGTCCCTCAGGGACGCCTGCACTGTCGCAGAGCACAACTCTTTTTGAAAAAGTTTCTTCAGAGAAACGGAAAAAGAGAACTGTGTCCCGGAGTGCGAGAGGACTTAGAGTGGTGGTTGGAGGCAGTAGAAGGCAGTCCAACCCCACTTCAGAGGAAAGAGGTCACTCATTTCCTAACCACAGACGCAGCGGATGCGGGCTGGGGTGCTGTACTAAACAATCAATGCCTGTCAGGCAGTTGGGCTCGAAACCAAAGATCTTGGCATTCCAATATGAAGGAAATGTTTGCGGTGTTTGCTGGGATCAGGTCGCAAGGAGTCCTATTACAAAATGCTCACATTTTAGTACAAACGGACAACAGGACTCTGGTAGCTTATATCCGGAACCAGGGGGGCACCCGTTCTCGGAATCTTCTGGGGCTAACTACCAGGCTTCTGGAGTTAACTCACAGATACAGCATAACAATGACAGCCTGCCACTTGCCAGGGAACCTCAATGGTATCGCAGATTGCCTATCAAGGGGAAAGCCAGTGCCAGAGTGGCATCTGCTACCTGCAGCCACGGAGGTTGTCTTCAAGCAGTGGGGCATTCCCGAAGTCGACCTCTTCGCCACAAAAGAAACCGCAGTAGTCTCAAGGTATGTGACTCTAAACTCAAAAGATGGCTCGGCGCCTTTTTACGACGCCTTCAGCCAGACTTGGGACTTCCAGAGGGCTTGGGTGTTCCCTCCACCAAGTCTATTACCCAGAGTTCTGGCACATCTAAACAATGCGTTGGGAGGGACATACTACATAGTAGCCCCGAGGTGGACCCAATGCTTCTGGTTCCCGGACCTTCAGGCTCGCGCCCTAGCGCCCCCTCTTCCAGTATCCAACCTGAGAGAGGTTCTGGTGGATTGGACAACGGGACTGAATCCCCCTCAGGTGGACAAAATAAACCTTCAAGTGTGGAAAGTTGGGGGTGGGAAGATCACATTACCAGCTGGGATAAAGAAGAGCAGCTGTTATTGAGGCAGAGTTGGCGTCCTTCCACTTTAAATACTTATAGGGCCCCTATAAGAAGGTGGCGGCAATGGTGTAAACTACATAAGGTGGAAGATAAGAACCCGGAGGGTAAAGACGTAGCTAGATTTTTAGCTAGCCTATACATACAGAATAAATTTTCGTACAACACTATATTATTACATAAGTCAGCAGTGTCCACATATTGCGCAGCAACAGTAGCTGGCCTGTCTAACAACTTTTTTATCCATCAGGTGTTGAAAGCCATTTCCCATTCTAAACCAACATCTACCAAACTACCCATATGGGACATAAACACATTATTTGATTGGCTGAAATCATCTGTCTGTTCAGGTTCCCTTTTTGATCAAAGTAAACGTACTGCCTTGATTCTGTTACTTGCGTCTGGTCGAAGACTGCACGACCTCACCCTTTTAGAAGTCAGTAGCCAAGGATTTACGGAGTCTGCCGACTCCGTAACATTCTGGCCTAAGTTTGGGTCAAAAACGGATACGGCTTCACATAGGCAATCAGGTTGGCTCCTATTACGTCATCAAGACCCTAGGATCTGTCCAGTAGCGCATGTTAAGGAGTTACTCAGATTATCGGAGACCAGACGTCAGGACGGCCAGGTTAAATCCCTGTTTATCTCCATCACAGGTATAGTTAGGCCAGCATCCAAGACGATGATTGCAGGTTGGGTACGGTCGGTGTTTAAATTTGCAAAGATTGATGCCCCCCCTGGCAGCATTAGATCAGCAGTGGCTTCTCGAGGGTGGTTAGACAATAGGCCAGTACAAGAAATTTTAGAAAGGGGAAATTGGAGATGTGTGGAGACGTTCACTAGATTCTATTGCAGAGAGGTAAACAGACCTTTGAATGAGGGGACAGTGAGTGACTCTCTATATAACAATTTCCAGACAGTATAGTGCAATAAATTGCAGGCTATTATTGATTTAAAACCTTGATTGAATTATTGAATTCTCTACCCCTCGGATAAGGAGAGTCCTAGGTTTACTGATACAGAGAAGATCCCGAAGAGCTAAATTTGGATATGAGAAGATACCGAAAGGTTTTATATTATCCATTATTTATTGATACTTATTCACATTGCATTCTTGTGTGTTAAGTGCTTTTTCTCTGTTCACCAGCAGATATCAAACAGGTCTTCTATTACCTTGCTGTGTTTTCGAAGGCATATAATATGACTGTTTTGCATTAAGACAAAACAGGTATTATATGTTGGAGAAAACACAGCAAGGAGCCCAGGTGCTTGCTGATGAAGACTGCAATGACTTTTCGACGCGGACATGGCGCGAACACTCATGTAAGCGCCCTCTGGTGAACAAAAAAGGAAGGTATTTTCGGTTTGTCTATGATTTATCGATGGTTTTCTTGTATTTTCACAGATTCATAAGAATGACTTCTTCTATTACCTTGCTGTGTTTTCTCCAACATATAATACCTGTTTTGTCTTAATGCAAAACAGTCATATTAAACATTACCTTCAAAATGATTGTCTCGAAGTTACTAGAAGCCTGTCAGACGCATGGTGATCGCTGCTCCAATTTATTTTCAATTACAATCTAAACATTATTCTATTATACTGTAATTTAGTTGATCAACAATAATGGTTCATTTGGTAACAAATTCGATTCCCAACTCGGGTTATTGAGTTGTCGTGCGATCATTTTGTAGATCAATGAGTGGACTGAGCGGGGCCGATTGGTGATATTTGATAATGTATGTTGAGTTTGAGTGTGTGGTTGATTATTGTGTTTAGTTTATGTAGATTGTGTTGTACAAGTTGAATTTGGGTGTTAGACTTACCACTACTACTGTTATACCAGACACAAAAATAATCTCGTTGTCTGTGATAGCAGGCTCTACAAATTTAACAAGTTCCCTAATGAAATTAGAAATTTGCCTATACATACTGCTATTATAAAATCAGGATTATTTGGATGATAAACCAACCAGGAAATGAACTGTTCACTGAAATTGCTACCTACTCAAGTAAAATACTATATCTAGACTAAGTAGTTTTTTGTAAATAGACCAAAAAAAAGAGAAGCCCGCTGAGTTTCTTGCTGGAGTCTTCTTAGGCCGGGGACGCGTTTTGAATCGGTGGTCCATTTGCTCACTAACTTATAACATATTATTGATATTGCGTTTTGTAAGTGCCGTTTGCCGGTCTATACAGTGTTTTTCTAATTTTGTTCACTTGTGTCTAATAGGCGTTATATCCACACCTACTGGGAGAGACGAGCAAAGATACACAGACTGTTGCGCACGGCAATTGCTGTGAAACATTTCTAATATGTCTATTGCGTACTCGAAATACTATAAATGGAACTATTTACAATTCGAAAAACATATTCGTGAAACTTTGTCGCAAAAGTTATGTATTTGTATGTTATTGTTGTTTTGTAAATGTCAACTGGATGAACACAGTAAACATTATGCTTCTGGTTCTGCAGTAAGTAGTTCGGATGACTATAAATGAAAATCTACTTACGATTAGAATCGGTCCATATATTGAGGTCACATACACACACAGTAAGCACATACACAGAAAATAATAGGAGTTCAAAAGGAGAAAGTTTACACAGCACAGCACAGAAGAGAACACACGCGGCACTTTGATAGCAACGAATTTAAGAAAACAGAAAAACCAAATATTTAAATTGTAGAAGTTTAGATATTATAAATATTCCACAAATGTACTTCATATCTTATACATGCTTGATAATACACTTGTACTTCTCCACTGTGTATATTTTAATGTATCTGATCGGTTTACCTTTACACTGCCAGTTAAGAACATTCTAACTCCCAAAAATTACACTAATTAACCATTTTTACATGTGGGTAGTATGAAAATCAAGTATACCAGCCCAAACTTTTTTTCCCCGATTTAGGGGGAAAAGTGTGTAGTTTATCCTAAATATATTTATTTTATTTCAGAATTAATAATACACTTTAAACAGCCATATGATTACAATGTCAATGAAATACACAATATGTTTTCGTGTCAATGTAGTATTATTTTGTATATATAATTAAAGTTGGACGGACAACATAGTCAGAGTCGCGGGTACCCGTTGAATGTAGACCGCTTCCAACCGGTCGGATTGTAGGTTGATAGGGGAGGCCTATGTTCAGCAGCGGACGTGCTATGACTGATATATTGATGATGATGATATAACTTATAACATAGTAACGTGTAAAATATACTTAAATATATAAATTATTATATTTATACGTTATCTTATTGGTGTAATATACCGCGGTAGCCTTGTGTGGTATGGTTAATGTACTCCTTAGACGAGGTTTCGGGTTCGATCCCAGGTTTTACCATGACACACACCAATGACTTTTCGAAGTTCTGTGTGTATTTATCGCAGGTTTATAAGAGCCCGGTTAATTCCAATGGGCTCGTTACCTGTTACATTAAGACCTATACATAAACTGGCGAAATGTGGGCGCTAGCACCTCCGCCTACGCCTTCGGGTATATAGGCGTGAGTTTATGTTCTGTATACCTCTGTAGCCGCGATGCGCCTTAAACTGATATTTATCCTTATCCCCTTAGTCCCACACCCGAGGATTTGTCAGAGGCTACATTACCTTCGGGAACTGACGATGACGGCCCAAGACTGCTGTGCGGTTTTCGTCGATTCCAGTCAGAAATAATACCTTTGTTAACTGCAGCGGGAGGTATCCGAAGGAATTTTCGCACGCAATAACGAGGTATATGTCCACCATGATTTTGAGGTCCAAGCCTATGTCAGATCCTCATCTGGCAACCAGCATGTGTATGCAGCAGCAGGCGGCTTGCCTCCCTAAAATCTTGATAGTACCCACAAAACACCTTCATGTAGATATTATATAACACAATAAAACACTGTTTTCAATTTTCCAACCTCATCAAAAAAGTGGCCAGTATACTTATTTACCACCTTAAAAAACTAATCACACAATCATAAATAAGCAACTCAATTTCATCAAAAACGTCATTAACTCGAAGTGAAATGCTATTAATAGAGGCAAAACGAAATGTCACATCATATCGATCACTGCCTGCTCTCTATCATTAAGCGGTGTGAATATAAATATCGTGAGCCCTCACGCAAAATAACTAACGCACGTACTAGGCTTGTGATGTAGTTAAAGATCTACTATATTGTAGCTATCATTCATAATGTAGGATTTTTTGATTTGTAGTCCAGCCTGAGAGTGATATACAGTAAATTTATTGGTTAGGCTATTGTTCACTAAAATAAAATATTACTTCGAAAAACCAGTAGATAATGAGTGATTCTCTTTGCATGTAACAGAACAAAGTGAATTTATGGTGTTGATATCAACAATCAAATCTGCGGTTAACCTTTTTTAGAACCTTAGCTGTTTTACGCATTGAACTATTATTATAAAACCCAAGAAATACACGCTGACGACGACCCTCCAATTTAACAGTAATCGACGCACTTATACCTCACCATAGTATAAGTTATGCAATAAAATATGTGTACAAATGAACTGAAATATGTATCTGTACTTGATTTTTCGCATATCCAATCTACACCACAAAATTTTACTACTAATTATTGTTCTGTACTTTCCGTCCATCCTAAGGCTTCCTGGAAGAGATCGTTATTGGCGATAAGGCCGCCCATTGTGCATGCAACTTTTTACTTATTACTGCACTGGTAACTTTATCCTTTGGTGTATAGTGAAGAATTATCGACCTAAAAAATAAATACTACTAATTTTTATCCTATCCTGCTATAACATTATAAATATGAAAGTTTGTGAAGATGTTTCAATGTTTGTTATTCAATTACGATTGAACGACTGAACAAACTAGCCAAAATTTGGTACAGGGCTAGATAACACGACTGGAATCTGGAATAATACGACTGGAACGACAAAAGGGGCGTGCACAGAGTACAACATAAATGCAAAGTTAACTAACAAACCCATTTAATTTTTAATAACCTCTAAGAAAAAATAAATTTCGCTATCTAATATTATAGTTTCGCTTCAAACTACGCGACATGCCTAAATATAATTTGAGTTTCTTCAACACAGCGCGAGTTTGTAATGGTAATTGGGAGGGTGTGGCCAGGAAAACACAGTTTATGTACACATATAGTACACAGTACACAAGTACATCACAGAGTAGGGTAGCATAGAGGTAAAGTTCAGCGAACTCAGTATAATGGGCTATAATTTTTCCCATCATTGGGCAAAGGTAATTGGTAAAACATGTAGCGAGGTGGGTTATTTTATTTATTTAGATAAATTGTTCATTCCTTATAGATTTGTCTTGCACAGTTGACGTTTAATATAAAAAGAAAATAAAAAGTTACTATTATTTTTCTTAATCTTTGCCGGAATGCAACTACTTTATTTTGACAGTCAAGTATTTTGTTATTCAATTTTTAAAAGCTGTTCTAAAATCTTTTGAAATGGAGGAGGATATTTTTACGGGATTTATAAATCCTGTACCTACATAGTTTACATACGCGCAAGTTTTCGAATTATATCATAATTTCAAAGGGTTTTTTAATATCTGCCAATTATCAAATCTTGTCTAGCATTTATATATCCTAGAAGTGACTTATGAAACGTAGAGATAAGACTAAAAGATGGTTGATTCTTTTAGTCCTGTATTGGTCAACTGATCACAATGTGCTTCGGTTCAAGAGCCGTAGGCAGAATTAAAAAGTCCTGTACCTCAATCCGCAATGAAGTCACCCCTCTGATATTTCTACTCTATGTAATATTTCACGCGCCACTAAGACGCTGTGTACAATTATCACTAATTCGGTAATGTGTCTGTCTGTCAATCTGTGTATCAATGTTAGACTGTGGTTACACGAAACTACACGCTAGAGGCGGAGTTCATATGCTAATGTGTTTATAAAAATATTGTGTATTGTACTTATTACTCGTTGGCGGAGGTTAATTGCTATTTTCCTATTTTTGAAGACCTGTCACTTATCGTTGTAATTTATTTAGATGTAATCGTTTTGCTTACTTTTAAATACTATTGTCATATTGATTGAAGTATTATGCCAGTTATATTTTTAACGTTATTCAGTAAAACCTGATCGGGTCAACTGTATTAGAAAATTAATTGAAAACAGCAATATATGGGTGACAGACAGGCACACGGTCTACCTGATGGCAAGTGGTCACCGTGGCCTATGGACGTTCGCAACACCGGAGGCGATACACTCGTGTTGCTAATCCTGTAGAAATCTTTTGCACTGACGACACAGAATGTCTCTGTTCTTACAGGTGTTGCGACACGAGTTTTATTCCTCTGGTGTTACACTCGCCCATAGGCCACGGTAACCACTTACCATCAGGTGGGCCGCGTACTTGTCTGCGACCTAAGTTGTATAAAAAACCCTTCACCGTTTCCGGTTTTAATGTGTGAGAATTCTCACTATAGGCAGGAAATTCTCCCTGCCTATGTTGAGCGGCGCGCTGATAAAAAATTAAACTGATTAGATGAACTGAGGGGAGCTTATTGCCGCCAATCTGGCACTTTATAAAAAAATGGCTCCTTGCTTTGCTGTGTAAATTGCAAGGAAATGAATTACGTGCTTAGCCGCACAAGCACTATCAATTAACGTCTTGGAGAGTATCAGACGACCTGTTTCTTTTTTTTTCATTTATGGCACCTCAATTTGATTTCACCTCACCTGATCTCTCGCCTTTCCTCGCCTGATTCCTGTCTAAAGAAAATATAATAAGTATATAATTAACAAGATTAAAATGGTAGAAAAGTAATGTACCATTACATTACACAGCAAGATTGAAATAATATTATTAAACATGTTAGTTCTAGCCTGTTTCTAATCATATATAAATACGCCTTTCTCCTTTCCGGAGTAGGGTAAATTAACAGTCTACCATTTGCTTGAATTACAAACTATAATTGAAATTTCTAATCATGTTCTGGTCTAAAAGCCGGAACACACAAATCAACAAAATATTTCCTCCTTACATAATAAGCATACTGATTCATCTCGATTCAAATTGATAGCTTGTAATGTATTCAATTGTGTGTGATTGATGTTGTGAGCCGTCGACTTTATAGAGACCACCCATCATTATCCGGTGACAACGTAATCCCCTGTTCTCTCACATTCAATAACAACACGCTGTTATCTACAGGGTGAGTTTACAGCTGGGTAATGTTCCTAAATCACGGAACACGTAATGTGGACGGTTATTTCAGTATCTATTTAACCTAAAAGCATATTATTATGCTTTTTAAACTTCTATATTATGGAAATTTTATGTGTTGCGTTTATTAAGTTATGGTGGATTTGTTTCGTGTTTCAACCCGAAGGGCAATTATTGAATTCAAAAAGAGAAGATATTATGAAACCTGGAGTAGGACAACTAAACTCATAATATGATAGAACGAGACTTAATCGTGTACTATAAGTAAAAGAACTACTTGTACTTACCCCGAAGTTTCGGACGTGACATTTCGTTTATGGTCTCGAGAGGACTCGTAGGACGTAACGCCACTTCCGAAACGTCGGGGTAAATATATCCCCAAAGGGGTAGGCAGAGGTGCTGGCACACACATTTCGCCAGTTTGCGTTTAGGTCCCAATGTAATAGGTTGTCATTAACTGGGCACTTATAAACCTGCGATGAATACACACATAACTTCGAAAAGCATCGAAAAGTCATTGGTGTGTGCCATGGTAAAACCTGGGATCGAACCCAAGATCTCGTCTCAACAGTCCATTACCCATACCACTAGGCTACCGCGGTCTAACATATACTTAGGTCTAAAGAACAACGATAAAATTTATAACTAACATGAAAAAATAAAAAAATATACTAACATATACTTATGTATAGTTCACTGAGAAGCCCCTCGTTTTGTGATAATTGTTAGTGAAAATCGTGTAACTTCAGGATAACCAAACCAAAATATATATATTTTTTATCTAAAATACGTCAATTTTTATGCACGCAAATGATCATCCTCTGAACCTTTTCCCAACTCGATTGGGATTGGCGTTTCTTATCTAACTGAGATGTGGCTGAACTTCGACATTTTCCGTGAATCGAGTGACATCTAACCTCCACAACCAATTAGCGATATGAAAGTTCTGTAGTTGAACTAGTTGGACTTATAACTACTCGTAACGACTAAAATAGATGTTCGTATGACAATCGGGACCGTCGGCTTAAAGTGCTCTTTGAGGGATGATCGGATTAATGCATATAGATAATATTCATGCATACAAATACAGCACTGAGTGGGCATCGAATTCGAGCCTCATTAGTAACAGTTGCGTTCACTACCACCTCGCCACAGAGGTTTTCATTGCACGCTTCATTAACTAAATATTAGGTAATAAAGGTTTCCCTAGTTTTTTGAGACACTCATTCCTTTCCATCAGGTGAGCCAGGTGTGTATCTGCGCAACACACATACTAAAACAAAACAATAAAAATGCACATACGGTAAAACTATCCTAGAGGAACAAAGTCTGCAAGTGACATATACATATACCTTTGCACGTCAGCTATGCGTGAGAAAGTGGCAGAATGTAATATGAACTTTGACAGAAATATATATTACAGTGATGTCAATGTCTCTATACTTTGTGGGTACTTATGGTAATTTTAATAAAAGTTGACAATTAACTTTTTAACGAATGTAAAAACGAGATTAAATGACTTGTACGCCTCACGAACTACTAATGATCAAATAATGACTACGGGACTAGGCGTAACTGGAACAGATTAACCTCTTCATTAGCATAACAACTTATTTAGACCTAAACCTATCATTATTTTACAATTTCTTTCAACTTAGGATTTACTGTACCTTGTTTACATTCATATGCAGTAATTAAAATAGTAATTGAGATATTCACATATAGTTTACACATTGAATATCCGTTGATTAAAAGCTCGTTTGTGTTAACCGATAATGTTTTTGTGTTTGTAAACTGCTTTAATTACTGACTCATTACAAAAGGTATATATTACATGTATCCGTAATACACTTGAATGCTCCATTCACAAACGGCGCCGTCGTCGACATATTTGTTTAATAAATACACTTCTGCAAAATAACTAAAATCGCTGTTTCAAAATAGGTATTTTTGATCAAATATAGATTTTTTTAAACAGCTATTTGACACAAAACTTGTTGTGCAAAATTAAGTAGCTTAATTTTTTACTAGTAAAGTGATTTTTTTAATCTTGGCACGTCAATTTGACTTCACCTCGCCTGATCGTAAGCTGAAGGCAACGTCTCAGGAAAGATCGTCACCATTACCAATACGTACAGTGTTATAATGGTGACACTCACGTTTGACCTCATCAAATGCTTTTTCACGCTCCCCCCCCTAAAGGACCCGGGACTGTGTGAAGAAGGAAATACGTGCACAGGGGGTTTATTCCAAAGCTTCAGCGTACGTGGAATGAAGTCCTGTGAGTATGAGATTTTCGACGATCCTCAGCGCCCATCTTTGCATCGAGTCGAAGGGTCGAGAAAATCTTTGATGCTATGCCGGTCTACATTTATGTAACATTTTACCGTGACCGTGTCCGTGCGTGCGTGCGTGTCCGTCGCGTATTCAGCTGCGTGATACCTTAAATGAAACCATCGATCGACTGGTGGCCGTGTCAGCACACCACTACTTTATGTGCCCAAGTGCCACAAGTTGTTAGGTCTACGCTCAACATCATGTCGTGATGTCACAGTCCGATCCACTGTTCATGTTTGGACGCACCATCGTAGCTATTGGTGTGTGACACCCCCGTGTAGTGAGTTGCACACATCCATAGACCAAGATAACCACTACCCATTACGTGAGCTATGGACTTTAATGGATTAAAAAAATTGCTAGATTTATAAAATTCTTGTTCAACTCGTGGATAGGACAACAAAATAGTTGATGGTAATTTCCATATTACTAGCCATCATCCCCATACACGCTGCCCTCATTAGTTTTCACTCATTAACCTCCAACATGGCCCTCTCGATAAATCACTCCGCACACTATACATTGGTTTACATTCCACTGCTGGCCGTAAATCACTGCCCCTCTCATTACCGAACTAATGACGCATTGTAGCGAATATAAGGCTAATTGATAAAGATATATGGTGAAGAAAATTTCAACACCAAAAAGACTTCTTAGTAAACAGAAGAATTGAATAAAATCGGTGTAATAAAATTGTGGACACAGACTTCGACGTGAAAACTAAGTTTCTTTTTTAAATCATCAAATAAATCAATTATACTTCATCTTACCTGATGGGATGGTAAGCTGAAGGCAAAGTCTTAGAAAAGAAAGCCAATATTACAAAGTCGGTTGGGGATGTTAGGACTCGAACCTACTAAAAAGCATGCCGTCGGGTCTTTAGTTGTTGGAGGCGAAATTGTAGCCTTTCGAGCGGGTGTGGAACCTTGTATGTGATCGGGACTAAAACAATGATGATGATGAATGTAATATTTCAAAGAATTACTCAATCGTGAGAAGAGACTCAGGAGTGCTGGAGTCTTTTTGTTTACCTATCTTTCGAGCGAAAATTTGTGGACCCTACTGTTGCTACCGAGTCGGACTCTAAAATCATACTAGAGTTTGTTACAAGGGAGCTGTTTAAGTCATTTGCTTAGATGCAAAGGTCAATTACTACTAGTCAAACAGACAAACAAGACAACTTGAAAGAACCGGGCACGGAGGACCGAACTATATAGATGACGGAGATGTAACAGTTAGATTTCTCTATACAAAAATGCGTGGCCAGTTGCGGGTGTGAAGGGAGACGCGCGGGGACATGTAATCACACCCCTCCACCCGCGTGTTTGTACCCCTCTGTTTAAACCCCTCCTCCTTCCAAGAAATCCATCTACCAGAACATAGCGAAACTGGAAACGAACGTGACATGCAATTTTCATTGTAGTTTGACTACTGGCCACTAAGCGCTACAAAGAATTCTAGAACTATCTATGTTATGAATGTTTATTTCCTTAAACTTATCTCGGAGGAAGATTCTTGGGCCCAAATTATAAATTACTCGCTCAGCCCATTTTTGAAGAATAAATATTGCATTTAGAAGTAAATATAGAAGTGGTCTCGCTATAATAATAAACAACACTTATTTTAAATAGGGGTATTGTTTTTGAAAATTGGTACATCTGTTGGTATAAGGGCAAATCATTTAGTTTCTCTACATGGTTTAGTCATAGCCCGGTAGATGGCCTAGTTAACTTTATTTAAAATTCAAAATTTCAGTTAAATTAACTATTTATAAATAAAACGACATTTTTGAAATCATTAATGAACTAAGACAAAATGATTGTGGTGAAAATTTCACAGTATGCATTGAGTATTATTACAACTACGATACATGAAAGACAAGATTACTTACATCTATTCTCCACTAGATGGTTCTATTAGGGTATTTTTTTTATAAAAATTAAAATATAAATCCAGGGGACTTACAGATGAAATGTTACACCATCAGTATGTTTAGACAGTTTTCCTGTACAATTTTTACATCCTGACACCACACACTTCATGACGGAACACGATGAAAACTATTTTATTCTGCAATTTTTTTAAGAAAAATTACATCCGTACCCAATGCCGTGACACGAGAACTGATGAGTGACGTCAGAGCCTAAACTTCGTCCCTTTCTAACATTACCCCGCCCGTTCGACTCGACTGAAATCTTATGACTCATTTGCCTTTGCAACAACTCCGCTTACTTCAATTCTCCATGGAACCGGGGTTGTGGATAGAAGGAAACACTAGAACAGGTGAGGGATTATGGTGTGGATGGAAAGACTCACCGAAACGTTAGAAAACCAGACCAGTGCAAACAGCCATATTCATGAATGCAGCTTTTTCCACTGAGCGGGGATCGGACCCACGCCCCGTGCGTAGCAGTCGCGTGCACTACCGTCACGCCACGGAGGCTGTCATATCCATACTATCCATAGTTCATATCCATATCCATAAATAAATATATAAATCCGAAAGTAACCTTTCTTGTCTGTTACGCGTTCAAGCCCAAACTACTCGTATTTGAACCTTGCAGTATCGTCAAAATGGAGGATATTCGTACAGGTTGTTTGGTCGCGATAACCGGCAACCACCAAGCCGCAGGCAATAGGTATATATTCACTCATATAAATATTGAAACGTGCATATTACAAGTAGTGATACAAATATAGATTAGACATATTATCCAAACGTGCATGTACGTATGTTGAGTTTGTTAATCGACGCGTATGGCCAGAGGCGATCGGGCGTATGTTCGGAGTATGATATCATAAACAGGATAAGACAGACTTGACTGGGATTTTAATATAACAACGGTTTACGGTTAATATACTCTGTCAGTTTATCCCGCCTAGGTTTTCACGCACGCCGTCGATAGGTCTTTGAATGCCGGAAGTGATATTATACAAGACATATCTCTCGCACCCCGGCAGACACGGGAACATCTCTTTTGACATGACCCCGTTATCCTAATGTGGGAACCATGGTGTCCCCATCTTGCCCCCCGGGTATGGGAAGACGCACTTCTGCAAGGATGACAGGCAGCTCCACTCGTCACCGACCCACACTCATGGAGGAGGGAGGTTATTCTGCGACCTCCAACGTCCGAGTCGCCTCCGCTCATCGCGAGCAGTGCGGGCCCGGAGTTTTCTTTGGAGCCGCTCCGCCGCTTCTTATTCGAGCTTCACTGGCTCGTCCTATATCTGATACTCTACCCTATCTGAGCCTCTAACCTTTACTTTTTTCGAATATTTTGGCAGGCATATAGTTATAAAGAATTCCTGTTTTCACTATAGATTTCGCTCAGGACTATTACTATTTCCATAAAATAAGACACTGCAATGTTTTTGTTTTCTCTTATCATAATCTCAGCATTAATCCTGTCTGTATCAATAGCCTGCTTTGCGTCAAAGTTTCGTTCGGTAGTCAGCCTGTGTAATGCCTCACAAATGATAGGTATGGGCTTGAACATTGAAGATGTCCAAGTCAGGGACATTGAAGACTAGATTGACCTGCATAGGAAATAATGCAAGTAGATCTTATCCATACAACATTGCCACGCGACGTGCTCCCGCGTATACATCGAGTCTAAGTCGGCTATTTGCGCGTCACACGCATGCCCCAATTAAGCACATCTGTGGTGTCGCAAACATACATACGTGTATATTGTGTTTGTGTATGTGGGCACTAATGGTGAAAGAAATGGGAGAGACACGTGTAACAAAATGTGGTGTGACGTCATGGGAACAGTCCTAGCGGTTTTCTTTGCATCATAACAGTATCATGTGTGTTATGCTTAGAGTAGATTAACCCAATGTGCCGATTATAAGCAGATTTTTTAGAATTTTTTTTTCAATATCGACAATAGCGCTTACTTATGGCGGCATTTCATACGTTACCGAAATATTGATAATTGGACTAATGAGTTTAGTGTAGTATTGTAAACTTTTGACTTGTATACATCGAATAAAATTACTCCTGTAGAGATGGAAGTAAAAAAAATGAAAATAAAATCGGCGGATACAGCCAAAGGGTTGCAGCAACATATCAGGTATAGGGAATAAAGCAATAGCTTTAGCTACTGATTGAGTATATTATCAAATAGCTTCGGTACTATTCGTACTTGTGCTAACAGTTCATACTTAGTGAAGAGCGCCCCAAAGCTTGCTAATGTGTACTCTAAGATGTTTTAATCTTAGATTGATGTTAATAACTGAAACGTTTACCAAGTATATTAGCTTTATGTATGGAGCATGAGAAATCAAATTTTAGAAACAAGAAAAATACCAATCACTTAGGCTATGGTTAAATGCTGTACATGAATGATGTTCTGATGAGCTCTTCCAATTAATCCCACCCTCCCCTTTCCTACACAGGACAACACGTGCAGGGCTTAGGTGTCACTCGCATACGGTACAGAATATTCCATCAAGAACCAAGCGGTTCGGTGAGTCTTTTCTCTGCCGTACCATTAAGTCCTGGAATTCCTTGCCGGCGCACATGTTTCCTTCTTCCTACAGTCCCGGGTCCTTTAAGCGGGGCGTGAAAAAGCATCTGATGAGGCCGTCAAGCTGAGCGCCACCATTGTAGCACTGAACGTGTTTGCAATGGTGACCCTCTTTCATGGGACTTTGCCTTCAGCTTAACATCAGGCGAGGTGAAGTCAAATTGACGTGCCATAGATAAAAAAAAAAAAAAAAAAAAACATAGACTACTCCCAAAATCAATCACGCCAGAGTGAATAAACAGTACCTACCTTGAAAACGTTGTCACAGGAACTAACCAATGGATGGATACGCAGGCGATACCAAGAGAGAAGTAGCCCTAATCAGAATTAGCCATAATGAGAAGTAGTTCATTAGCGAATCGGTTACCCTAATGAGAATTAGCCCTAATGCGCCTAAACCAGTTATACAATAAAAAAGAATTACACATCTACTCACATGATAATTTTATTTTGTACCAGTTACAACTAAATACCAGATCAAAAAACCTAGTACGACACAAGATGACATGATAAAAAATAAGACAGTGATTAGGAAAAAGTTTCGACCTAGGCAGGTATCCATTCCATGCACAGGACCCCGGATACGAAAAGGCGAATTATCTGGGCCTCTATCGGGGTTTCTCCTTGGTTTATCTATTGAGGAAGTCATGTTCAGCTCTCTCTCTCTATGGTCTGTGGAAAAAACAGAAATATGATAAGATTAAACTTAAAACTAGGGTAAGGTAAGTAATTTGACAAGATTTTCGTCAGAAAGACGATGGAAAATGAAATAATTTCAACGTAAATGAATAAGATATCGTTACATCAGAAGCTTTGAATACTTCTATTAATTTCTTCAATTCATACATTATTTTTTAAAACGTAATAGTGTTTATATCTCAAGTATTTACAAAACCAATACTAGGTATGATTAATTGAATGGAAAAAGCAGAGCCCGGAGACAAAAGAACCGGGATTGAAGCAAAAATGAAGAAGAATTATAGTAAATATTGATACAAACCTACACAAGTCCGTCAATTATATTCTCAGGCACTAAGTTAGTTCCTTTATTTATTTCAGGTACAGGCATAGCCGGTATTCCACACGTTTGTAAGACGGATTATCTGATTACTAATTACTAAATAGTTGTTTACAAATAATCCTATAACATTGCAGGTTATAGTAGCTTCACAGGTACATTGACAGCGCAGACAATGTGCGGCTGACAGGAGACATAGACGTATTGTGATCAGTGTGACCAGACTCCTCCCAACACAATATTATTATTCACCTGTGTTATTCATGGAAGTGTACAAGAAGTTTTGATATATATCCAAATCGTTCAATATATAAAAATGAGTTGCAAAATGTGTTGGTAAGCGCATAACTCGAAGACGACCGGACCAATTCGAGTGATTCTTTTTTTTATTTGTTCCTTGAACTCTACGGAAGCTTTTTATGGAGCAGCGGGAACGGGATCAGAAATACAAGCAGCGGGAACGGGATCAGAAATCCACGCGGGCGGAGCCGCTGGCGTCAGCTAGTTAATAATATAATGTTTATGATAATTTGTTTTCTAATTAAATACAATGAAGTTTCTACTCAAGGCTACAGACATCAGTCGTCATTTAAACGAATTACAGAAACTTTAAGTGTTATTATTAAGTAGTATACTAAATTATGCATACATTTTTAACCACCATGAAACTATTTTTTCTATTCTCTCAAGTCAAAAAAAAATACTCGTTGAATAGTTTGGTTCTCAAAGGAATTATTTGCATCGTATGCGGGTGACATTTAAGACCTTCTCGTCTTGTTCTATGTATGAAAGATGGGACTAAATGCAAATTTTCATCGGAACATTCGCCGTAGTATAGGCGGTAGTAAACCGTCACGAAGGTTATGCCTCTCAACAGCCGCAGAGGCTCGATTAAGGCAGAAGAGGGAGGTTAAGAGAGTTTCTGTGCTGTCAGTGCAGAAGATAAAGGAGGGTACCTACTCACCGCGGGAAACAAAACACAATCATTAGCTGCGGTATTCTGTAGGGCGGAGGTACTTCCCAAGTTTGACTTCTCAATTAGGACGGGAGATACCGTCATGTCCTACCTTCGTATACCAGCTTTTAGATGAAGTAAGCTTGGTCCTCAAAAATCATGGGGTTCCAAAAACCTTAAAAAAACCAAAAACCCCGCACATACAGTGTTTATCTACTATTAAAATCAACCATCGTATGAACGTAAACTTTCAGCCATGTTCAACTATCTGCTATCTAAAGTGCCTAATAGCTTCTAAAAACAAACACCAACAATGCACTTTATATAAATAATCACCAGCCATTATCCAGAAAATTGAGTTACCAAAAACGACATTAACATAAAATTTTATCTAAATCGGTCGATCAGTTCCCGAGGTTGGCATATACATACGAACGTTTAGATGAGCTGTAAGATAGACGCGATTAACGCACTCGACCTCGTTCTATGAAAGACTCTATTCATCGTACATTAATATGGATATTTATAGCTGCATTGGGGATAAATGTGTGGCTTCGCTTGTAAAGGGGCCATTTGGAGACAGCGACGCAGTACGTACTTAGTATGTGTGTCATGTCATATTTTAGGTCGCGAAGTAACACTTATGAATAACATAAATCACTTCTATTTGTAACGCAACAGATTTATAGGTCCTCAAAATGTATGGGCAATTCGTTATCGACGCAATGGTTGCTTCGTAGTTAAGTAAGTTAGTCTTACGATCGAGACGTCCTAGGTTCGAAAGCTTTTTTCCCCATATAGGAATCCCCACAGATACTCCCCGTTGATCTATATTACTTTTGGTTAAATAAGATTTAGGCTATCAAAGGATAGTATATCCTAAGGTATCCAGGAACTCTACCACGGGACAGGAACGCTAACTCTACAGGAAATATACCGAGGTAGCCTAGTGGTATGGGTAATGGACTGCTGAGATGAGGTCTCGGGTTCAATACCAGGTTTTACTATGGCACACACCAATGACTGTTCGATACTTTTCGAAGTTATGTGTGTATTTATCGCAGGTTTATAAGTGCCTGGTTAATGGCAATAGGCTCGCCACCTATTACATTGGGACCTAAACATAAACTGGCAAAATGTGGGTGCTTGCACCTCTGCCTACCCTCTCGGGGATATAGGTGTGAGTTTATGCTGTTATGTATCCAGGAACTATTGGAGCCCACTGTACATTGCTTGTTAGGATAGAAGTATAGAACACAGATGAAAGAAATTCACTTTACAATTATATATTGTACGTTTCTTTACCTATGTATATATGAACTACTAATAAATAGTATTATTTATATCACTAAAGTGTTTTATACCAACATAATTATGCAGTAAACTTCTCAAGAATATTATTCCTTGTCAACGCAACAGCGACGCACACACGCGAGGGGATCACATTTCAGTGAACACAGAAACATTATTTCACAAGAATTAAGGATAAAGACTCACGAAAGGAACGAAAGAACTTATTTGCTAGGTTTACCCATTGGGTTAAATACAGATCTATTATTAAAGTATACAAATAAACCACGAGCCGCGGTAGCCTAGTGGTATGGGTAATGGACTGCTGAGACGAGGTCTCGGGTTCGATCCCAAGTTTACCATGGCACACACCAATAACTTCGATGCTTTCCGAAGGTATGTGTGTATTTACCGCAGGTGTATAAGTGCCCGGTTAATGGCATGGATATCTTTCATCCATTCGGTTCATTTAATGACTTTAACATCTAGAAAACAGTGTGCTGGTATACTGGTATACCTATATAAAAGTAAGTCCCTAGCCTCTAGTCAGGCAGCTTCGAGAGTCATCCAGTCTAACTGTCAAAGGACACACTGAAAGATATTCCCTTTGAGACCTGCTCGAAAATGTACACCGGCGGATAGGCGGCAGAAAATCTGCAGTGACGTTTGGCCTGCGAATGCCACCTTTGTGTATCGATTTCAATAGCAATCGTGTAAAGCAACTGTCTGACAAAACGCATCGGAATGTACGGAACTGAGTTTTATAACATTACTGGGAAAGTAGGTATCATGAAAAGATTAAAGCGTAGAAATATGAACTCCGAGCACATACCGTTCAGCACGCCTCTCTGTCGCACTGATTGGTTTTCCTTACCGCTTACACTAAAGCGACGCATGTGGCCTTATGGAATTTAAATAAAGAAGTGCCGACTTCCAAGACGGTAGTTGAACCCGCGACCTTACAGGGCCATCTCAGGGCTCTGAGCTAGATACTAAGAAACGTCTTGGAGAAATCGAAATTCTACTATACTTAGCAAGCAGATTAGTTGGCCATTGGAGCCGAAAGGTTCTCGAATGGAGCCCACGTACTGGTAGACAAGGTGTGGGATGGCCCCCCGCGAGATGGTGGACGACATAGTCGAAGCCACGGAGACCCGTTGGATGCAGACTGCCTTTAAACGATCGGATTGGAGGTCAAAAGAGGACATCCTATGGCTGAAATGATGATGATGAAGGACTATGCTATGAGTGGGGGTGACGCTGGATTTAAATATATAAGGAAAATTAGCATACCAATTGCTTTAAAGTTAAGGCTTATGGTGCACTAAAGATTCCATTTTTATTATTATACATCGAAACGTGTGATAACTCTCGGAATTAATATTATCGGACTCCAATCGACTTAAACGCACTCCATCTTTGAGTCTTTAGCAGCTGTCGGAGAAGAATATGTCCCTCGTACCCCAACCGATCGATGCCATCTTTTGTCATTTTAACTAAGTAATGATTTCATCCATCACAGATAATCCGCTAGGAATACAGTGGGTCAACTTAATCGAAATCTAAGACATTTTCATCTCTACTATGTAAATTATACCTACTATTGCATTGCGATCGGCTCCCACAAATATTCTACCCGATGTTCGGTGAAATAGTTAAACAACTTCAATGTACTAGCCGCTAGTTTCGTACACTTGAGGCCCGAGAAAATAGGCCATCCGTATATCATACAGGCAATAAACGTCTGAGGATAAATGTCGTAGGCATAGCCTGAAATGTGGACAGTAAAGGGAATATCGCTGAGAATATTCCTATACCTACAGTTGGAATTGATAGCAATCGATTGGTAACAGGATAAATATGGTCAAAATTATTTATGTAATGTGTCCTAAATCTTGCTTTCAGTTTTAGAAAAGTTTTCACAGAACAGACAATCTGTCGGTGAATCTAGAAGTCAATCTGTAAGGTTTTCTCGTTTTCTTTCCATTAATGAAACTGTTTCTTGATATCTCAGTCTAATTACTTAACAAAGCAATGCGAAAGTTAAGTGAAAATCTTTACATATAGATAGGGGCATATTGCAGCTGTGTCATTCTACGTAAGAACGTGTTTTATAGACATTATCTTTTATTAGATTACTTGTACTTTTTAGACTGTGATTTTTGTGAGACTCGAACCTCTTTGCGTGCGATCCCGTCAGGAATACAAAACAATCAGATTCTTTCGACTCCACCCATAGCTCACCATTAGGCAAAGCGAAGCCAGCTTGACGTGACTCACATGAAAAATAAAATATTATTCCCAGTTCAGCAGGACTGTGACCGTACCTATATGCAAATGAGCCGCCTTTCATCTGATTCAATTACCGGGACTCCCCCTGTTAAACTTAATTGAGACGCATGATCTCGTGCATGAAAATAATCTAATGTCCATCGAGAAAATGAAAACGGTAAGGTTTTGTGTGGATGCGCTTAACTCTATTAGAAAAGTAGGGGAGCCGCTGAATTTGCTTGGTATTTGTAATTTTAATGTAATTTTGAGGCATTAAAGTTCCGTCTACGCATTCACTTTTTTTCAATTAAAAAAAAAATGTATTTATATGCTAGAAACGCGTCTGTCAGAATATTTGCAAGCTTATTGTGAGTCTTTATAAAAATACGATACAGGTAAGTATCGATATGTAAGATATAAGTAAATGTATCATACCTACTATATTACTCGTAGGAGATACATACATACTTAATAATGATTTCGCCTTGCATTTAACACCTTGGGTACACACAATAATACGGGCATTAAAAATGGTCTATTCTAGTTTCAATTCAAAACATTGTACAGTATAAGAAATACTCCAAAAACGATTTCAGATATCTCAACGAAGGGCTTTCCTCTTATTGATTCTTCATCATATTCTCGTTCTCATATGCCTTTTGTACCTACTTTTTTAAATGGGACACGTCAATTTGACTTCACCTCCCCTGATGGTATAATAGTGGCCTAATTACAAACATGTACAGTGTTTCAATGGCGGCGCACAGCTTGACGGCCTCATCAGATCTCTTAAAGTGGCAATATATTTATGAGAATTACTTCTAGTAGCATAAAATATACAAACTGCAATATTGTCCTACCCCCAAAAAGTTTTCATCATTGAAAATTTCATACAACAAAGCTGGGTACCTTCTGCTGGCCACAAGTGTAATAACAAGTAATGTAAAGTGCCGACCGGCGCGCGGTAGCATGTAGCAATTGAGTTTCTTAACTATTCCCTCCTCGGACTGTAACCGTCTTCATTGTACTAACTCGGAGGGAGGATGATTTCTCGAGGGTAGACTTAAGACCTTTCAGATGTGGTGTTAACGCTATGATACTTCCCGACAAAATGTTTTAGCGACGTTAAAAAGTTGTTGGTTTTCCTGATTGTTGTTTTCACACCTGCACTTACTTGTGAAACTGGCTGGTTACGTAAGGTGAAGTGAGCTGTAAAGGTATGGCAATCCCATTTCCAATATCAATGATGTATTGATAAGAATTAAAATTTTAACCGACCGACTAAGAGAAGGCCAGAGGAGGCTTATGGTTTTGACAGGTTATTTCGGGTGCCCGGCGTGGGAGACGCCAAAGCGGGTCCTAGTGGTGGCCCTTGGAGCACGAGGTCTTTCGTTCGCCGCTTTACTAACAGCGATGGTACGATAGAGTACGGGCCGCACTGCCTGTGATGAGTGGAAGCGACTCAGACGTCAGAGGTCACAGAATGACCTCAGTCTCCCATAAGCGCGGGCCTGGACGTGACGGGTGAGCCGCCCGTACGCTTCATCATATCCGGGCACCATGGTTCCCACATTAAAGGATGGGGATCATCTCAAAGAGATGTCTCCGGGTCTGCCAGGGTACGAGAGATATATCTTGTTTTAATCTCACCTCCTGCATTCAAAGACGGCGTGTGTTTTAGTCGGTTCGGTCGACATATCACCTAGTTACACCGACTTTGGTGGAGGGACCTTCTATCTGTGTAGGTTATCTTTGAAAATTACAAACTTTCATGTCATATTTACACACTTTTAGCCCTTTTATCTAATATAAAATGATGAACCATATCCTTGCCAAGCTTTAGCCTATATCTACACAAAATTTCATGACGAAGGATACGATGATTTAGGCGTGGAAACGTAGCAGACAGAGTTACTTACGCATCTAATAAAATATTAGATACTTTACGTGATAATATATAACAATAATAGTATGAATAACAAAAACGCCTGAAACATCCCTTGTATAATCATAATTATTGTAATAGTACGTTAGCTTAAATGTTACTGTTCGTTACATTTCGAGTTTATCTTACTCCAGGTGAGAAACTAGATCGCATTAACTCTTCCACAGTTATCCTGACAGCCCAGTTTCAACGCCATTTGCTTAAAATAGTTAGAACTGAGTACAGTCCCGGATAGGGATTAGGGAATATAACTCCCATGGTGCTGACGTCGTTCAGCACTAGTGGATTTACTCAAACATTTGCTAAAAGTCGAATAGTAACAAGTGCCTATATCTATATTTACTGTTAATATTCGTTTCGAAGAGTGCGTTAATACGTTTATATGGCTTTCATGGAAGTGACTGCCGTTGTAGGTGTTATAGGGATGTAAGAATCAAAGGGTTTAGCAAATTATTGAATCTGGACTGAGTTAATGTTTGTAAGTAGACCAAAAAAATAAAGAATAGTCTGTGAGTTTCTTGTCGGAGTCTTCTCAAGCCGGGGCCGCGTTTCGAACCGGGCGGTGGTCCATTTACCAATCTAACCCATTTTGATATTATACGTTATGACGTTTTGTAAGTTCCCTTTAGTGGTTTATACAGAAAAAAATATTTTTGATTTTAAAGTTAAGGTAATGTATGTACAATTAATTGGTAGCTCCTCTTTGAATTCTGCGGAATAATGGAGTATGGTAAAATTCCAATCAATGTTATTTGTACCCCTTGTCTATAACTCTGTACCTGTATTCATAAATAAATTATGATTATGATACTTTTTGTTCCGACAGGTAATAACTTCCTGTAGAAACCAATATTCAGAACCCCTATTCTATTACTTGATGCATGACGGAACACGAATTCCACGCTTACCACAGAAACAAGTAGAAATATGGCAGATTCAACCCTTAATAATATAATGCCTAATTAGTTCAAATCATACGTACTACCTAACTGTAGTCAATACCAATAAATGAACCAAGTTTTTGCTCGTCTAAGCATCACAGGTTTATTCTCATTAGCGTCCACCCATATCAACAGTAACATGACCTTTCAAGCGATTGCGTATGACAATAATGCGGACAATCCAACATCTCTGAAGATATAAATAAGCCTCGTGAGCCAATTACTTGCGGCTGCGTACACAATAAAGTTGTTACATAAATCGTGTTCGTCCATTATGGTACAATGTCGCAGGTAAATGAATGTTTTCGTCGGCTGGGCTAGGCAAACAATAATGGACAATTTCGGATAATGACCGTTATATCAACTCCGTACGTGGTACACGCGCTGGCGGCACTGGATCCACATTATGTAGCATATTGTATTATTTTTACATGTCACTGTCATTGTTGCCTATGGGCGTTTGCAATACCAGACGCGTCACACTTGGACTGCCGATTTAGTAGAATAGTAGAGTCGATTTAGTAGAGTCGGCAGTCCAAGTGTGACGCGTTCGGTGTTGCAAACGCCGATAGGCAATGGTGACCGTGACTGTAATATGGTTAAATAATCGGAATTTGCGATATTTTAAGTTTGTGAAATAGTAATAAAGCTCATGGTAGCCTAATAGTTAGCAGTTATTGTTGCTTGTAGCTTATAAAAGCTTACACCAATAAAGGTGTGACTTGTTGGTTGTTATACTACCTGTAGTGAGGAAGACCTAATAAGAAAAGGTAAGACAAGGAAAATAATTGCATCTGAAACCTCCTGTGCCCTGCCAAACTTGCAAGCCTAAACAAATTAAAAAATGTGGTACAACAGTCATACCATACTATATGTTTATAATTATATTTTTTACATTAGGAATCTAAAATGGTCTGATATTAAAATGACTATGAATTTCTAAAAATATTTTATCGCAACAAGCTCACTGACGAACTGTTTTTAACGGATTTTATAACCGCTTGCTGCCAACTGCTAACATGACTTCTTAAAAGCAAGCAATATAGCAATATATCACCAAATAAATTGTGAATATTTTATGTCAACGAGTGATAATCGCGTAAACTTATTGCAATATAAAGTTAATATAACATAAAATATTTAACTATGTGTCAGTAGTTCCAGCACGTATGCAATCTCCCGGTAGTTCTGCCGAGCCCCAGATGACCGCGATTAGCGTGTCGCAACAGCTCAGCAGTTAATGGAGCATATACTACCTATGGTTTATGACCCATTTGTTATTATTGTTATTAAGGTAGGTCCCATCACATCTTCATGGGCACTTCGAGAATATTCAACGATATAAACAAATCATTATTTGGACAGATAACACTTTTAAAAAGGGAAGTTGGTATGTGTTACACATGTGGACCATTCGTGGGATGTTTTAGTGAGAAATCTTTTACTTGTGTAAAGCCTTTCTTTGCAGGTATTTTGAGTGATGTATAGAACATTTTGAAGAGCAATTAGTATGTAGACTGTTCATATCAAATCCCCTGTACGGAAAAGATTACTGGTTTGTATCCCGTCGAAGCATTCACTTTTTCCTATGACTGATTGTCAATTAACAGTTAAGAACATTGATAAATATGATAGAAAAGGACTCGATCGTGAAACTATAAGCAAACATTTGTACATTTATCCCGACGTTTCGGACGTGACGTTAAGTCCATAGTCTCGAGAGGACTGTTTCGGAAAATCGAGGGAAAATCGTGTAAGTTTAATCCTACTTCATTTATACTACTAGCATAAATAGACCCATAGGCTCCTACATTACCGCGTAATCACCTGATATAAAGTGTTTATGGTGGTGGTGGTGATGTTAAAACCTTCTAATGAGGACAACCTCTGTGGCGTGGCGGTAGTGAACTGGACTGCTACGAAGGAAGCGCGGATTTGATTCCCGCTCAGTGCCAATATTTGTATGTATGTATAATATAATATTTATTTACAAAAACAAAAATCTAAGTATTTCCGAATTCGAGATCCCATAACATAAGCTAATTAAGCTATTTTTATTGTGAGTCTAGATGGTCTTGTGTAGAATATCCTAGAATATTTAATTGTTTATTTATTTAATTGTATTTTAGAAAACCCCTTATTGTAGTAGCTTGAAAAAGTCATAATAGGGCTATGGGTACGTAGCCATTTTAATCAAGACCGCATATGGGTATTTTAACAAAAGTACAAAAAATCTTAAATTAAATTGCTATTTAAGTTTGAACACTTTTATTTATACTCCTATTTCTTTTGTTTCTCCAGAAGTTTTTCTAAGGTACACTCTTATTTCTTCTGTTTCTCCAGAAGCAATGCTAACAGAATTATAAATAATTTAGTTAATCTCACATCTATGAACCGACCCAATACTTACCCATCCTCTATGCGCCATTACCTCCACTAATCCCAATTTCATAGCCGGGATATACATTGCATGTATACAGAGTGCATTGTAGAGGCGTGCCTCGCAGTGATATATCGTCGCTAGCTTTATACCGCGGCATGGCCCGCCTGGGTGTTTTAAATTATTTTATAGACTAGTTTATGGCCTGCTTTAAAAGTCAACAGGGATGGCTAGAACTAAGAAAATGTCCTCATAAACCATGAGAATAAGTGTCTTTTGGTATTGCGTTGCCATTTTGGTTTGGGAATGTTATAATTTACACCAACCAACGTATGTTGACGATAATTAAGTCATCTGTTACTCTATACTTTTATATAATTGTAAAAAGTTTATGTTTGTCCGCGATGGACGCAAAAACTACTGAACGGATTTCGATGCGGTTTTTTTGTTTGAATGACTTTGGTCCAACATAAAATTTGATTACAATCGTAGAACACAAGTTATGATTACACAACACATTATGGATTACAATTCTTACGATATTAAGGTAACGTAAGCATTCCGGGGTCAACCTCAGTCAGAGGCGAATCGACACCTATTTCGCAAACCATTGTATTCATAAATACATATGCTCACATCCGTAATCCCCGAAGGGGTAGGCAGAGGTATATTAAACACCCATATTTCGCCAACTATGATTTTCAGTCAAACGTAATATAGGGGGTAAGCCTATTGCCGCCAATCCGGCTACTTCTCTACCGAAATGTTGCAGTTTTTGGAAAATATTTTTTGACTCGATTCCTTGCTAATAATAATTTATTTAATACACCTCTGGCTGGGGTAGCCAGATATTCGGGGATTACAGGCGTGCATATCTCTATAGGCGTAATTAGTCATTCATTAAGGTACACTTTAATGAATAACTTTAAAAAATAAACTGGACTTAAACTAAGTATAGCTCATCTAAATTGTGTTATGAGACCTGAAATCATACTTGTTGTAACATGTTATGATACTTAGATATTCTGTATTAATACATACCATATATTATTAGCAGAATATTATTCATATTCATGCAAATATTCATTTATATGCTTACAAATATTTGTACTGAGCGGGAATCGAAGTTAGCCGTAGATAAATAATTTGAAAATATTATTATAAGCTTGCTATAAGTATGAAGGTGACGCAAATATAGTTTCACACCGGTTGAGAAATGTTTAAGTAAGCACCAAGAAATCTCAACACCACTGTGCAGTTTAGTCATAACTATTTATTAATAGTTTAGTGTTTGTTTTTTGTAACCTTAACACTAGTGTGTGAGAGCAGTTTTTTGTCACCAGTCATCACTAGTATGAACTCCTATCGAATTCGTAATGTAAAGGTTTTAAGAGAACGGAGCATTGTGATTGGCAGTCTGCCTCTTGTGAACCTGTGTGCGTGTGTAGCCAGCCAATCGCAATGCTTCGTTCTGTCGATACCTTTACATTACGAATTCGATAGTATTTCGTGCTAAGGCTACTGATGGAAAGTGGTTACCGTGGCCTACGGACGTTTGCAACACCAGGGGCGTTAGCTGTAACATTTTCGGTTGGAAATTAATTTTCGGCATAACATTTTTTTTAAAAAGTGCCGGATTGACGGCAATATGCTCGCCCCCTAATACGTGGGACCGAAAATCTTCATTGGCGAAATGGCAAAATCATAATATCCGTTTAACATAATAAATAACCATTCATGAAATGCAACCACTTTTTACGGATTGTACTATATATATTTGATATTATAATTTGTAAAGTAAATAATACCAAATATATCGCGATAGATAGAGTAACCGCGGTAGCCTAGGTAATGGACTGCTGAGACGAAGTCTCGGGTTCACTCCCAGGTTTACTATGGCACACACCAATGACTTTTCGATGCTTCTCGAAGTTATGTGTGTATTTATTGCAGGTTTATAAGTGCCCGGTTAATTGCAATAGGCTCGCCACCTATTACATTGGGACCTAAACACAAACTGGCGAAATGTAGGTGCTAGCACCTCTGTCGACCCCTTTGGGGATAAAGGCGTGAGTTTATGTTATGTTATATCACGATAGAATCCATTAAAAACGGTTTCATTTCAACTTGTGAAGATTGCGTAAACTTCAGAAAATTTAGTATAATATCTAGAAAGTCACAAAGTTTAGTTATCACAAAAAAATGTAACCAATAAAAAATACATTTCACCGAGTCCTTACAAGGCTCAATGTTTTGTTAATTTATTCATTCGATAAGTTGCTTATTTTTCTTGTCCCAACTGTTCAATAAAGCTGACATTTATTAAAAACTGCACTTAGACTTTACCATTAAACCAATCTCACTATATAAATTCACAACAATTTTAATCATTATAGTTAACGCACATAAAACAACGTTAATTTAGGTGTAAACGCCTAAATAACAGTTCTGAAAATTTCATTAGCTAGTATCCACTATCGACTATGTAAATTTGTTCCCTGGCGTGCTATTATATAACTAATATTACTCTGAAAAAGGCAGCAATTTTACAAAAGCGACATGTAAAAGTTTCGCTCGTTCACCACGGCTGGTTTGAGTACGCACTGGGCTATCAGAACGCTATTGATTTCTATAGAGACTGCAGTGCAGTGTTCGTACGATTGACTTTTCACATTAATCTCATATATGAAAAATATTATGGGTACAGAGAAAACAAACGACAAGAAGTGGAAGCAATGGTTTGAAATCTCGTTTTTTCTTCGCACGACATAGATGTGTAATGATTTGCACGCACCTACTTTCCCTGCCAACCCTTGAGTTTCCTCGTGAAAAATCATAAACCTCATACCTATCATCTCACTGTGCGGTATAAAAAGAACTTCCTACACTGTCAAATTGAACTCACTACCGTAGTTTTCTTAAACAACTAATATGGCTCTCCAACAAGAGTATTAGAAGATTTCTTTAAGACGGCAGCACGCTCAGTAACGCTCCCAGGGCTGTGCACGTCTATAGCCCACGGTAAACACTACACTCTGTCACTTGGGCCTCACTCCACGTCTCTATCACCTAAGTGGTCTAAAAAAAATTACGGTATTTACCCGACTGCGCGACGCAAAGGAGGGTATTGTGTTTATCAGTCTATGTATGTATGTATGTATGTATGTATGTGTGTATGTTTGTTTCTATGTGGCGTTCTAGAGCCTAAACGCATGAACCGATTTTGATGATTCTTACCTCAATCAATTCGTCTTAACCTTGCGAGTGTCACTAAAGACATGACAGTAATAAAAATTCACCACAGCGACCACCAGACGCCATATTGTCAAAATGAAAAAAAAAAAATTCGATGAACTATGTCAAGTGGGGTGTCGTTGAATAGGTATTTTAAAATCATATTTAGGTTTCTTTTACCATTTTTCATTTTAACTAATAGTTTAGGATATATAACGATTTAAAGTTGTTTAACAAAACATTAATTCTCGCTAATTTTCTTACTTCAAGGATAAACGATATACAAACAAAAATAATATTTTGATAAAAAAATAAATTTTAAATGAATCGTAACTAAAAGTATAAAATAAAAAAAATAATTTAAAGAAAAACAAAAAACCCGACTGCCTAACTAACCTTACCTAACTAAAAAGAAAGAAACAAGCCCAGTAGTTAAAATTTCATACAATACTCACAGTCGGGGCCCATTTAAATTTTACCAATCACATCTTCCTACGGGGCCCCGACTGTGAGTATTGTATGAAATTTTTACTACTGGGCTTGTTTCTTTCTTTTTAGTTAGGTAAGGTTAGTTAGGCAGTCGGGTTTTTTGTTTTTCTTTAAATTATTTTTTTACAGTAGCGTCTTCGCAGCCGAGTGCGAATGTTCATCGCACACGGTCTATCATAACCTGTCGGGATCGCGCAGTAGCTCATCATTCACTCGGTCGCGTGCTGTTAAACGTCACACGCGTTTTGGATTCACAATTTTCACTAATTAAAAATGTTAGTTCAAAAGTTCGCGTGTCCCCGGCACTGTTGGTAAACGTAGATAAATAGATGAATATATTAGCAGTTAGTAATTATGCATACACAGTTGTGAACTGTGGTAGGAAGTGTAACTGCTGTGAATTACGAAATAAATATTTTTTAACTTTCTAAATGTGGTATTATTTTCTAATTTTTTTACAACAGTTAGACGGCAGACAGTCACACAGCCCACCTGATAGAAAATGTCTACCGTAGCCTGTGGACATTAACAACGTTAGGGGCACAGAAACCAGTCGCACAGTCGTGCTGCCCAGAAACCTTCCAATGCGCTTTTTTAGGTGGAAGGTGGGAAGGAAGGGGGGGCGGCCTTCTGTTTCGACACCGCAGGAGACAAATGGGTGTTCCCACTGACAGCACAAAAACTCTTCAGTGAGCTCTGGGTATCCTACACAACACAAGGTTATTATTATCCGCGGTATTCTATTTCCAGGGATGTAAGCAGTTTTGAGGTATTTGGGTCTTTACAAGTATACGATTCACGTCAAAACACTCGCTTCAATCATTTGGTTTAACTAGACATTTATGGGAGTAACTGCCACCTGATCTCCAACCCCGAGAGGAAACTAAGACTCGTTTTTCAATTAGCAAGCTGTGTATAGACTTGTGTATTATGTTGACTTCCACCACTTAGTGAGGCTCCATACGCTGAAGAACATTTACATCATCACTGAACATTTGGAAAAAATTAACGACCTAAAAAAAGAGATAATTTTTTGAATATTTAGGTAGTTAAATTGACTGCACGTGTCCTGATGGTAAGCAAGGGTACAGCTCAAAGTTGCCCATCCTAACGCCCTCGACAGTTGTGTATTTTCACGCCCTTCTTAAAGAACCTGAGACCGTAGAAAGAATGAAACACGTTTGCTGGAAAAGAATTCCAAAACCATTATGTACCACGAAGAAAAAAGTCACCGAGCCGAACCTTTTCAGTACAGAATATATTTAATTCAGTACATATACTTTTCTTTCCTTGATTTTAGTTTCGTTCATTCATTAGAATTCTCTCAATTAAGTCGAACCATTTGTTTCACGTTACCAGCAGCCGATAAGGCGCCTGAGCAGAATCACTTGATAGGAAACACAAGCACAGAACTGGAGTAGATTACATTAAAGCTTAAATCCAAATTTCCTAAAAGTCTCGGAACAAGTTCCAAGTCAAACTCGTCCCGAAGGCAAAGCCAGGTCAACCGTAACCCAAAACCGTTTTTCACTTAGTTTATAACAAATACGTGTATCAATTCCAAATTCAGTCCACGCAACCTCTTGCCAAACTTAGAAATTCCTTAAAAAATACTCTTACATTACTTTCATTTGGATTCATTCATTATATAGAGACGCCAATTTCCGGTTGCCATGTTGGATCGGTGCCCGTTCGCAATCTCTGCCGGATATGACGTTTTGATAATTTAAAAACATTTCCGAAGTTTCTATTTAACTGCCGAGCTTCAGATCGACCCCTGAAATAATAATGGCCTAATTTAAATAGTCGTAACTTTTAGGTCACTATGAATGCTCTAGCTGATGACACGTGACGACACTGGGTTTTCAAAGGTTATTTATTGCTTTTAGGAAATTAATGATAAATATAATTGCCAGGAATCCTTGAGATAATTACGTAAGTTTTTGAATTGAGTTCATTTTCATTAGACTAACAATTATACTATATATTGCACAATTAAAACCTCATATAAATAAATAGAGTATGTTATGTACATTACTTTTAAAATGAAACCACTGTCGCCGGATTCTTTCACGTTATATTTGGTTATTATTTATTTTTATTCTGACGTTTTGACAGCTTTTCAGCAGCCATGTTCGCGGGGTGATGAGTTGTTATATAGTTTGAAGTGCAAGTTATCTCAAAGTATCCATCATCTCAAAATATAATTATATTCTGAAACATATTGCTTTAGGATGATATAATATATAGAGAGCTTTAGGAGCAGAGGTCGACTCAAGAGAAAATGATCGGAAAAAAAGGGAATGAATGAGGAAATGACATCTGACAGGAGTGTGTGAAAGAATGACATGTTGCGCCAACCCCAAGTCATTGAAACAAAGACAGTGAGAAGATCATGATTATGTATTAGGTTTTGATTTGAATAAACAAATATAATGCACTCTGAGTTTCTCGAAATGTTACGAGAAACTCAACCACTTTAACCAAGTCCAAGAAATTTACACTTATATTCAAAAGTTTAACATTATTCACAATTAAAATTCAAAGCCTTATAAAACTCGACGTCAAGTTACGACCACCCTAATGATTAAATGTAAATATCTAAATGTACAAAGGCTTTTTCATACAAAAAATAACATCTTAAAACATGTACCCTCTGAGTTAATAGACAACTACATCTTGCAACTCCATCCAAGAATTGTTATAAAGTTTAAATTAACTGAGCAAAGTTTTGAAGAAACAAAACAAGAGGCCATCAAGTCCAAGCTAGGCTTCGAGCGATTGTGGCTTCTGTTACAATAATATGAGCCTTAGGCCAAGTGACGGTGGACCGGAATGTTCGTAATTAGCGTGCGCCGGATTTGTGGCACACGGATGTGCAATTGATACGTCTACTTACACTGGGAGAATGGAATATGGAATATATGTTGTAGAGCGTATCGTATGACCGATAGCAAAGGGAATCTAATGTTAGAAATGTTTTGTTATAATTATCAGATTTACGGGAACCGTTGACAGGCAGAAATGGAATAGAAAGATAACAATAAATAAATCCACACATGCATACTCACACATCCACACATCATACATAAGTGTCTATCCTACACGATAAATGTGCGGTGTGACGAGAATGGATAGAACAAGAAATGAGTATATGAGAAAAAAGTAGCACCACTAAATGAAAAATTGAGAAGTGAACGACTGTCGTGTTATGTACACATGCACATAATAAATATAAGAAGAGATGTTAGTAGTGTGAAGAAGAAAGCCCACCTTCCTCTCTTCTTTAAGGAAGCAGAGGTCGGCCCAAGAAAATATGAATGGATTGTGTGGAAGAAGATATGACTAAGAAGGGAGTGACTGAAGAAATGACATCTGACATGTGTGGAGGAGAATGATATGCGGCGCCGATCCCAATTACTTGGGGCTGGGACACACTGATGATATGATGACGAGTTTATCCCAGTCGACCCCAAAGCTCGAACTTTGAAGTTTGAGGTCCACTCTCCTGCTGAAACACGTTCACTTCCTACTGTTAGATTGTATTGGTATTGCTTAACTTTATGAGAGTGACTGCTGTATAATTTCTAAACTCCAAAAGGAGAGCCTTCTGGTGCCCCCACGGATACTACTGGCACCTGAGCTTAAAGCTCGCACTACAGGGTTCGAGGTCCGCTCTCTTGCTAGAGTCACCGTCTCCTCCTACTGTTAGATTGTATTGATTTTGTTTGCCTCGACCTCTTAACTCCTAGAGGAGAGCCTGCAGGCTGCATCTGAACCTCGTTCATTAATCAGATGTTTTACATGTGAGGTTGGCGTGGTGTGAAGGCGTTTATTTATTCAAATCAAATATTCATGTTGGTCATAGAGTAACACTTATTTCCACAATAGCGCTCACTCCTACAAGCAACGTATACCAACAGACACAAAAAAGCAATTTATTTCATATACGCGCAGCAATGAAGCGTCATGTCATGAGCTAAGTGGCTATTAGTTTGATTATCCGCTCACAGGGGGCGCATTGTGCTGTTTTATTTTTAACTTCATGCAATTATACTCTTAATGTATGTAATTTATTAATAATCAATATATTCCTGACAATTTTTTGTGAACATTAAAGCAGGAATTAATGATATAACTTCTAGCAACGGCTCATACGTGTTTAAAAAAATCAAATTTCGTTCATATGAAAATTGATATTATGATGTGTAATTATAAGACTTGCCCCAGCTTCGTTTCGGTACTAAAATATAAGAAAAGGTACCCGATAGACTGCAATAGACTTCCTGAGATTGAGCTGGTGAAATGTAAGTGTAAATATGTTAAACCAAATAAATATGTCTCAGTCTTCTCTTTGTGGATGTACAAGCGTAGGTTATGAATACCTTTATAAAAGGTCACAAACATTTCGATTGAATTTTCACTTTGCATGGTCCCGATGCACTGAACAGTCTAGTTCAGAATAGGATCACAGCGGTGATACTCATCAGATCTGTGAGGAATTATATGGTATACAAAACCATCTGTACACACTATGTATATTTTAATATTTTTTAACATGAGTGACCAAAAAATTACAGCAAGACACAATATAACACAGGAGAAGGTATCTAGTGTATATTCGTATGTATAAGTGTACAGTCTGAAAGTGTACATCTCTATGTATTTTAGTATGAATTACAACCTTAATATTTACATGAATTATTAACCAACTTTAAAACAACATCTTAAGTAGCTTAACACAAACAGAGCTCCTCGACACGGCAGCGGCAGAATGAGAAAATTTGTAAATAGAAATTATTCATAAAATGCTTTATAGATGGTCTTCAAATAATAGATTCCCTTTGGACTCGACTGTTGGCCTCGACAGCTGATTATATGGAAATTACGGCAATTCGTGCCAATTCGCGTGGCCAGCGAAACGGGCCAGATTGGTAATTTGCTGAAGCCCGTTTGAAGCCCGTTTCAACATCTTTGGATTTTTAATGAGTTATCGCCTACCTGATTTATTTCGCAGTTAAGAAAATATCTGAAATTTAAATCCATTTGTAGACGTTGATTTGTTACTGGCAATTTTTATTTTTGATTAAAATATTTGTAACCTTGTACAACCTATTTGATAGTTATTGGTGATTAAGCTTACTAGGTTGTTACTGTGTAAGTATGGAAGTCGTTATGGTTTCAATCAAAACAAATCAAATTCATTGATGTATCAATAAGAATTTAGTACCTACAAAAGATGTTGCAATACATTTATATTCTGCCACAAACGGTGAGTATATCTACAAGATCTATTCATAATGACTTACGGTAATTTAGTGTCCCCGAGATTCCCACGGGCTACAGAATATGTTTTACAGGCAATATGTAGTATTTTTACTAGCAGGAATGACATCATATTGAAAGCTATCTTTATTTGGGAACGGAGTAATGATGTTATTCCTTCCTAGTTAATGAGGTCAGATGACTCATATACCATAATGTCAGCGGAGTTTTGAATAGATAGCCTTGTGTTGAGTTTGTATTGAATCATCTACAAATTAATATAATTGAAAGTTTGTTTGTAAACGGAAATCTATGAAACTACTGAACTGATTTAATGCCACTCTACCAAACCACCAATCAACCAAAGAAATTTTATTGTATATCCAATTTATCTCATTTAATTTGACAGAAACTTGCTCATAATAATTTATTTAATTTGCCAACTGTCCGTGGCTCAACAAATATGTGATGTGAATAGGCTTTATAAAATAAATAAAGTATTTTCGGGTACCCAATACGAATATATTGACACATCATGTTTATTGAACGATTGCCTAAGCCAAGATTTATCTCGCCACAGAATGTGACCCCACAGTCCTTTCAATGAAATTTCTCACCAATCAAAAATTGACAATAAATCAATTACGTGGATTATGTGGATCGTGTTTAATAATGTTATAGAATATCTTGGCTTTGAATTTCATTTGAATTCAATATTGTTAAATATTATTTGGAAAGCTACTGGAATTTTTATTTAATAATATTTCTATTAGTAGTACCAAGTCCATGAGCTGTGAACTCGAAATTTTCTTAACAAAATGGTACTCTTAATTCATCGCTCTTTATGAGTCGATAATTGGAACTATCAACTTTAATGAATCAACAAACATAATAATTATTATTACAGTTATTTATATCATTTAATGTTAAGTACAATAGTTGTCAACTTCAAGAGTTGTTCTGCCGAATTAGTTCTTCTAAATTTGCATGAAGAAGGTAATGAGAGTGAATGTAGTGAGAGTAGTATGTTGAATCATAATCATCATAGTAGTATGTTGAGATCCAAGCCGCGGTAGCCTAGTGGTATGGGTAATGGACTGCTGAGACGAGGTCTCGAGTTCGATCCCAGGTTACCATGGCACACACCAATGACTTTTCGATGCTTTTCGAAGTTATGTGTGTATTTATCGCAGGTTTATAAGTGCCTCGGAGAGCACGTTAAGCCGTCGGTCCCGGTTGCCATACAAACATCTATGGCAGTCGTTACGGGTAGTTGGAGCCCTCAAAAGTCCAACCAGCCTAACTTGGAACTTCGATATCGCCATTGGTCATTAGACCATTGGTTGTGGAGGTCAGATGGCAGTCGCTTCACGGAAAATATCGAAGTTCAGCCGCATCACAGTTAGACTGGAAAGCCGACTCCAACTGAGTTGGGAAAAAAGGTTCAGGGAATGATGAGTATGTTGAGATCCGTGATCTCTGCCTTCCCCTATGGGCAACAGGCGTAATTTCATGTATGTATGTTACATTGGTTGTATCATTGATTATTTTAGGCTATAAAACAAAAAATGTGTTCATATGGTGTTCGTCCAATGAATTCTTTGTGTGCGCAGTAAGTAGGTTAAATAAGTGAAAAAAAAAAAACAATTTTGCATGATTTTCGTCAGCAGATTTCAATTACGAGAATTGTCCTCAAGACACAGTGCACTGTTACAAAAATCACGCGTCATCAAAATGCTAGCAGCAAAGTAGACATACGTGGGTCTAACCCAAGTTATCCCGTGGGTGTCGTACTATACGACCTTAGGCTCCGGTTCTCTACTCGATAGTGAACATACAGCCCATGAAAATGTGCACAGTTGACGACAATACGCTTCTCCTTAGGAGCCATAATAATAATGGCTCTTTAGGAATTTGCAGGCATATTCCAGTTCTAAAGATTTTTTGGTTGTGTCCAAAGATTACGGCTACGAGAGTTAAGATATTGAAGTAGGCGTTACATAGCGGAAATCCATTACAAGAAGGGGGTTAACCAACTACTATATTTTAGGGTTAACAGTTTTTTTATTGCTTTGAGGCATGTGGTTTGACATTCCTTCTATGACAATTAGTAGGGGAGCGAGGGGCTTATTGTAACAATTTTCATGAAAACTAATATATCTAGAGATCCATTGATTAAATTGCTACTAAATAAAATTGGATGGATGCTTCAACTCTTCCTCTACCAAATCAAGTAAAAATAATACCATAAGCATTGATCATTATTTTACAATTAATTATTTTCTAGAAGAAGTGTGGTGTTACAACTTACCTCACGCTTAGGGTAAGTTGTAACGTCTACCGGGGCAAGTAGTAACGACAAAAATAAAACAAAAATAATACCTTATAATCATTTCTTCTTTGTTTATTTTTAACAAAATCGACATCTTTCTAAGGTGAGTTATGTAATTCTTATCAAAAATCAACTTAAATACACTCTTTAAGTGATAAACAATCTCAAAATTAAGTAATTTACAGTTTTATTTAGCTAAAAATTTCTTATAATTATCATGACACTTAAATCACAGTAAGTAATTAAATTATTTAAATCTAAGGTATGCTTCGTAATTATCTCTTTTTAATACCTATCTAACAAAGTATTGCACTTGTATAAGAATCAACATTTGGTGGGTTTCATTGTAATTCAATTCAGTCTTCATCTGAGTTACAATTAATACAAATAAAAGATATAATGTCTCCTGTAACACATGTCCCCACATCTTACAAATGATACACTCGACCCTTTATTTAAATCTGTCTTCTTTATTTAAATCTGTGTAAGCTTCACCACATACCAGACAATACCACTCTTCTGATTTAGATTCTGAATCTGAACATAAAATATTTTTTCTAACTCTGTCCACTACGGTTTTGTTTTTTGCTGATTCACTTTTACTTTTCCCCTTTCCTTTACCTTTGTCTTTAATTTTGCATTTCTGCGCATTAAATTTTGTAACCAGTCAGTACCAGTCATGTTATTTCGATCCCAAGAAGGAGGAATGTTTTTAGCATTAAGCTGCACACTGCATTGGTAAGCTAGTTCTTCTATAGGAAATAATCCAAAATATATTTCGGCGCACTTAAGTAGATAGGAAGCCATCTTACCTTTTTCTTCTGCAGTAAACACTTTATTTTTCTTTTTCCTTATATATCTATAAAGAGAGACGTAACATTCTCCGAAAGTCTGACTAGCTTTTCGAATACTGTATTTCCTTTCCAAAACTTCAGCTGCCGCTAACTCGTACACTTCTTGGCTTTGTGTTACTCGCTCTGATTTTCTTTTGTACACCCTCATCCTTGAAGAAAGGAAAAAAAGTAGGTAGGTATCTACATCATAACTTGGGGCATGTTGTAACACGTTACAACAAGCTCCGGGATTTTGTTACAACTAACCCCATGGTATAATTTTTAACATTTATCAAGATAACTATTTAAATAATTTAGCAATCTTAAAAACTGTTACAGGTTATCAGAGATAGATAAATTTGAATGTAAATTAGATAAAGAAAGTTTGAAATTAGTCGATAATAATAACTCAAACCAAAATTTTACGACAGTACAATTTTATATTACCTGGCAAAAATGAAGCGCGTGCACACTTCCGCTCACTGCGCAGGCCGGCGGGACCCTGGCTATGGCAACATGATGCAGCGCGGTTTATAGGTCAAATCGAGTCAAAGAAATACGCTCATCAAATTTAAGATCCCAGTGAAAAGAGCCTGTTACTACTTACCCCTGTTACATCAAGCCCCTCGCTCCCCTAATATTTTACTATTGCTATCGTATCGGATCATTAAACTGTGTATAGTGGTAGGAAGCACCCCTCCCCCTCTCGCCCCTAATATTGGGGGACAAGTCAAGTATTTGCTTTCTTTCGTAAAAGAAAGTATGTACTTAATTTTGCGAGAGTGACTTATTGTCTGACTTTGAAATCCCGAAAAGATAGCCTGCGCCGGAGTCTGCTTTATTGTTTTAGAGCTGCACTCACTAGCTTGGGTCCCTAAGGTCCCTGTACACGTTGTTAACTACTAACTCCATCAAAAGTTTTACTTTGGGACAAAACCATATTCAATACAGTCTCAAACTCTTAACATTTAATAACGACATATTTGTTATAACTATTTTATTTCAACGTGTGAGCCATTAATTGTGTTTCATTTACATTTAAATCTAATTTGTCTAATCCAATTCTTACTTTACTACATTGAAACTAAGATTCAGAATCGAACATACATTTTAGTAGGACAATTTCTTTTGATCAGTCAATAAATTGAGTTGATTTGGGGCAGAAGTTAGTTTATTGTAGAGACAGTCTTTGTTTAAAATAATTTCTAACATAAGATGCGGCCATATATTACGGGATGGTGAGATGTTTTGTAAGGAAATATATTGTTTGAAGTTTATACTGTTGTAGTAGGTAATTAGAATGTTGTGTGTTGAACCATATAAATTAGGAAGCTTTCATCTTAATAGGAGTATAACGATAATTATGTAGAACAAGGGTTTGTTTTTTAGTAGTATGGTTAAGAAATATGGTGGTGTTTTGAATAAAGCTTCGCGTAATGGCTATGAAACACAAACATTAGGTGATAATTTATTATTATTCTGGGATATCTTATAGTTAGATATATTATTGTGATATCAAATTTCAAACTAAGTATAGTTTTGGAACTTAATAAGTGAGTTAAGTTTCAAATTTATATATGAAAAATTGAATGCCTCGACGGGATTCGAACCCGCGATCTTCCCCTTACAGGGGGAACGCTTATCTGAAAGGGAAAGATCGCAGGTTCAAATCCCGACGAAGCATTTACTTTTTCCAATCTACATTTAATTTAAACAATCCGAAAATTAATTGCTATTTAAAGATTTCTGCAAATTCAAATTCAGATTTATTTGTTTTTGAAGTACAAGTTACACCCGTTACACAAAATATGTTATTATAATAATACCTATATCCAGCTATATTTCGCCGAAGGCATAGGAAATATTGAAATTAAATCTTATTCACACACGATATATAAACATGTACTGTACATGCCAAATTTGAATTCAAATTCGAGTTATTCTGATGTTAATTGTGTAAATACAATTAATATCAGAGTAATTAAATTGTTTAAACACAATTATTATCAGAATAATTAAATTGTTTAAACACAATTAATATCAGAATAATTAAGTCCCATGAAGACTGTCAAAATAGTAATTAGGTATGTCAAGTGCAAGTGCATATGAGCTAATTTTGACTTTTTCCGATTTAGATCGATTTGCTTTCAAAATTCCATTACAATTGGATGTTTAAAGGTAGTCCAATATCCAGTTCAAATAATATTACTTAAACATACATAGTTGCAAAACTTGCAATACTAACTTGAATAATAATATATTACTCCAACAACAAGCAATAAGTTAATACAAATACCAAATACATACCAATTATAAACTCCTTGCTGTACAAATATCCAATATACATATCTGACAATGTACAAACAACTTTCGACATGTTCTCTATAGATTGTAACAGAGATGACATAAATATTGACACCTCTAATGTGTTCTGTACTGTACACGTCCATCATTTCACATTCTGTCCAATTAAAACAAAAATCATAGACACCTCATTACGTCAATCTACACGATTAATATATGAGTGCGTAACAACTGCGCTTAATACTTGTCCGAAATCTTAAAACTGTTGCTTTGTCACCCTCATAGATCAAAAGGACAAATTTAATAATCATGCTGCTGTACAAATATCTATCTTATGTAGTTCTAATAGGATTTTGTTTATTGCAATGTTAGGTTTGTATGTTTATCCCCAAATGTTTAATTTCAAGTATGCATGAGTATTAGTCCGTGACGTAACATATTGTCTCCAGTCACGGTGAGACTATTTGTACTGAAATAAGTTTTATTTATAGATATTATTTTATAAGCTACCTGTATTTTAGTTGAAAAGAGTTGTCCCCGATACTGCTGGATTGCTAGAGATATGTCTTGTATAATCTCAACTCTAACAATCAAGGACCCATAGACGGCGTGCGTTTCAGTCGGTTCGAGTCCGATATAAACACCTCCACCGATTTTGGCAGAGGTGGTAGGATTTTGCGCACGATAAAAAAACTTTCGAATGACAGATTTTGACAGAATGACAAATTTTCGAATTCTATTTTTGATTGAAAGTTAGATACTATCCATTTTCAAAGAATCGCGAAACTTCATGACACTTTTGTGATCTTTAACGTCTTTCTTCAAAATATCACCACAAAAAAATTAAATAGTGGTCGAATATTTCATTTGGGATAAAAAAGGATACCTCCGGCCGCCAGGTTCGATCGCACAGTTCGTTAATCGAACTGTGAGGAATTGTATATCCTTATGGTTCGATTGAAAAGTCGAACTGTGCGGAGTTTGCTATTTTAAGTAAGACGTGGTTCGATTAATCGAACTGTGGGGAATTGTATGTCCTTATGGTTCGATTGAAAAGTCGAACAGTGCGTAGTTTGTATTTTAAGTAAACGTGGTTCGATCGGATATTACTATTGAATTAGCAATCATTAAATTCAGTACAAAAGTTCTGGGAAACCCAAATTTACTGGGAAAAGTGGGGTCTGGGTACCTGGGCACAGGCATTAAATAAAATTAAACTTTATTGTCTTGGAGGATGGTTACAGACTGTATACTATTATTTGGTACAAGCACACTCTAATTCCAAAACCTCTGACCTTGACTGAACATGTTTGGGAATTTAATTTACAATTCATAGTCCGCTTTATATAAGTTATGAATTGCCTTCATTAGATCAATTATGCCGGACCTAAAATAAATGAAGTGCTGTCATTATAATAAGGTTGGCACAGTATGCATGCATCAGCTGTTTCTAGTACTGAACAAATAGAGGCTGATTTGATTGACCTCTGCATCAAACGAATTGTCTTATAAAGTTTTTAGTTCAAGGTGAAAAGTTTGAGGGCTTCGGCCATAGCTGAAATTTCTTAACAAGAATTAGAGGTTGTAATTATAAGTTCAAATAAAATGGCTATTGTAACATCCAAGTTGACTAAGGTGATAAACAGGCTTGGAAATGAGCTGTTCACTCAACATGCTACTCAAGCAAATTAATGTATCTAGACTTAGTAAATGTTTGTAAAATAGACCAAAAAAGTTTCTTGCTAGAGGCTGGGGTTTCGAACCGACGCGACGGTCCTATTTTCTAAACAAATTTTTAATATATTTTAATTTTGACGTTTTGATAGTGCCGTTTAGTGGTCTATACAGATTAAATAAATATTTGAAGTTTCTATTTTTTGTATTAATAGCGGCATTTTGCGATAGCATGTGAAGCTATTTGACTTGCAAAGTTGCTTTTAGATTAGTAGTATATCAAGCAAAAGCAGTTGGGGTTATGTCGAACTCGAATCGAATAGAACCACACGGCCATCAGTAGGCGAAAGTGAGGTGCATATTCTCACATACCTTTTCTATCCCCGAAGGGGTAGGCAGAGATGTATTAAACACTCACATTTTGCCAACTATGATTTTCAGCCCCACGTAATAGGGGGCGAGCCTATTGCCACTAATCGGGCACTTTGTAAAAAAGAAAAACACAACAAATTAGCAAATTATGTTTAACGTTATACCTTCAAAATTCTTAACAATAAACTCACTAACTATTGGTTGGTCTAACTGTCGAACGAGTAGTAATAGGTATACTTTCTCATTTTCTCATTGTGCCCATCTAATTGCCGACCTGAAACACGAGCATCCATCCAATTTTGAGTATTACATCATTAACCGGCTAATGAATGGTGTGCAAACTATAACCTCTTGTCTGAACTAAACCCTGGTGCACATTAGTTATTATGATTGATGGTGGCACGTAGGGCTGCCATTCGACGGTATTTAAGCATCCATTTTTCTATGTCTGAGGAACATAAGATACCATTATAATAGGTTATATTCTCAACGAACTTGTGTGCCTATTTATTCAAATAGCTTTTTTTTTAATAGCTAAGTTACAATTGTCTTTTTAGCATTATAATCTTTCTTCTCGTCTAATCTCTGTGGAGTTAACTCCTTGCTGCGGTATTTCCATAAAGAACACCATAATGGATTCTTCAAGAATCAGGTCGACAGAACGAGTGTGATATCTCTAGTCTTGCAAATATCTCAAGGACACAGAAGTCATTTCCAAATAGGTTGTGTTTGTCTGCCATGAAAAAAAAAATTGGTAAAAAAGGGACAAGTGGAAAATGTCTATTTGGTTACAGTTTGAGGATGGGATGAATAAAATCAAACAGAGCAATAGGGCATCACGTTTGTAATCAAGGAAGCAGAACGGTATTCTTTATGTATTTCAATTGTTGCTGAAGAGCACAAATCTCATCCTGATAGCATGGTTAGCTTGCACTTCGGTAGCTGGAACCCACTATACAGCTATTGCCATGATATGCTTTGAATGACTTTTACGGGAACGAATATCTGTCATCCATCTAACACCAGATGTAACGACTTGCCGGTAATATGGGTTTCAAAGATCTAAATGAAGCCTCATTGAACTCAATGAAGCCTCACAAATAGAGCCTATTTGGAATTAGTTTTCGCAGTCGGTGAGTACCTACGCATAAAAATTTGGCAACCAATATTCTTAAAGAAAATTTGGATAGTGTGGATAAACTATAAAAAAGTGAATATGGAACATAAATGATAGTATGTAAATATAGGTTAAATGATAATTATAAACAGTTTTATTAAGTTATAGAGTTGAAATACAATCAACATATTAATCAAATCCAGTAATGTTGAGGTTAAAGCGTAGGGAATTCCTCAGTCCAGTTCTGTTACGCATATTAGAATTGGTTTAATTCAGATTCTGATCTCACAACTTGTTTTCGCGAGTGCGCACACTCTTGAGAGTTAAGTGCTGCGGCCGGTACTCGCTCGGTCAGAAGTTTAATTACCTCGAATGTAATGTTACACTGAATATCATAGCTTATTGTGTGTTCTGTGAGGTCGCACTGTGATTTCTAAACAGCTATATGTACAGCTGTACACATATAATTCATAAAGTGATCCTTAGAATAGCAAAGTGTGCGAGTGACATAAATATAATATTTACACAAAACCAAGGGGTATGAAAGGGATAGAATATAATATAAAACGTATTTTTAAAAGCGATTATTAACTTTATGCTATGTGCTTGCTATATGCTATATGCTATGTGTATATGCATGATATAACTATGAAAATAGATGCAATATAATTATTGTAGTGACGTCACTATTTCTAACTAAACAAAGAGTTCAAAATTTTTACTACTGACATTTTAAATTCGATGATGTGGCAATGAGGAGATTGTTTCTCTATTTACGTTAGTAATAATATGTTTATGAGGTAAACACACACTAGTTAGTCGGTCAGATGTCAGTTTTCGCGACCAAGATAACTTGTATCCCTTCCCAAGCTGTACCAAATTGTTTCACACAGCGTAAAAGATAGACAACTCTATAATTTTATTGACATTTATAATATTATATATCATAAAAGAAACACAGCAAAAATTGCAAATATAACCCAACAAATACAGCTACTCCAATTTGTTCACACTTTATAAAATATTTTTTTTCAATAATTGAAGATTTTTGAACCTTTGATTCCATGAACTAGTGAACTTTTTTGCAGTAGGTTATCAACACGAGCATAAATCATGGACGTTGAATTTATACTACAGTTGAGTTTTCTGTACAACTATATTTAAACAACGTATCGACAGTGATACGGGAAACCTACTTAATTAGTGTTTGAAGAGCACATATTTACTGTGAAATCGATCGGGATATTTACCATGGCTGTTAATGGTAAATATTATGTTAATGACCATGTCAATCTAAAATCATACAGAGCACATATTATTTGAAAATATTGCAAAAATAAATGTGGTTGAATCGTGAATACTCAGAAAAAGTTTAGTAAAGTAGGAATCTCATATCCTACTAAAACCTTATTGTATGACAACCCTACAGTTAGGTGAGGCCGTCAGTACGTTACTAGCTATTAAAGTTTTAGTTGAGACACTCGTTGTGTTAAATGTCACGCTTTGGGCTATGCCCGGGTGCGCACTTCACAGAGATGATAATACCGAGCAGATTATGTTCTGTTTTTATACCAAGTCCTTGCTAGAGTTGAGTAGGGTTGCCTCTTTGTATTTCTTTTGGGTCTGAAGAATAATTATGAGTATGAATTTAGTATGTTAGATAAATTAGAACGCTACCCTTTTAAGACGTAATGGTTTTATTGGTTTAGGAACTTTAATATATGTAGGTTAACATTTATTGCTTACCTATATGAGTTAGTGATGATGTCTACATAAAACATTTTATATTTTTGATTTTATGTATTGGTACAAGTAGTACAACTTGTTGGGGTCATTCAATGGGTTTCCTACAGATTTTCTTGAAACACTTCGGTTACTTTAGTTCAGGTTATTTGATTTTTTTATATATATTAAAGGATAATGTGAGTAGGTACAAGCTTAGTTCATATCGTAATATTTAAAAAATGCCGTATATTAGCAGTGCATAAAAACATTTTTATAATTGCCACACATACTAAAGTCAACAATAGAGAAATTTAATGTTCATCGAATAAAAAGATACTAGTGGTAGCCAATTGGTCGAAATTCAACCGTAATTAATTAAAAGCCTATCAAGCCTATTAATAAACTAAAGGTACAAAGTCACCTATTAAGTTATCAATAGGTATAATATATTAAGTCAGGAAACCCTTCTTACTAATATTTTTTGTATTATTTATCTGTCAGCTGTGAACATTTCAAATAGGTACAGGACTGTGTGTAATTACCTAAGTCAATAAAATTTATGAACATGTAACATTGTATGTGATATATGGCTTTATTGTGATGAGATTCTACAGTTTCAGGTATTTTAAGCGGGGCGTGAAAAAGAAACTCGACGCCAGCACCTTTCGTCAGAGGTCCGTTACAGGAACATCACCTTTAACGGTGGCCTCCATGTTTCGGACTGCGCCTATGCTTAGGCGAGGTGCAGTCAATTTGAAGACCTAAGTACAAAAACCGTGTATAATGTGTTTTATTGCATAATTTAAAAAAATAGGCTTATGCACTCCTTTTCCGACTAAACTATCAATATGCTAAATGTCACCTTCCTATGTGCCAGCAATTTTCATAAAAAGAGATCTAAAATTTTCGGTTAAGACAAGACAGGATAAATGAAAAAAAGAGTAATATTTTCAGTAAATCTTAGTCAAAAATTCACAACTTGGCAAAAATAGGTAACTCAATATGCTGAAAGATATAGAATAAAAATTACACTAATAATAGTAAGTACTTATAGGTTTTCGTCTTGTGATAAGTTTAGTACTTAACTCAAAACATACAATCATATCATATCACTATAGCCATATAGCTATAGCCACCCTTAACCTCTTTACAATTTAAAACAGGGTTATCAATAAAACCTTATAACCACAAAATTATAATAGCTCAGTTACCCAACTAATATTAAAACCAATTCCAAAGCGGTGTTATCAACTTTACGAAATATCCAAACAAATTATATCTAGTTGCGCAAACGCAGCTTCAGTTCAGTGGCACATCGATGGTCGATTGGCCGCCATCTGGCGCCGTAACAGACCTCACTATATACCGACCTAACACACGAACTTCGTCGATAGACATAATCCATCAACGGCTTTGAACCGTAACTTTAATGTCTTGTAAAACAAACGCAGCAATGGTTTCGATGCAGATCGATTGTTCATTAGTGTTTACAGTTCGAAAATGGGATGGCCTTCTATTATCAATGACACAACTCGAAATCATACGTCCATTAAGTACATCGTATGCTAGAGTAATTGCCGTTTTGTATATTAGGCACTATTAAAGTTTGGGAGTAATTGTCGCGTGTCGTAAGTGGATGTATTCGTGGTTATTTAGTTATTATTATAATAGTATAGATACTTTCTTGTATGCTATTCATAAGGCAGCGTATCATAGATGCACGAGGCCAATAGGTAATTGTTTCTTTAACTGCCTCAATAATAAGAGCAGGTTCAGTTAATTGAAATATTTTTGTAAGTTCAGCACAGCTTCGGTTAGAATTCTTCAGTCTTAGTAAAGTAGTTTTGTAAATTAAATGAAAAATTAAGGCGTGTAGGTGAATCTGTTGAGACTGTCAACTTAGGGGCCACTATTCTAGGGATAACTTACCCACAGGCCGGTTGCAGTCAATTTGACGATCTATACATTATTACATTGTATATAAAATGTACATTTTAAACATTTTTCTATCTATCAATGATGGTACAATCCGTGATCTTCTTGAAAAACCATTGTAAGCTTCATAAGATTAAATCATATTTGTTACATTTTAGTCTTTTGATTGTTAATTTGCTGAAAGATTCACTTGATAAAGTTTGAGATCTTCAATTACAATTTAATCAATCAATCAATTAGCATATCATCACAGTTCACTGTTAAACATAAGCATTTCACAGTAGCCATATGGGTTGGCACAGTGTTTTATTTCAGGTTTTCCTATCTTTCATAGTGATATTGTCAGTATATTTTACCATTTGTGGCCTCTAAAGACACCCTTCGGATAAATTGGGGTAGTGATATTCTTTCACCGCTTCCACACGGTTCCAAGTGAAGATCTAAAGAGTTTTAATATTTACTATGGCAATTTTCTTCATAGTTTTCGCTAGTCTCAATTGTGTTGTCTTCGTACCCTTAAGCACTTCCATATTAAGACCACTTTATGTATAAAGATGAGCTTCAAACTTCTATGTCGTACGTCGTACAGGTGATAAGTTTCTTCCAATAAACTATGCTACTTGTTGGCATCGGAAGTAGTGAGGTTCTTTCCTCACTAGTCACAGTCTTCATCGAGGGTATTCAACTTTGCGACTCAAAATGTAAACATACGAGTAGTACTTCCAACATAGTATAAGCAGTTTAAATCTAAACAAGGTTTGTTCAATTAACTGACCAATTGACTGAGTCAATTGAGCACTTCACTTACCACGCGGCGTGGACTGATTAAAACCGCTCCGCTAATCATACTCGTATACAATCGCGGGTATAGGCCAGAGGACGAGATCAGATTACACGATACTTATTTACTGATATCATCCAGACCTTCGGGGTGATGCCAACCTTAACTATAAGCCAGTACATGTAATGATTGTCTGATCAGTTTTTCTCTCTCAGGGTTCCGGTCATTGTCACAAGAGGAGAGGGCGATTTTTACCATAAAAGGCATAAAACACTAAATCTATAAAGATTCGTTCAATCATTCATTCATTCTTGCATTCGTTCGTTTGTTCATCGTTCCTTAATATATTCATTGATTCATTCATTCACTCATTCAAATCAAAAAGAACCATAGTAGTTCATAGCCTCTGAGCTTATTCACTCTTCGGAACTGTGCGAACTTTTAATAAACCTGAAAATATTTAGTGCAGAAATGAGAAGCAAATTTCCGATGATTGTTTATGGTGGTGATTCTTGGTTCTAGTTCATTCATTCATTCATTCGTTCGTTCGTTTCTTCGTTCGTTTACTCATTCATTAAATCATTAAAATTAAAAGGAGAACCCATTTATATTGTACTCGTAGTATCTATAAATATTATATCTATATTATCATACTTAATAACAAGTGTCACACAATTCAAAAATAAATGAATTAACCGTTATACGTATTTGACTATTGGTGCACAATAAAGATAATAATACTTAGTGCTTCAAAATTTTACGAACTAATTGAGCGGAGTAATGAAAAATAAGATTGTAATATCATTTATTGTTCCCAATAATTCGTAAAGCTATTAGCACATCCCTTCAAAGTCGCAGTCAAACACCAAATGGTAAATTTCAGCTAACTCAAGTGGTCAGAGCAGATACTGACAGCGGGTTCAACCCCCTTTTCAAACGTAAACATTCACTTTTTCCAATCAAAGATATTATTACTATTTTTAATATTGCAAGTGTTTTTAGCTCCACGTTATTCGCTAATAGTCCAACGTCGAATTCGAACCCACGTACTCTCAATTCTAAACCAGACGACATAACCATTTCGCTACCATTTTACTTTTTCCTTTTCAATAATATTTTTCAGAATAAAAAACATTATTCAATGCCGTTGAAATAGGAAAACCTAAAAACAACAAGAACTTAACTTTAAACTGCACTCAATACGGTTCAAATCACTTTATCAACTTTAAAACCGATGTTTCTGTGCCAGTTCGTAAACTATTTTTAAAATCGAGACCTTTTGAGCCAATTGCTCCCATAATGATGGCAAGTCGTATGAATAGTACCGAACACTTGGTTGAAACGTGGAATAAATCGTTTAGCGAATATGTGGAATTGGTTGCTGTAGTTACTAGCTTTTAAATTTAACTATGTCAACCTTGTAGAGCTTTAAAATGACAGAAAAATGACTTTTGATGGAATTGGATAGCTATTTATTTATTAATTAAACGATTTCAATAATCGCTGTTTGAACTAATAATCCTTTTTTTACGTGCTGAAATCCCTACAGATACGGGCAGTTATGTGGGATTCGAACCAACCAAACGGCACGGCGTATTGGGCCATTAATTGCCGAGAGTAGCCTCTGGCATATTCCTCACGCCACGGCTCACCTAGGGCCATTAAAAGGCCCCCTCGACTGTGGAACTACGGCGTCCATATCTTTCCCCGAATAGGGAGGGGAGTGCATCGCGCCGCCGCCGTATTTTGCTTCTGTTATGGTGACAGGCAGCTCCATCTATACCCCCAGGCCCACACTCGTGGAGTACGGTCATTGTGCGACCTCCAACTACACCCGAGTCGTCGCGACTCAGACAATAATGATTATTGGATGGTTTTACTTTTCTGGTGATTTTGTACATATACGCACCTTCATACTAATGCACACACAGAATATGATAATGCACATGCAGAATTATCATGATAAGCTTAGTTAATTTTCTTTTCGTAAGTACTTCTACGCGACTTCTACGTAGCTACAATATAAAAGATAATCATCTTATAGAAAGTGTCCCGCTCTTCTCACAGTGTGTTCTAAATATAGAACGAGTGTGCCACGTGGTGCCCACTGAGTCCTCAATATGGGTAGTTGGGTAGTAAGTTGCAGTGTGTAGTGCGTAGCTCACAATAGACCCTTTCATACGCGGAGCCATATTGCGCGTTTCGACATTCGGCGTGTTAGGCTCGCTACACACGGAGCTGTTGTACCGCAAATTAAATCATTACCATAATCATAGCGTTAATACCGGTAGATTTCCAAGCTTCGAAATTGGGACTGAGGGTTTACTCTCCGGCTACTTTCTCTTTATGTGACTCGTCTTGACTTTTGTGGTAGCGGCTAACGTTTTGGCTTCCCTTCATTGAGAGGAAAGTCAACGATGTAGGATTAGAGTGTGTGTAACGAAATTAGGAAGAATTAAAAAAGTTGTAACAAGTTTCGACAAGTGTAACTTCCTCTACCTACCGTATAAGTTATGTACATAATTTATGTAAATTTTTACTTGGTAAATAATTCATGGGATTATCATTGTAACTGTTTAAGCGCCATTGGCGCCAATTTGACCATGACAAAGAAATAAATTAATAAAAACCATAAATTATTACACATCGATTTTCGATTTCTTAATAAATGCTAATTATATTAAGACTATTTATACTATTAATTGATGGCAATTGGTGAAACTTATTATTATACATATTGATAACACACTTACTTGTAATGTAAAGTCTCCATAATATTTATTATTGTACCTAAACGGTTTCACTTTGCAGAAGAACTAGACAGTGTACAGTGAGCTCTACAAGTTCCTGGACACCTTAAGATCTATAATTCTTTAAAAGCTTAAGTTTAATTTAACCAAGGGCAATAACATAAACTAGATTGTTGTCCTGTGAAAATAAGTAGACACAAAGACTCAAAGCAAGCAGTATTCTAAACTTAATTAATGTAGATCTTTTATTCAGTAGCTTTTCAGACTTCTAGAGGAGTAATGGCATCACTTCATACAATTTTAGTTTCATAGTGTCCCAAATCTTTTGTAGCGACCGCCAAACATCAAGTCGCCTAACGCAGCTCCTTTTACTGCGGGGCCGTGAGCACGTGATTATTTTAATTGCACCAGTTAGCACAGATCAGAGATTAACAGTTTTATTATATACTTTATTGCTTTAATGAATAGTTATAGTGTTTATCGGCATATGCTATAAATGGCCACTTGTACTACTGATGTAACGGGTGCAAAAAAATTAAGCTGTGAAGTAAGAATCGTAGTTTCCTTATAAAGCAAAGTGAGAAAGTAACAGAATATACGAACCGTGTAACGTTTTATTATAAACAATTATAAATTTTGACAGAACAGATCTCAAAAACTCACAAGTCACTGCCACTGATATTTTTAATTCGGTAACCCGGTAATAAATAATGTCTATGGCTGGAACAGATGATAAGTCTTTTAGTTAGTTATTCTAATCTACTAATACAATTATCACAATTATGATTATCATTAAATATGAACACGTTTTTCAATTTAGTACTAAAGTACCGCGTCCCAGTCATATTGTCTGAGCATCTAAAACGATCAAGCAAGCCTATTGTTATGGGTATTGGACTGCTGAAACGAAGTCTCGGATTCAATCCCAGGTTTTACCATGGATCACACCAATGACTTTTCGATGTTTTTCGAAGTTATGTGTGTAGTTATCGCAGGTTCAAATGTGCCCGATTAATGACAATAGGCTCGCCACCTATTACATTGAGACCTAAACATAAACTGGCGAAAAGTGAGTACTAGCACCTCTGATATAGGCGTGAGTTTAAGTTATGTTATCTAAAAAAGTTGTCAGGATAGACTGATTTAAGTACGTGTGGTGATAGGGACAGAATATCACCACCCCATTTCATACGAAAAATATCGTAAGAGGCGCCTAACAAGAAAATACGCATATGATATCGCCAGAGAAGGAAAACTTGTAACAAAACCCTGTACCAAACTGACTGGTCGGCAAGAAAACAGTAGGCCAAGGCCTGTCATCATTGGTAGAGTTCTAAGTCCAGGAGTGGACTGCAACAGGCTAATTGATTGATAGACTGAATGCGGAATGTCCACCGATTTGGTGCAATGTTGTGGACATCTAAAATATATCAATTGTCTGTGATAGGATATATGTAACTAGTCCAAATAGCACCAAATAAAATCATAGTAAATAATACATGTTGTATGTGTATGAAAAAAAAATTCGTGATTTAAAATAAGTTTCAAAATGGTGCGTTTGATGAAAAAATATTATTGTAAATGTAACAATGTAATTTATCTATTTTGCTGACCATCAATATAATAGCATTGATACAGAAGTCGTGGAACTCTTTGGAGTAAAGGGCTCTTATAATGTTAATTGCTGTAATATACATATACATAATATCCTATTGGTCAATTGGTAGATAAGGTTAGATACTGTTATAGGTCAAGGACTTACTCACCACCCCATTTCATCCAAATGCGGCTAAGGTATAAATACGCAGACGATATCGCCTCGAGAGAACCCTGTACCATCCCGTCTGGCCAGCGTGGAAATAGTAGGAGCCCTATGTTCAGCAGTGGATTGCGATAGACTAATTTATAAAAGACGCAAGCTTATTGGTACTTCTCACATTTTGTTTGAAATTGAACATTAAGGAAATGCATTATTCTCTCATATATAAAAACATGATACCGTAAACTTTGTTAAACAACCACAATTCAAAGCCAAAGAAGTTCCATTAAGTTACGAGGTAGCCAAGTCCTCAACAACGTTTTGTAAGTTCCTAACAAATAAGAAGTGTAAAACAATGATCTATCATCGTTCTTACTCGGCATAACACAAATATGTTTGTCATAGTTAAGGTGGGAGGCGGGGAGGTGGGGAAAATAATTACTCAATAAAGATTGCTGATACAGGGGAAAGCTATTATCTGCCAGAGGAGGCTGTCAGCAACATACTTTGATGAACGGGAGTATTAATACCAGTGATTGTTACTAAGGAGTTTTTTCTGATCCATTTGTTGGAATTGTTGGGCATTCAACACTGACTGACTGACTGACTTATTAGTTATTAGTATAACTAGTCAAACTTGACGATGAACAGTCTAATGAAATAGAAAATGAACTGACTTGATGTTGACATAACTTGATACATATAAGGTACTCCATTGGTTCAGTTCCTGTGTTTGTTAAATTGTTAGTAGATTTTGAACTTTAAATCAAAAAATTAGCCTGTAGCAATCCAATGCTGGACATAGGCCCAATATTCCCAAAATTGAATTTGGCTTTGGCCTACTGTTTCTCCCACTGACCAGGGGGGTTCGTACAGAGGTTTGTTTCGAGTTTTCCTTTTCTTGCAGCGATATCGTCTGCGTATGTTTTCTGTTAGTTGCCTCTAACGATATCCTTCGGATGAGACGAGGTGTTGATATTCTTTTTCCGTCACTGCATGTTTAACTGTAGTGGACAGTAATAGACTTTTATTTTAACCAATATTTAGGCAAATAGGTATAACTTAAATATTTACTAAAATAGAAGTACCTCTGCTAAAACATACATTAACATCACTACTGTATTTGTAAGTCCTGGTTAAATGTGAAGTTTACACTTTAGAGTTCAGGGTTTATTCTCAGAATATTCTTAGATACAGACTTGAAGAGTTGAAGTCCCACTAAGAGTATTTACTTTTTATAAAAGTTGTTTATTTAAGAGTATAATCCTATCCTAAATGTTGTAACTATTGGTACTACTCGTAGTTAGTTATCTATCTTTAAGAATATGTAGACACTGTTGTACTAGCTAGCCTATCTAACACATATATAGTTTATTATGTTATATTTGTATCTCAGAATTTAAGAAAAATTTAAACATGTGCCTACCCAATAAAGGCAATATAATATCGATTTACAATATTCGTACTAGACGCACAACAATGACCTACATACATAAAAACGAGAGTGTCCCAATAATAACAATCAATAACAAATAAAGTATAACTGCACAAATGACCAGGGGATGTTGCCAGGGGAGGGACCGAGGGCAGGGGAGGGAGATGTTGCGAGGTAAGATACCGATAACTCAGGCCAACGGCCGAGTTTGTGCGAAAAACAAAGAAAGGTGGGACGATATATATTTGTTACTTATAAGTAGGGTGACAACAAATTTAGACACAGATTGAGACGAAATTTGCAGTGCGTATTATTTTTAACACATTTTTTAGTTACACTTATCACTGAGCGACCTCTATAGTGTAGGGGCAGAGCGATCACCGACTTAGTCAGAGGTCGTGGTTATGATTGTAGTTAGATTTCTCTAGTTAGATTCTAGCTAGATATTAGGCCCTTTAATTCCAGACACCATGCTGCTGCTGCACTTGACATTATTTTGCTGAATAACTTAAAATCAACACACGAAACGGGACTCTAATCTATGATAGTACCTGTACTGACAGGATGTTATACGATAGTACTTCAGTACCTATCAATTGTTCCACGGGACTGGTGACATTTTATAAATAATATACAGGGTGGAATTTTGTAATGCCACCTGAAGGGAAAGTACTCTTAATACTGTAGATAGAAAATTTTACTCAAAGGAAACATTCCTTTATTTTTGAAAAGAAACAAAACTGCATTCAACGATTTTTAAAAATTCGCTTGCCGCACCCGGTTATCGAACCGACTAAAATCTGTAAAAGTTGCACCCTGTACTTTTATGGCATAGATCGTTAGGGTAAATTATAAGGATGAAATCTCTCTAACAAACTTCATAAATTAAATGAAAAGAAAACAATGAAATCTTAAATTAATAGTTCCATGGGTCAAGTTAAAGCACTTTTACTCAAAGATCCATCTATTTAATATGTTATTAATAAATAATTATTATCACTGACTTATTTTATCCATTAAAATGACAAATTACTATTGGTGGCATTGAGAGAGATATCGAGACCGACAGGCTCCAACTCGGTTTGTACTGAAAATAATAGTAGAAAAATTTCAAGAATACGGGTAGTTTCAAAAAGCGACGGCAATCTCCTCAGCAATACAACTTTGATTTTGATCTAAATGTTTGTATCAAGCAATTAATTAGTTAGTTTACCATTTTTTTTGTAAATAATTTAGGATATGAAATCCTGTTTTCCTTTCATTTTATTTATGAAGTTTGTTAGAGAGATTTCATCCTTATAACTGACCCTAACGATCTATGCAATAAAAGTACAGGGTGCAACTTTTACAGATTTTAGTCGGTTCGATTACCGGGTGCGGCAAGCGAATTTTTAAAAATCGTTGAATGCAGTTTTGTTTCTTTTCAAAAATAAAGGAATGTTTCCTTTGAGTAAAATTTTCTATCTACAGTATTAAGAGTACTTTCCCTTCAGGTGGCATTACAAAATTCCACCCTGTATTTGATGTAAGAATATAATTTATCACATAGGACTAATGAAACCTTTTTTAATAAACTTTCTTCAAAAAATATAAAGGCTGGCATAATTATCCCGTGTGTTTCATCACCGTACTGAATTAGTAAGACTTGTGGGATATACTGGAACCAGACCGAGTGAAGTTAACGAGCTAAGTACTCACAAATTAGCAAAATCATTTTAAAAATTGTAATCAAAATATTATTCTTACAAATTCCTTAATTTTATGTGTACAACATGGTCACCTGACTTTTAGACAACTAGATTTTCCCCGAGGATTTTCCCTTTAGGGGTTTTGTTTCTAAAACTATCCCGGTAGATACCAGTGCCGGGGGTAAAAACAGCCCTTTTATTGAGTCCCTCGTATTTTACAACTTTTATGACTGATTCTTTACAAAAAATTAAACTTCTTATAGGCTTGCTGGTAATTCGACTCTGAACAAAAATAAACTCCCTAATTATTTTATGGTCGAAGATTTTACGTAGGATAATTTAATTTGGAACTAATTTAGTGTATGGATGGATGTTTCGTAACTCAATCACGCCGTCTAAGTTCTCGTACAACCTCAGAGTTTCGACCTACGGGTGCGTATGACCATTACACATCGTGTCGTACGTTCATGTTAAAAACAAAAGGACAATTATGCACAAAAGTGAATTGCTTGTATGAGAATGGTTGACCAACAACGACTGAACGATCTTGGTGAAATTATTTACTGAATCATTTGTAATACGCATATTGGCAATTTTTGCTATGGCAATACCACAGAAATTGAATAATATTTCTCATATACTTACATTATTTGTCTCATAATCTGACCCCAACTGAGTTAAGTAAAGGTTGAGAGAATGAACAAAAAAATTTACATTTACTTTTCAGATAGTGAAATCTAGATATTGTGATCCAGATATTGTGATATTGTAATCAAACACCTGACCTGCAAATTAAGATTTCACAAGTAAGAAGGTACGGCTTTCTATTAAGAAGTTAGTAGTTTCCACCACATTTCATCAAGGCATCAGACAATTACATCATACTAACAAAAAATATCATCGTTATCAAAATCAAGGTGGTGTCGCTTAGTTATATAATAATTTTTATTGATAGCTGTAATTAATTCCAATAATTAAAATGCCCACACGATCAGTCAAAGTAAATAATCATATCATTTAACACTTTATAATAATCGTAATCGTAATCACGATGCGACAAGATAAGATGCTGACAATCTGTAGAACATGCCAGTCACAGGAAATCCTTCAGCTTGTCAACATGCCGATCATCATTCACAAGAAAGACTTTAGCCCACCAGTCAGATCAGTATTGATGATACTAGAAATTCTCAATCTGAAACACGAGACTAGAGAAGTAAATTTTGAAGTTGGAGATCACATGAAGCCCGAATACCTTGAGAAAAATCCTGCACACACCATTCCTTTACTAGAAGATGGAGATTTTGTACTAGCCGACAGTCATGCCATCATTACATATTTAGTATCAAAGTATGGAGCTGATAAACGAGCAGAATTATACCCTAGTGATTTAGCTTTAAGAGCTACAATTCATCAACGGCTGTTTTTTGATGCAACTGTACTATTTCAAACTGGCAAAGCAATTGTTGTTTCGATAATGTACGGTACAGCGACTGGAGTAAGTGAGGAGCAGATTGCTAATATAAATGAAGCATATGGAATATTGGAGAAGTATTTGCAGAAGACAAAGTTCATAGCATGTAATTATATAACACTAGCTGACGTTGCATGTGTAGCTACTGTATCTACCATGAATGTTTTAGTACCAATGGATACGAAATATGAAAAACTGCACGCTTGGCACGATAAACTGAAAAGTGAAGAATGGTACAAGAAAGCTAATGTTCCTGGTTTAACTCAAGTCGCAGAGCTCATAAAGATGGGCATACAGAGGAACAGCGTCTAAGTGATGCATATTATAATATAAATATCGTATTATATGAGAACTTTAGCTTAGGTATGTGAGAATTTAAACGTGTGAGTGATTTACAAATCAAAATTATATTGGACCGGTTTGATATCAATCAATGACCTATTGCAGTCCACTGCTGGACATAAGCCGCCGGTTTAATAATAACAATTATTCGGAAACTAATTATAGTAAAACCAACAATGCCGTGAAAAGAGGAGCTACGGTTGTGACTGTCAAATTCATTCAATTTTATTGCAAATTAAAGAAAATTTAACACGATATGACATTATTGGAAGTCAATTTAATGTGATTAGTATTTTTTGTAACTCTTTAAAATTTAATATTATTTTATACTATTTTATAATTATTTTATACTATTTTATAATTATTTTATATTTAATATCATTTTATATATATTCAATATTTAATATATTTAACAATATTTTGTAGCTGTATAATTTTGTGTACATTTCACCATTAAATTCACTAGTAAATTTTCAATAAAATATAATGACGTAAGGACAAAATGTTTTAAGCTGTGCCTCTGCTTACCACCAGGCAAGGTGTAGTCAATTTGACGACATAAGTACATACTGTCACTAAAGCGATTACAGATTAGGCAAAGTCTAAGACCCATAAATAAAGACTGAAGTAACCTAAAACTACCCATATCGCAACATAATCAATAACATCAAATATAAAAAAAAAAATTGGCTGTAGTAAAGTCAGTGAAATAATAAAAAACAATAGCTGAGGTATACATTTTCGGTTTATTAAAACAAATACGAGAAATGATATCAGGTTACTATCATAATTATGATTGATACGGCTGATAAAACACACGTGAACTCAATAATCAATGATAAATAATAATATATTAGTTTTTATCTCTCGAGCTGTTGCCATGTCGTTGTTTTTACCTTTTGAGAATATATCACTTATACTGTATCTATACTATATATCTAGCTAGGAATTTTGATTACGATAACTTACATCTTTCTTCTTTATCCAAGTGTCTATTTCCGTTGGGTGTAGTCGAAGGTTCCGTGTGGGTGTGTCCGGGATTCACTCTCCTATTCTTTATTTTCACAACAAAATTTCACATAGGTTACATCACACATTCTTGCGGCTCGACCATGAGATTTGAATGGTCTTTAGTTATTATATGAATACTAACTAAAGCAGTCACTATGCATACCTAATTATCTCGTACAAATGTGATGACTACAGATATCACTGTATATATCGCACAATTTTGATCCGTTTATTTACTAATTAATATAAACAAGGACGAACCTTTCGCACACCGATATGACTATACACACATTACACACACACTTCACACGAAGGGAAAAGGGGCGAAATCGTAATGATATACTCCGTAGATTTATTCGGACCCTCCGTTTGTCAATGTTCACGGCGAAATTAATTACGGATCGGTCAGGGTTCGAGTCCTGAGCCACGTATTTGAATGGTCATTTGGGATGGAAGTAATTAAGATAAAATATTATTTTATTTGTTCCTGCTGTATTGGATATTCTGCGAGCTAAATAGGGTAGTCGTAAAAATTTACAGGATTGTTGATATTATTCACTTTATTGATATTGGAAACGTATTTTTTTATATGTCCTTTTTTATAATTATTATTTATTAAATGTATAGTTTCTTTTCATTAACTATCTGATACTGCAACAAGAGCAATTTTCAATGTGGATTTTGGTTTAACTATGTAAGATTTAGTTCTTCACATGTATATCTTTATACCTCTATTTATGAATTAAAGGTTGACATACATCTTATATAGAATTCAGCTCCTTATATTTTGCCACATCAACAGTAGGTACTTATGCAATTGTGATAAATAATATAAAACAATAGCAAACCTACCCCTAAGGGTACTCCTGCCGGTCCACGGATAGTCCCTCGTCCGGTGACCCTCTTTCATGAGACTTTGCCTTCAGCTTAACATCAGGCGAGGTGAAGTCAAATTGATGTGCCATAAATAAAAAATAAAAAAAAGTCTCTAATGCAGGCTTTTCTAATGGAGTCCAGACATTAGTGCCGGTAATTAGTCAACATAAACGACGACCTCTGTGGTAGTGAACGCGACTGCTATGCAGGAAGGCGCGGGTTCAATTTTCGCTCAGTGCAAATATTTGTGTGCATGAATATGAAGACCTATCTACATTGGTCTGTATGTTTACAAAAATGTATGTATTTACAAATAAAATGTATCGAAGTATGTTTATCTGCATTCTAGAACCTAGGTACTTTCCTTGCGATTTACACCGCATAGAAAGGAATCGAGCCATATTTTGCCAAAAACCAGAGTTGGCAAAATGTGGGTGTTTAATACACGTTAAGACGTGAGCATATGTACGTACCTATGTATGATTAACCTATATATTTTATAAATTAATTTAATAACATAAATAAATACATTTTATAGCATTTTATTTTATTATTAGTACTTACTAAAGCCACACACCGGCATTTACGCTTTTACGCTGCGGTTGTCAAATTGTAGGGATTATTAAATATAATTTATATATCTATTGCATTGCTTGATAAGCATTACTTGCCTATTTCCTATTTCAATATTTACTCAATTATAGGGAATTTTCATAGCATATCTAATGCCTCATTCATCGTATTTAAATTTGATTTTGAAATTACATTGGTACTATAGAAACCGAAGAAGAATATTTCAATAAATCATTCACCACATGTGGCTCTAATAACATTTTGTCGATCGAAAATACTTAAACGCGGGTGTCAACGGCACTGTCAAATCCAAACCCCAATTTCTCATTTACAGTAATAAAAAAAAATCAACATCACCCCAGAAAAATAACATGATACAATTACCGCGCGAAACATTCAAATATTAAAACCAATTAATTTTACGAAAGCAGTTATTTCGGCGATAAAAAAAATCCAAACAGGCTAGCACGTAGACTGAGCATGAAATATAGGAAGATAAAATCGCGGGTAGTTATCTGAATAAAGCCGTTTCCATTCAAATGTGCGGTGAAAACTGTGAGGGCCCATTTTAGCTGGACCTTTGTTGTGTTTCAAGTGTAAGAAGACAGCGGTTTCGCGTTTTAAAAATACTCGAGTTACAAATTCACTGTTAAATCGATCGGGATATTTACCATGTTTGTTAATTTCTTCGTGTAACCGATATCGTACCGACCGATTTACCGAACCGATTCGTCGCCATATTCGTCGTATATGACCATGTCAATCTAAAATTTGCGGAGCAGCGGTGTCTTCTTTATAAGACACAAATTCGCTCCTGCGTGGAATACTGCTCGCATCTCTGGGATGGCTCCGCAAAGTACTTATTAGATGCTCTTGACAGGTTGCAGCGACGTGCGGTCCGCATTATTGGGAGTCCTGAGGTCACAAATTCCCTCGAGCCTTTGCAGATGCGTAGAGATGTTGCGTCCCTGGCAGTATTTTACCGTCTCTACCATGGTGAAGTCAAATTGACGTGCCATAGATAAAATAAAAATCATACATTACTTTGTAAGATAGTTGCTGAACTCAGTTAATATGATGTAACTTTTCTTATCTAAATTATCTTTAGTATTCTTCATTATGCCACTAATTTGAAATATTTTTAATGAATATTTATTTTCCTTTTATATTCAGATTTATTTTATTTCTTCCGAAAGGTGTTGTAAGAGGGCAGTAACGGAAAATATACGCAAACGATATCACTGCGAGAGAAAGAAAACTCGAAATAAAAATCTGTCTTCTGGCCAGAGCGTATAGGTATACAGTAGGCCAAAGCCTCCTAACATTAAGAGAGGCCTATGTCCAGTGGACTGCGATTGATTGAAATTCGTATAAATTGAAAATATTTAAACAAATCCTAATAGATATTAACTCGTTCAAAATTGGTTATTCTCAGTAACTGCAATCGCCGCCGGCTCGTCGCTTTAACTTTGATTGAATGTTATACCTAACAGCCTATCCTGATTGAATTGTGTATTTATGTTTTGTTGTTTTCGTTTCGATTCGTTCGTGTACTACCACCATACCACACCATATCTCAAAAACAAAACTGAAATTATGAAATCTTGTAAGACAAAGTTCTTATCTTGTAAGAAAAAATTGTAGTATTCAAATCGCTGTCTCTTATAACAAGCACCACTCATCGTCACACGATTACGACCAGGTACACATGCAGAGCTGGATTCCGATATAGCTGTTAAGGCCATTTACCATGTATCACGCTTTTACCCACAGGATAACGGCAGAGACCGAAATAAAAGTGTTTGGATGACTATCAAATGTGTGTGTTGTTCAGCTGTAAAAATATATAGCTGGCTTTAGGGGTAAGGTTGATTTTATTTGCATAAGTGTTTGGGTATATCTTTATGGAGTATTAACTGTGAACAGATCCCTAAAGGGGTCGTAAAAGTGACTAGAATATTCTATATATTGCTAGTAATGTGAACTAAATATATAAGTTATGTTATTGTGACTGTGAAATGTCTATAGACCTGAGTTTATCCTAATAATTTGATGGCGCTAGTACAGTGCTGGTGGATAATCTTGTCCTTGATGTTTTTTTTGTATTTACTTTTGTTTTGTTTTTGGTGTACAATAAACAGTTATCTATCTATCCATAAATATGGTTCTGAAGTTGACTCTCCTTTTGGGGTTGAGGGTCAGGTGGCAGGGAAAATACAGACCGTGAGAGACAGCAGTGGCTTGTATTCCATATATTATACAAATAGATACTGCATAGCCCTACCCAAATCAGATAAATTAAATGTAGGTAGGTAGGTATACACATGGGTTACACCAATGATTGTTAGATAAGCCCATTGCAATACATACCTTGTCTAAAAGCTAGAGCAAGAAGAACTTGCAAAGAAAAATCTTTGTACCTACGACTTAATTTTATGTACGTCTTCGACCCTGAAATGAAATATGACCTTGTTCGACCTCATTTTTAGTACGTAAAAAGATGCTTTTAAAACATAAAATACAACATATATTGTAGAATACGCTAATAATATCATGACGCCGCATTGTATGCCTCCTGTCTAATGGAGATCTCTTTGTAAATTAAAAGCGACGAGTAATAAAAATGTGTTGGAAAGGACGAAACAATACAAGTTTTAGAAGGTTCCGTATCTTTATATGGTTTAGTAGCACCTCATCTGCGTAAGGTGTCGTAAGAGGTGACTAACGGAAAACGCAGATGATATCAATGCGAGAAAAAAAAATCGAAATAAAATACTGTTCCAACTCGTCTGAATAGCGTGAAAACAGTGGGCGAAGTCCAACTTTTGGAGAAGACTATATGCAGCAGTGAACCACATTAAGCTAATTGTTTGTGTGATTAATAGTAGGTACCTACCTATCTGCAAATCATGACAATATACTTAGGCTACGCAGAGCACGTTCTTAGGTCTTATGATGTGATGTATCTACAATGAAATGGGTTGTTAGTACAATAGTAGAACTAATGATAGAACCACCGAAATGTAGTCTCAAGCAAAGTCGACCGTTCTGTAAAGTGGGAGCTATTTCTTCATGCATTATCACAAAAAAGAAGAACTGCGATAACCTGGTGGTATGGGTAATGGACTGCTAAGACGAGATCTCAAGTTCGATCCCAGGTTTACTAAGGCACACACCAATGACTTTTCAATGCTTTTCGAAGTTATGTGTGTATTTATCGCTGGTTTATAAGTGCTCGGTTAATTGCAATAGCCTCACCACTGTAATTAGGTCCCAATGTAATAACATTGGGACCTAAATATAAACTGGCGAAATGTGGGTGCTAGCACCTCTGCCTACCCCTTCGGGGATAAAGGCGTGAGTTTATGTTATGTTATTATCACAAAAGTAACCAAACACGATGAAGTATATTCTAATTTTGATATAGGCATTTAGCGGTAAAAGTAAGTGGACCATCTGGCCAACAATGATAAAAACGACAAACGGATCTGTAGCCATTATAGGTACAGATTGGGAGAGATACATGACAATATCTCCCGTCTCAATTGAGCAGTCTGACTGTGGAAGCACCTCCGCCCTACAGAATACCGCGACTAATAATGACCTTCTGTTGTTTTTATGGTGGTGAGTACGGTAGGTAGGTACCTCATTAGAGAGGTAATTCACTATCTCTCTCCTCTTTCCTCTACCCACTCATCCCCTCTACTGGGTCGATAGCCTGAGTGTGCGTGGTATTGCAAATGTCCAAAAGTCGCGGTCACCACTTCCTATCAGGTATGTCGTGTGTTTGTCTACCACTGAAGTTGTGTAAAAAGACTCATTATTTTTGTTCAAAATCGTAAATTTGTCATACCGTTTATTGTTACGTTTTTCGTAATTTCATATTGATCCCTAAAACCATGCGTATTTATCGCGCATTTTATATTGTACGTAAGCTTACTGGAGTTAGGTTATTGGTAACGAATGCTTTGTATAAAGCATATACCTAGAGGCACATTTGTCTTAGACCAAGATCGCAAGAGACACGAGGCCATGGTGCGCGCTGATTGGTTTGATATAAACTATGATTGAAGGATTTGAGCTCGTCCACCGCGCGCCGTGTCATCCCGTGCTATCCTCAAAAAACGCTCAAATGGCACATATTTAGCCCATATTTTAGATCCAAGATATATACGCCGAGGTATACACGAATGAGGTAAAATATGAAATAGAACTTGGATCATCTGTATGTACTCGTACATTTTTAACATCAATTTAAGTAGGCACGTAATGTTTATTCCGAGAATTTCTCTTTGATATTCCGATTGAATTTCCTGGTACGTAATACTTCTAGGATCTTTATCATATCTTTTACAATATTTTCAGCTTTTATCTCAGCTAGATCCGTAAGTGGACGGCTAAGGAATCACAGTTATACGTTGCGATTAATTCCGGTTCGAACCAAATAGTTTAGTACGCTTCCTTTACATTCATTCGTCCGGCGAGCTTTATACGGAGTGGACGTGTGTCGATCATCTTAAGAAATTAGCCTTTATCCCCAAAGAGGTAGGCAGAGGTGCTAGCACTATTTTGCCAGTTTATATTCAGGTCCCAATGTAATAGGTGGTGAGCCTATTGCCATTAACCGGGCACTTATAGACCTGTGATCGAAAAATCATTGATGTGTGCCATGGTAAAACCTGGATCGAACGCAAGACCTCGACTCAGCAGTCCATTACCCATACCACTAGGATTTTATCGCTGTTGATTTTGTTATTTTCCTCAGTTAACTATTTAATACACGGCAGTTTACGCTATTCAGAATGAACTATAACTGCTGAAAAAGAACTAAAACGTCGGACTCAGTGTACCTAAACCATAAAATGATACCAAATATATTGGAATACAATCCGTCAAAAAACCTTTTATCAATAATACACGATAATAATAAATGTATTCAATACAAAGTTATACTTTACATCAACAAATTGAAACTACAGCAAAAGAAAGGCGTTATTACTTAGCTTTGTTATTAATTCTGTACGAAAGCCTCCCTCATGCATACTTCTATCGACCCCAATTTCAAAGTAAAATGTATCAAGGAGGCTCGTTACCTACGCCATTATATTGCTACTACGTCATTACTTAAATTTCCAATTTTTCCCCTATCAACCGTTGTTTCCAAGTGTATCTGTTGTGGAACAAACATGAAATTTGACATTATGTAACATACCTATCTGCATTTTTTATTTAGATTAAGAAGTTACATAAATATGTTCACCTGTTTGATACCCGCTTTCAATTATTTCCTTTTTTGAAATAATTAAGGTAGACTGAAACATCAAAAAGAACAATGGGTAATTTTGTATGGAACCCGTACCCACTTTGTAGCATTTTAGACTAGGTGTAATTTAGAAGAGGCCTAATTGAGTAACTCGAAAATAAGTGAACGAATGAATGAATGAATGAAAGACCGAAGTTATGATAACTTCTTTGTAACATTTTTAATTGCCAATAATCGCACTTTTTCTGCTTTTTGGACTAAATAAATAGGTAACCAGTCATTTTTTCTGTCTTAAGAGAGCGATAATATAGCTTCCTATCGTTGGTTTTTGGTACAGAAAAAATATTAAATAAGAACTATCAATCTTAAATAGCACAGTTTTATTAAATTGTATTGTTACTTTCAATGATTATAATCATCCCAGGCACTTGCCGGACCTACGAAGTTATCTAGGTGCCTGCCAACACCTAAGTACCATATTATGCTAATAGTATGGGCACAAGCACCTAGAGTTCTCATACCCGTCATGCAGGAGCAATAATAGGCTTCGATGGCTTCTCTGCCCTGGACATTAACCTTGATTGAAATATATGTGTAATATATTTTATTTGACACGTGCCTCGATAATATGCGGCCTCTAATGAACGAGCAGTTTTCAGTTACTAGCCCATGCTGCGACACTCTAGGGCTACGGCTCGAAGATACCTGATTATTATATATACCATCTCCACCTCGCCAATGCTCGGCAAATCAAATCAATCAAATCTCCATTAATATTATATACCGCGTTCACCTTTCATTTTTTTGAAGCAGATGAGTAATAATAATAATCCAATCGTTAAGTAATACACTGAAGTCCGTTGTGAAAGCCGAGGTTGTAAATAAAAGTAAGAATAAAATAAACTAAGATATGCGCGAGCGCTCAAAATCAGTTCCTATCAGGTACTAACTACTGACGACACACCGACGCTAGTACAAAATAGTTCGAACTACCCACCTAATCGATGAAATCAAAAAAAAATTGAACGTGGGTGGGTCGATTTTACTAAGGATTTTCGTTATTTTCAACATCAAATATCTTTTTTCCTACATAAGTTACAAAGTTGCTCCAATACAAAAAATATCTACGTTTTCAAAGACCTTTCGAATGGTACCAATTTCAACTTGCTACAAACTGGGTACGTTCTGACCCATGTCCTTTATAGGAATAGAAGTTAATCTATTAAACAATTAATTAGCCTATCATAGTCGACTGCTGGACATAGGCTTTGGTCTATTATTTTCCCGCTGGCCAGACGCATTGGTACTGGATATTAGTTCGAATTTTCCTTTTCTGACCATATGACTGCGTGTTTTTCAGTTTGTCACCTCTTACGACTCCCTTCGGATTAGATGGGTTGGTGAAGTATAATGACTGCGAGAGAATAAACGAAGGAGAGGGAATAAGGTTCTTTAAGAAGGGCATCATAAGGTTTCTGCAGGGTAGGCAGCACGAGTGTAATACCCCCCTTGTTGCAAACGTCCATAGGCCACGGTGACCGCTTCCCATCAGGTGGGCCGTGTGGTTGTCTGCCACCAAAGTGGTAAAAAGAAAAAAATAAATCATCCACCTAGGAGTTTCATGTATTTCCAAATGTTGTGAGTAGACAGTAACATATCCCTGTATACCGTGCCCTTGGATGACAAAAATGTTCTTGTAATGATAATTTTATAGGTGAGCCTTTGATGTTTGAAGGTTTTGTTCAAAAGGCAGTTCAAAGAGTGCAATATGTGTATAATGGAAGGTAAATGTGTCGTTATGGTAGAAATTCATAAACAAAATTGAGCCGTGTTCTTCAAAAGAAATATCAATAAAAGCTTTTTGAGAAATAGCTGGCTTTATTATTTATTGCACGCATTTTAATAGTAAGGCTTAGATCTGTAAATAATATAATGTAGGGATTCTGTTGTGAAAATGTATAAGTTTGAATTGATAAATATACCTACTATTTAATCTACATCTACACTAATATTATAAAGAGTAATAAATGCATTTTTGTGTGTATGTATGTTTGTAATGAATGAAGTCTAAAACTACTGAGCAGATTTCCAAAATTCTTTCAACATGATTGGAAAACTACATTCACCTGAAGTTACGTACGCTATATTGCACTGCGCGATGAGCCGCGGGCAATAGCTAGTTTATTATAAAACAGTTGTATTCATAATAGCACACTGAATTTTAAAAAGGAACTGTATTTTTAGTGCTGAAAATCTTAGATCTAATACCAAATATACTTAATATGCCGCCCAGTGTCCCCACTTTTTTTTATACTACGTAAGTGGCAGACAAGCACACGGCCCACCTGATGGAAAGCGGCCACCGTGGCCTATGAACGTGTGCAACACTAAGGGTGTCACACACGCGCTGCCTACCCTGAAGGGAAAGGGGGAGAGCTGGGAAGGGGTGGGGAGGCTAGGAAGGGGAGGAGAAGGAGGGGTATAGTGAGCTATGGCTACCCTACTTACCGGCGGGAACACAACACGATGGTTATTATGACCGCGGTGTAGGGCGGAGGTACTTCCCCAGTTGGACAGCTCATTTCGGACGGGAGATACCGTCGTGTCCTACCTCCGTTTTTTACCTACCACTTTCTGTAACACGATTCCCGGCGGTTTACCAATAGGTTGCAAGATGCATTACAAACTAAGTTTAGTGTTTTTTTCCACAGACTCTCCTTTAGAAAATGTTCACCTTTCGTTTATGCCTAAAATGACTCCTCGCGCCCTGACCTGGCATGGTTAGATACAAATATTAAAAGAGAGGATCTCTTCGTGTTAAGTATCTTGTGATGACGTCAGAAACAACCCGTAAACAATTATTTGCTTATATCACACTATTTAAAATATTTTGCTTAATATTAACTTGAGACTTCGAGGCGATCTGATTGAAGTGTATAAGATTCTAACTGCACACTATACTCTGACAAATATGCGGGACAGCCTCATCAGAAGGGACGACCAACGGCCCTCTGGTGGTTACGAAAGGGTAAAACTCAATCAGAAATAAAAAAATAAGCCGCTTCAAGAAAAATATCGAAATTCAGTCAATCACGCAGTTAGACTGCAAAATCTTCGGATGTGACCAGAATTAATGTAAGAATGAAGAAGAAGATGGCTAGGAAAGAATTTCTACGCAATTAATTATAGGTGTTAAAGGCAGATAGATAATTAATCTTATAAACGTAAATGTGTTTCATTAGAAAGTGTAATTTAGTGGTAAAACAAACAATATTGATAATACCTTCGAAGCGAAAGCCGATGGCGTGTTCAAAATAACTCAAATAACTGCCAAATTATTATGTTACTAATTTAACTTCCAGGATTTAATGTTATAAGTTCGGAACGTGCTTCCACAAATTTAACTTTTTAAGGTTTATGTCGCTTTGCCGATAAGCCGCCGGTTATAGCGGTGCATTAGCTGTGGCAATAAAATAACCGATTATTGTAGGGAAATAGTTGGACCCGGTGTTGCCAGAACATTAATATTTTAATTTGAGTAGGAAAAGTTCGAAAGGCATTAGAAGGTTTCTACAGTGTCGGGAATACAAGTTTGACGCTGCTAGCATAGCAAAAGTTCAGAGGCCACGTTACCCACTTTCCATTAGGTGGGCCGCGTGCTTGTCTGTCACCTTTTTTATCATATGCAAAATTCTCGGATACCACCTCCGCCAAAACGTCGGCTATGGGTCCTTCATAGCTGGATGTGAGATAATACAAGGCATATCTCTCGCACCCGGTTGACCTGGAGTTATTTCATTTAAAATTACTTCCTTTCCATGTGGGAACCATGGTGTCCTTCTTTCTCCTGTAAAATTCGTCTCCCATTACATTTTAATTTAGTATGCACATTTAACGAAACCGTCATTCTCTGAGCTTTTATCCCAATTGGGTTGAGGTCAGCTTTCTAGTCAAGTTGAAACGACTGCAATCAGACCTTCAAAACCCATCGGCAATATCAAAATTATGTAGTAGTTCGACTAGTTGGATTTTCGACGGCTACAACTATCCGTAACGACTATCACAGATGTTCGTATGGTAACCAGGATCGACGGCTAACGTGCTCTCATGCAAATAGTCATATTAATGCATTGAAATATGCACTGAGCAGAAATCGAACTCGCACGCCCATTGTGTAGCAGTCGTGTTTACAACCGCTACGCTAACATAAGGCTAAATATCTAAAGCAATATGTTCCGTATATTGAATAACAAACGTATGTGTGTTTGTAAGCCGCATTAAATCACCTCCGCCCGTAATGACTGAGGTTCAAACCCGGTGGAGCGAAAGCGATGCCTTTGTGAATATTTAATTATAAATACTCTTCGGCAATGGAGTTTCAAATCTGGTTCTGTTCGTAATATCTGAAATGTATGTGTATATCATAATTTTATTATTGTAAGTAAAAATGTACTAGCTGTTGCCCGTGACTCCGCCCGCGTGGATGTCGGTTATCGCGTAGAACATGCTTAGAACATTCTTTTGTGCTATCATCAATAGTTTCTGCAGCGCATGCAACGAAAGACATTTTGAGGCACTTTTGTATACCTTGGGTTATGTTACTTAAGTTTTAGTCAGGATCCTTATTTTTTCTAGCAATAAATATAGCCTTTATTGCTCAGGGTGAATGTAGCTTACCAATGGTGAAAGAATTCTTGAAATTGGCACAGTAATTTTCGAGTTTATTCATTACAAATATACATACACACACAAAAATACAAAATTTTCGTTTTTATAATTTTGTAGTTTGGGGTTCCATACCTACCGGGCAACTTTATTAGTAAGCCTTCACTATTCATCAGTCTATTAGCAAGCTGTCTTAAAAACTGTATCCAATAACTTAAATTTTGATAGAGTGTGTATTACTTACTATAACTTCTTAAACTCATTAAAATGGAGGAGACGCAGTAAGCCTTCTCGAAACCTATGCTCGGGCCCTCTCCGTGAGTAGCAGCGTTGCTGTGAAACAAATTACTACACCACGATGGCAATACAAAATTGTCGTCGATACGACAGAAGAAGAAAAAAATAAAATAAAAAAAGGTACATAGGGTATCCTAAGGTATATCAGAATCCCCGTACCTCATCACTGCTTTGCGGTTTAAGTCGGTGTAGGTCCAATAAGCCTTCTCACCATTAATACTGAGGGGAATCTGGAGGCATTTTTTCGCGTTAAAAAAGAGCAGGAACGGGATCAGAAGTCCTGGCGGATCCGCTGGCAACATTTAGTATATATCAATAAAAAAAATGCATATATTTCATAACCTAACTTCTCCACTATATTACCGAATACCCATTGACTTCCAAAGCATTCCTTCGTAGCATTTCAAATACCTTGGTATCTACAATTATGTACCTACATGTACGTACATAGTACACTCACGTACAGTAGTTAAACTAATTACAATACAGGTGGCATGCAGCATCAAAACACACAGTAAAGCGCACACGCGCCACCAACTTGTTCCCTTACTAAGTTTGGATCGCTTCGGGTTTGTTCGTGGTCCAAGTTATGAGATAAAGCGAGTTATCTAATCGCACCGGACTGTTGTTGTGTGGAGTGAAAGTTTGAAAGGTATTTATTAAATGGGAATTATTCTCAATACCTTACGAATGCGTGTCAAAAACTGCTTACACAAACTTTTCACTGATCCAATATTGTCAAAAGAACCCTAAAATTATGTTCAAAAACATTTTCTAGGCATTTTATAGGCTATCTACTATCGCTTATAGCATCCTTTTATATAAACTTCATTCCTCTTCAACTAAAACTGCATTATCTGCGAAAGAAATATTTTAACAAGAGTGCCACCCTCTTTAGTGTTGCTCAGATAGGAAAAACTTTTTGTTTTGGAGACCCACTACTGAGTTCTTGTTTCGTATTCACACGCAAAGTTTATCTGCATTCGGTCAGTCGTTAGACAAATCTTCAAAGACATAAGAGACCACCGTGTTAGTCGTACGTCTAAAGTTTTAACGACATCTCAGTTTGAAGCAAGCAAAATGGACAGGTAGTGCCAATGTATTCACACATATTTGCATGGAATATAATATACAATTATCTTGTCCTAGATAGCAACCGCAATCACAAAATTTTATTATGATATCGAACACGCTACCCGCTCATCACTCACGTTCTCAATTAACCTAACATATTATTTAAGCTAATATGAAAATTGGCGAACTAATAACACAGGCCGAGCACGTTCTGATCTGCCCGTCCGTCCTCGCGCTTTCGTAATTAAACTTACAAACGATATGCCGAATGTTTCTCAGAGATTGCGACGCGTTTCTGATACGTTTCTTCGTTCGTAAACGGCCTTATTTAAAGTTTGAGGTGAGCTCACGCGCGGATAAATGAATGGGGGACAGATTTATTTCATCGTGACAATGGTCTCCAAAACTTTGAGCATGTTTGTACTTTGTATCGGCACTCGATATAATCGTATTAGTAGTATACGGTTGGTATGATCGTTTAATATGGGATGATAAATTATGACGTTCAAATAACACACACACACACATACATACATATGCTCACGCCCGTAATGCCCGAAGGAGTAGGCAGAGGTGTATTAAACACCCACAAATCGCCAACTATGATTTTCAGTCCCACTTTATAGGGGGTGAGTCTGTTGCCGCCAATCAAGCACTTTGTAACAATCATCATCTTCCTGCCCTTGTCCCAATTATTTGTAACTTTGTAACAAATAGGTATTTAAAAAATAAATTAATAAATGAATTACCGAAAATGTCGATTCCTTGCTATGCGATGTAAATCGCAAAGAAATTAATTACCATGATCACGCCTATTTCCCTCCGGATTGGCAAAGGTGAAATTACTCAATACTCAATACATTTATTGCATACCATAATCTGATATACAGTAGCACAGTTTTAAAGTTGATTACAATTATGGACCCTGTCGGGCACAGCACAGTGTTTGGAGAGAGGACGTTTGTTACACTTAGTTTATCTTATTACTTATTTGTGTTCTTGTTTTTTCTTTACACCTGCATTTCAACAATCATTGCATTCAATTCCACGTAATAGGGGGTGAGCCTATTGCCGTATTCCAGGCACTATTTTTGACTCGAGCCATGCATCTGAGGCAGAGTCTGGGCTGTATATTTTCCATTCCACAACCATCGTAGTTGGTGAAATGTGGGTGTTAATTCATATCTGTCTACCCCAGAAAGGAATAAGTATAAGCATATTTAATGTATGTATAATCAAACTTACTGGAAAATGATTCCAGCTCGTCAATGTTGCAAACTATACTCCATTTGTTTAGGTACTTAAATAAAGTAAACATCTTGTGGCAACTTTTTATAAAAACACAATAATGTTGAACAAATAAACTAGACTAACTAACTGACTAACTAGTAGTTCGACACAGGTTTTTAGTTTTCAATAGCGTTACTAAGTAGAAAACTATTTTTTCATACTCAGTTTTTAACCGAAACATATTAAAAAGACACGCTAAGATTGTTTACGTTCTTGTAAGTACCTAAACGAAGCGACTATAATAATTTTATTTTTGGGTACTTCACAATCATTTCTTTTCATAATAAATGATTTAAGAAAAAAATTTACGTATTTGCAACAGTATTTTACTTTAACATGGCGGGCGTAGCGAAGGCAGGGTAACCTACGACTTTCCAATTCAGTGGCTATTTCACCCCTGATTGAAACATGAGCTTGCTATACTCAATATTTTATTGGACGTAGGATTTTAGTCTTTGTTACAATTGTTTTTATTTGTCCTTAAATATATGATTACATTTATTGTGGACCCGATTTAGTGACGTTATGATAGTTTAGTAACATAAACGCGTGATTTCAATTCGATTAAAAATAAACACAAGGACTCCTCTGTTTTCCATCAAACTTCCTACAGTCCCGGGTTCTTAAGCGGGGCTTGAAGAAGTATCTGACGATGATGGGGCAATCAAGTTGAAAGCCAGAATTGAAAGATTTTTGGTGTCTGTGGTGTCTTTCCTGAAAATTTGTCTTCAGCTTACCATCAGGCGAGTGTAAAATATGACTGTTATTGACGCATCTAAAAAATTTAATACCGATGTTTTCTTACATTTTTATAATTGTCATCAGGGCCTTAAACAAAAAAAAAAAAGATGCACGTCCGGAAATTTCAGTTATACATCTCACGGAAATAATTGAACACTAAGCCATAGCTACAGTACAGCACAGGGGACCCACCCCTTACCCATGCTTTCGCTAGCCCAACGTAGCAACGTAGCTATTGCTAAGCTAAATATAACTGATGGCTATAGAAAGGAATGCCAAACCACACCCCTCAAAGCAAGTAAAAAGACTTCTTACCCGAGGAAATATGATTTAGTATTTGCAATATTCCGCAAGTTCAAAGAACAAACCTCGACACGTGTTTCGCCTCTGCACGAGGCATCTTCAGGACCGCTACAGAGCTACGAGGACTCATTCATGTTATTTATTGGTGGTGACTTCCAAGTTTTCAAAACCAAAAAGAAATCCTCGGACTTTAATTTGAAATTCACAAAGCTACCGTCTTCATATAGCTTTACCTTATTTGCACTTCTATTTCTTTTACAAGTCTGTGCAGTTTTATATTCATGGAGAAATTATTCTAGTGTTTCAGCCTTTACTTTGTGTAGTTGGCTCAACACAACTTCATAACAAATTTAGACAACGTCTGGCAAGTAAGATCGTGTTGCTAAATTACTCTAGGATATATCCTAAGGCTTGCAACCACCCGACGTAACACCTTTTACGATGTGGTAACGTTTGACTATTGAAATACTACTTTTTTTATTTGGCTCACAAATAACCTTGTGGGCTTATCCATAAGGTTATGAATAGCTAGGTAGATAGCAGGGACGGAGGAGCTTAATACTAATATTTTACACATATAAATAACACAGAGCAAGCTTTATTAACATCTTCTCTATAGATATCTTGTATAAGCAAGTTCGGAATGGAGAAGGGTTTGGACTGAGTCCCCGTCACGCTGGTCCAGTGCAGAATAGCAGATAGCAAGAGCCTAATTCGTTGATTGGCAGAAGGCACCACAAGCAGGCTTGGGTCTCGAAGATGGTGGTCGGGGGACCTCTCATCCTTACGATCTCTTAATTTAAACTCTATCACAACACCTCATTTTAAGAACCATTTATTGATACGATCCAAAGTTTGAAGTCGTTTAATACAAAACCTTTGAAAGGTTTCTGAAAATGGTGAGGAAAGGAAGAGGGGTTTGGTTTGTGTCCCCGCCACGCTGGTCCAATGCGGGATAGCAGGTAGCAAGAGCCTAGTTCGTTGATCGGCAAAAGGCACCACGAGCAGATGAGATTGGCTTGGGTCAGGACACCTTACCTTTACGACCTCTTAATTTAAACCCTATCTCAAGACCTCGTTTTACAACCCATTTATAGATAAGGTCCAAGGTTTGAGGTCGTATACAAAACCTTCGAAAGGCTTCTGAAAATCAACCAGGATCTATCGACATCTAATGTTATAAACGCGTCATTAGCATGCAAAACAATTTTGAATGCTGGAACCCTTTCGGGCTTCATCTCTCCAGAGTTAACCATGAGGTGTATGTTGCAGACTTAAACCTACTGTTAAGATTCAAACTTCTATACCTACATAATTTTAAATGGGTTTCAACGGGCGAGAAATATCGGTTAAACTCCAAAACTTGACTTTTATAACAGTAACTCAAACTTCTATTTGTTGCCTAGCATATACTACTTAAGGTATATAAACAAACAAAAGTCTTAATATTATTTGATAAAACCTCGCATGTACCTGTACTACTAATATCTTGTACGTCTACAAAAGACACCGCACTCTCAAGAAATATATTTCTAACATTAACAAGAGCCTCGCAAAATAAACCTCGGAAATAATCATAGTATTCATGAAGAGAATAGTCCTTGTATTCCGTAGTTTAGACTGTGGAGGAGCCTTCAGCTGCCATAACAAACAGTTGTAATAAGCGGTGCAATACTGAAGTGAAACAATTGTCGGTAGCGGCCACTCACAAAAATTGTTAAGCCGCGTTGACTCTAAGGAGCGCTACAATTTACACGAAAGGTGTACATTACTTGTTTCTGAACCGGTTTCACTAAATCATATAAGATATATATAAAAAGAGATATTACTAGTCACAGAAGTTAGTATTCTTTCTAACCTTTTCAAGCTAAAATGTTTGTGTTAGGAGTCAAATAAGTGGAAGACTGAATCAACTAATACAACTAAAAAAATCCAGTTACATCTAAAGAATCCTTATATGTATTTGGACAATAGCTACGGCGATGAGGTATGAAGATAATGAATCGGAAAATGTATTTACTATTTCTTTTGTTAACCAATAAAAGGAGACCTTCTAACGGAAGGAGACCTTCTAAAATCTGTAACTACAATCTATTTTTTTGTTTCCTGAAGTCAGTTAGACTTTATTTCATTGGAATTGAATGTTCTTCCATACTGTTTTCCTTCTAAAGATGATCTTTAAAAAGTATAAATAAAATTAATAATAACACCGAAGGACACTTTTTGATTTTGCAACAATTATGTGAAGTGATAAATTATTACTACTTATATTATACGACAAAACTCCGTATCATTAAAAATATTATAGAAACTACTTTCAGCTGCGACCAGTACGTATTTTACTAGAAAGCATTTCATATCCATTTTCCTCAACCAGACCATTATATTTACTTGTCTCCAAGACAAGACGTTCCCTGTATGTTATCAAACAAAAAAATAAAACGCTCCCAGCCCGCAATGTACTTGGTCCAATTACATACACCCTTGCAGTTGGAACACTCGCCTTAGATCGTCAGACGTAGCCGGGGGGCGTTCACTAACGACTGCACTCCTGTCCTAGCCTTAATGTCTAGCCGTGTCGGCTATTAATTATTCAAATAGTTTTATATGTTCACACTGGTAGACGTATCAGCTGCTCGTGCTAGGCGGTTAGGTTTTATGTGTTTCATCAACAGCTATTAACTTCCTTTACGTTACTTTGAAAGTTCTCCTTTCAGAATTTCGATTAGCGTTGTTTGGATGTGTTTTTTATGGCACGTCAACTTGACTTAACCTCGGCCGATGGTAAGCTGAAGGCAAAGTCTTAGGAAAGAGGGTCACTATCAGGTACAAACACGTTCAGTGTAACAATGGTAGCGCTCGTGTCCTGTTTCTGCGAGAATTCATGGATTTGTATATTTTTTGTACCAGGTAAATAGCAGACAAGCTCGCGGCCCACCTGATTGTAAGTGATTGCCCAGGGGCGACACATTCGTGCTTACAACCATATAGAGAAGAGAGGGAAAGGGGGAGGGTAGAAGGTTAAGAGAGTCTCTCTGCTCTCAGTGTAGAAGGCAATGAAAGAGTTTCTAGGTCTTCCCACTGACGACACAAAACCTCTCCAGTGATCTCTGACTATCGTAGACGCAGACCGCCGACGTACGACCGACGGAAACACAATACAAGATTATTATTAGCGGCGGTATTCTGTAGACCGGAGGTACTTCCCCAGTCGGACTGTTCAATTAGTACGGGGAATACCGTCATGTCCTACCTCCGTCCATGTATGTCTATTGTAAATAAGACAGTTTAGATCAAAATCAGATGGTCCTTCGCAATAATAAACTAGGTAGGTATTGCTCGCCACGCGGTCCCCGTAGATATCAGCTATAGCGATCAAATTTAGCATTATCTTTCTCAAGATCTAATCTAACTGTGAACTCAGTTCAGTCGGTTAGGTACTCTAACGACTAAACCGCAGAAAAGATTTTGATGAATCGATGAACAGACAGATAGCAAGGTAGAGCTACTTTCGCATTTATAATATTATTATGGAATTATGCATTATTAGTTTTCAATATGTTAATAAAATTATATTATTAATAAGAAAATATAGTTACTACAGTTGGAAGATAATCTCCGTTCACCTCATTTCCTTATAAACTAGAACAAGATCACAATCAGTCAATATAATTCGCATTGAATCAGCCTAGCGTAAGCAACTACGAGTATCAGATATAGTTTAGTTCGGCGACATATAATTTTACGACCATTTGGTTCGGTAAGAGGAGAGCCTTTTAGGGGTACCTTGAGCGGAATAACAATGTATTTCTGAGTGATCGAGACGAAATGTTCACTCGAAGTTTTACGATTTATTGTAGTTTTTGCTACTTGTATTTAAACCCCGCTGTAAAAAGGATGGGGTAAGTAAATAAGTTTGTTTCTCTCACTCTCCATTTCCCCCCCCCCCTCCCTCTCTATCTCTCTCTATGTGTGTGTGTGTGTATTTGTGGCATCGTAGCTCCCAAACGGATGGACGTTATTTCATAGTGCGTACGAGGTTTCCACCCGCTTACACTTTCTTCTCCATTTAATTTCACTTTCATGTCTATTACGAAAGAAAGCTTGCGCCAGACCTAGCAGTCAGAGCTCACTGTAGAGTTTTTGTTCTGTTAGTGTGAAGACCAATGAATCTACTACTTCAACCTGGACGCTCCTGTCCCCACTCATTCAATAAGTTCAATAGAAGGTTTGTATAGTGCCCGCAATACGAATCCTAATTCAATGCACTGCACTGTAAACCTTCTATTATTTAACTTTCATAAACGTATAACTAAATGCAACGCGTAACGAAAGTACAACTGTGTAGAAATTCAGCCCCTCTTCGTACCACGGTCAAATACATTGAATATAATTCTTCATATTATTTCATTCATGCATTATTCTATTAAGTGGCCCCACCGCATTTCACACAACTTCTGCCTACCCTAAAAGTTACGATTGTGCTCACCCCGCTGAAGCCGGTATTCTGTCACGCTTATGGAATATTTTGAGTTGAGTGCCATGCGTAATGGCGGTAGGGTTGGCAAGAATTTGGATTATACTTTCTTTTTGACGCGTATTTATAAGGAATGTTTTTGTAAAATATGAAGGTTAGTTTATGTTTGGTATTCGTTTGGTTATGGTCTTAACCATATTTGGATGGTGTCTGAAAAATCATCGATGAATATACGCAAAAAATAATCGAACGATTGAGAGTCAATTAATTTTATATATTGTTTTTGGATCGATTTTGTACTGAATTGCGGTATTGTGTTCTTTTTCAGTCACTTAGGATGTTTTTCTAAATATTTGTAGACTAGATGTTATTATTATCGTTGTATTATTATCATGTGATATTTTTCGTGATTATTTCTATACAATAGTATTTACTTACTAATATTTCCTCTAACACCTCCAGCTAAGCTCAAAAGCTTGTGTTAGGAGTACACTCACATACTGACTATCGAATTTATTAGCTAGAATTCGAACCCGAGACCTATTGACGCCTACGTTTGACACTAACATTGACAATAGATCATCTTCAGAACTTATGTCAAAAATCACTGACTGTAAATTCTTTTCATTTTATGCTATCTTTTTAATATTTTTGACAACCCTAATAGCAAATAGTGTGTGGCCCCTAAACGCGTCATTGTGATAGGTGTGACGAACTAGTGTGATGGTGATTGAAATAACGCTGTTACACTCTAATGTATTAGATATTTCATTAGAAGAATGGGACATCACAAAGCTAATAATTATATAGCTCTTGAAATTATTTTGATTACAATGAGAGATAATGGCCCTTGAGAAATATCAATGGAGATAATGTATTCATGGGAAAAGTGATATTTTAAGTGTAGATGTATATTTCACTGACATTACAAATAAAGGAGGTAATTTTGATTTCTGAGGTGGTGTGTTATTAGTAATTCTGTTAGCTAGTACCTGAGTATCTTTATCATCTGCTGTTCCCCGATTTTTTCCGCGATGGAAATCAATGTTAGCACCTAAGAGTCTTATATCTGCTTCCCATTTCTCCTGATTAAATTGTATTGACTTTTACGGGATCAACTGCTTTTTAACTCTCAACCGCACGATTAGAATCTGCGCTGGAATTTCGTTTGTCAATCATCACGTCTTGCAGGTGATTTGGATTACGAAGATCTTCGTAGTGGAGTCACCCTGAAATTATAGTTAAAATACTAATTTTTCAAAAGTTTGAAATGGCTATTACTATTGGGTAGATCGTAAGTGTATACTTTTGTTTTAGGATCGAAATTGTAGTAATTTAAATCAGGTTATAGTTACATCCAAACTTAAGTTTCTCTATAATAATTCGAGCAGGAACTGAACCCCCGGCTTCTTGTTTTTTTATCTTGATTTTTTACCTACCTACCTACTGTGTTATGGCAGCACTAGGCGACCATAACACATTATTTAATAATAGAATTACGTAATGCCGTAAACAGAGTATTGCGAATATTGCTATTATAGTAAACTAAATACGAATAATTGTATTGAATATAGATATAAAAAATAGATGACTATGCAGAGACAAGATCTAGAAATGCAATATTACTTCCATTTTCCTCGCTAGATGGCATTACTAGTCGAGAAAGTGTCGACTATTTTGCAATTCAATCTAGTCTTCTGCGACATTTATCAAAAATTACAATATGACGACATCATTCAACATAATATTATTAGAGTGTAGACACATTATTTATAAAACGTTAGTATACAATGAAAGCAATGATTGTAATAAAAGATCATTGTTTACCTTTGTGATTCGTAATTGTGATAAAAGATGGCGCTACGAGTTTTGAAATACGGTACGTACACACTATGAAAAGTATAACTCGTACATATACCCTATATAATGAGGCTAGACCAGTAGCTCTACGTATTCTATGGGACGATCTACAATCTAGCCAAAAATAATACAGGATATATTATTTACTTTTTAAATACCTATCTTATTGTTGAAAAGCTCCAACAATGCTGTAATTTTATCAACGAAACATGAAAACGTTTTTCCGACAGCAACACTCCAAACAGCTTAAAAATGGATGCTCATTTTTATTCAATAGAAAAGACCTTCACTCAATTAAAGAGTACATGAATACAAGAGTCAATTCAAAAGGGGATTGTAAAAAATATAAGAAATTAATACCTACGGTTGGAGGGCAAGCCGAGGGAAATGGAATATAAGAAGATCAGGCCGAGAAGTACTTCACGTCGAGTGGTAATCTCGATGAAATAATTTCCGAATCGAATATTACGTGTGGCCACGAGATTTGCGAGTTATATTTGTGAGGTAATGTCACATTATTTTCGTGTGGTCGTTTTATTTTATTTATTTATTTGTTTATTGTGAATATAAAATACATTAATACAATAAATATAATATGTTATGTACAAAGGTGAGCTTAAATTTGAGTTCTCTTCCAGCAAACCCGGGAGTACTAGAGGAATTTCCATGTAAAGAGAGCTAAAGTCTTGTGTAGGTACTACATGAAATTAGAAATTTTAATATGCGAAGGTATACAAGGTATACTCGTACAAAAAGTATATCCCAGCAATAGGTACATACAGTATGTATGTATAAACATACAAACTAAATAAATATTAGTTTAGAGTTATATAGGTTTAAATCAGAAAATATAACTATCCAAGACGGCAATTAAAATCACGATCTTATCTTGGTGGAATACTCTTGTCAGTTGATTTAACAAACGAAAGTTTATTCAATCAAAATTGACATAAATATTTCGTTTAAATAACAAAATATAAAAAAACTAAAACAACTTTTAATATTTCTTTTAGCATGTATCTGTAATGTTATTCTTTTTTCCTTTCAAAGAAATTAGAAGAAAGGAATTAGGTTTCAAAGAAAAAACATATTAGATACGTTTCTAAGAAAAATCTACTGCGCAGTTTTCAAAGAAATAATCTACCTATTATAGCCGACCCCGTGGTGCAAATTGTTGAAAATATTCACATATTTCCCCAAAGCGTAAGCACTGAACCACGAAAAAGACGTCTGTTAAAAAGCTTATAATAATGTTATGTAATACATTATTATTATATCTCGTAACTACCTTGAAATATGATAAAAGTTGTAATATATAATTGTGTGATTCAAACTTTCTGCAAAAGTTACTCTACCTTGTTAGCAAGTTGGAGGTTGTGGGTTCAATTACTGTTTAGTACCTACATATATTTATTTGGCAGAATATGTTGAATTGAAATTGAATTGCAAAATGTATAAATTTGTCAATGAATAATTTGTAGGCATGTATTCTTCCATATCATCATCTATGTCATAACTAATTCATAGCACTACTTTACATATAGTTAGCGCTGTGTAAAACGTTCTAGAATGTTTATAATTATTATTTTTTATTCATATCTATACATATAAATTACATTTTTTTAAATATATACAATAACATATATTTAAAAATAAAAAACATGGTAGCCCACCGGTATCGGGTACAGGAACCAAGATACCGGTGATTAGGGCTCCAGAGAGAAGAATCCTCACTATACGAACCGTGTCGAGGAGTACCGCCTTCTGCATCGACCATTGACCCAACTGCCTAACACGAGCCTCTTGAGATGTTGGCCGAGGCTCTTGAAAATCAGTCCATGAACCGATACGACTATCAGAACAATAAATAATCACCGAAACCACATCCCAGATATCGACAACCTCGTGAGTTAGATCAAATTATTTATTATTATTTATATTTAATTATTATTCTATGTGCGTGGTAGTTAGCGCAGGTTTTAATTATATTCCAGAATTCACGCATGTCTATCATACCGGTTTGAGTGATCGCCAGCTGCTTATACGAGTGCTATGGATTCTATCCCAGTATGGGATAACTATTGTTCACAGGCTGTTGTACTGTTTGAGTGGACATTACATTTATAATACACATGGTCATTTAATCACCCGCGACATTATAACAATATTCCCCTGTGACAGAATTATCAGTTAAAATTACAGATACAACTTTGCCTCGTAATAATTTATTTTGTTAAATGTGTGGGGTATGGTGGAATATTCATGTATATGCTTTTATTATTATTGTAACTCACGGCGAAATAACATGTTTTTCTTTTTTAATTGATAACATTAATTATCGATAACAGCTGCCCCTAAAATGAAATCGGATGTCATAATTTGGGTCATATGACTTGTATTTGAATGACCACCTTTTGACCCCCAAACCTTAAGAAGTAAACTTCACCCTTCAGTTATCAGGTCTATCAACTTGTAAGGTGGCTTGGACAAAATCTCTAGATCATTTTTTAAAGATAAAAATGAAAAAGAAAGTACTACGTTTGTTTTGAATAACTGCAACACAGGAAGATAACCATAAGAACCCAAATAACACACAGTAGAAGTTACTTACAAGATTTTTTCTAATTCATATTTTACAAAAAACAACACTGCCCAGAATTTACTTATGTCTATGCTAATGCTGTCATCACCCATTACTGTCATATTCAGCTTCCATTTAGACATATTCAAATAGATCGCAATACTGTTCAGTGACGTATTGTTGGATAATTATAAACACGCTTTTCTAATGGCCTCAAATTGAACAGAATGTAGTATTAAAATCACTTGTCTGTTTCTGCTAATTGCCTGGAAGTCTACCATTATGATTTCACGGATTATATTATTTATTTACGTACGTACGTTTTCCTTAAAATTTATTTGCAGGTAAAAGGTACTTTCTCATGAGAGGGAATTATATACGATTGAATACGTATTTGTAATGAGAGCTCGTTATAAAGATGTATATGAATATCACTGTTGTATGAATATTATTGAGTGAATATTCGTGAGTCAATATTATGAATCGGCTTAATTATATTTTATAAGCATATGGAAATAGAATGGAATACTTGACTAGAATTAAATTGGAAAGTCGAAATCTAAAATAGGTTCTGAACCCCCTACCAATTAATATAGAGTATACCTCGGGACACAAATCTTGAACCGACGAGAAACGAAGATAATTATTATTACTATACAACTATTTTTTATCGTTTTATCACCACCTATAACCAATGCCGTGGCTGGTCAGGGTGGTTATGTCAGACTTAACCGACTAAAACACATGCCGTCTTTGGTATAGGTAGGAGAGGTATATGCATATATCTCTCGCAACTGTCAACTTGTCGAGGCCGTCAGGGTGGGGACCGCCGTTGCAGGGACAGCACCTTTAACGGTGGCCACCATGTTCTGGACAGCGCCTCTGCTTCATCAGGCGTGGTGCAGTCAATTTGACGACCTACACATTAAAAAAATAACTCCGCTATCACGCAACTGAATACGCGACGGACACGCACTTCTGAAACGACCACGGTAATATGTTACGTAAATGTAGACGTGGCACTAGATCACTAATTCGACCTTAATTTTTATGAAACCCTATGAATAGCAGCTGACAATTAGCAGACTAAATTAGGATCTGATTAAAACATTAAAACATTTTTAAAAGTACTCTACCGCCATTATGTTGCGTTAACAACATTTTGTGCAGTTTAATAACTTCATTAATTTACGTTAATTACACAGAAAATGTTCCTGGACAAATATAATCATTGCTGTCGGGAGGCAGGTGTATGTGAGGAGGCCTAACGCTGAGTATAAATCTAAGACTAGCAGATGTGAGGTTATATCAGATTTTATAGAACACTGAATAGCAGTAGAAATGTGCGGTTAACATATAACAATATAGATATGTGATTTGATGGTATTTGTCTTTTTGTTAATTATTTTAATCAGCTGTTGCTTACGGATCAGATATGCGTTGAATTTGATTCCGTTTCCACAATCCAGCGACAGTACCTCCGCGGCGTGGTGGTAGTGAACGCGACTGCTACGCAGGAGGCGCGAGTTCGATCATTACTCATTATCATCATTTCAGTCATAGGGAAATCTAATTAATAGACCAAAAAAGCCCGCTCTGTTATTTATCCGAGACTTCTCATGCCGAAGCCGCGTTTCGAACTGGTGGTCCATTTCCTAAACTAACCTATATAGTATATTTTTAATTTTAAAGTTAAGTAATCATCGTACAATAGCCTATACAAAAAAAAAGAATTTTTCTTCGAAGCTTCTATTGTTTCCTACATAATATTCCAATGTACATTTACAGGATGTAAGGGAAACACTCCCGATGCCGGAGACTACTGGTAGTTTACACATTGGCATAAAAAAGTTACGTTTTATCACTATATTTTGTTTTTTTATTCGCATTATTTATTCTCTACCGTATCAGTAAAAACGATAATTCAATAAAAACACGTCACTGCAAAAAAAAAACAAATGGTGCCATAATGCGCGTTGATGGTTTTTCATGAAATTTAATGATTGTTACGGTGTAAAAAATAAATAAATATGATGAAAAATTACTTTCGAATTGTATTTTTTAATGCCAATATGTAGTGTATCAAGAGTACTTCCAGGGACCTCCAGCTTCGGGTGTGTTTCCCTTACACCCTGAATAGAAGGTCTTATTAAAATTCAAACTGAGGTAATACATACTAACCTTATAGCCAAATAAACATGTACACGAAAGTAGTATAGTTTTAGTAAAATTGCAATTTGCCACGATATGACTTGTAATACATTACAAAATAAATTCTTCATATATTTAGCAAGAACTTGTGCATACGAAAATTGTACAAGACGATAGATGTTATATTAATACCGCAGTTAACCCCTCGGCCAATTTGGCGAAGATTGGGAGCAGGGGTCAGGACAAAGTTCGACCTCTCTCTGATCGACTTCATATTACACGACGTGAACTATCGCCACTCCAATTTATGAAAGCTATTCTTACTCGTATATCCACAGAACAGAAAAAATCTCGTAGAAATGTGACACGATAGATTGAATAGCAACACCGATGTCGCCAAACTCACACATACAAACGTTCATAATACGTTGCATTAATTTCATTGTTTTCATTGGTCGTATTTATATACCTTTCATGCAAAATTAGCGTAAATTATACGTACTGCAATACAGAATCACACCTTAACCATTCATAATAGCGATTATTTTGCTATAAACAATAATAGTATTTACGACGTTTCATACTTTGAATCGAACAACTCCAAAAAAAATAAAAAAAACTCAAAAAAAAAAGAATCGAACAACCTTGAATATTTTTATGGCCAGATACTTATTAAAAACTTTTTACAAAAGGGTTCATATTGTCGAATTGGTCCTTCATTGCGTAAAAACATACAACCACTTGATTTTGGTTTTCCATGCTTAGGTATATCTAGACATTTAGTTATGTCTGGTAGAAGAGAACAGAATGACGATATGGCTCTACTATCATTATAATGTCAACTGCGGTAGCCTAGTGGTATGGGTAATGGACTGCTGAGACAAGGTCTCGGGTTCCATCCCAGGTTTTACCATGGCAAAGACCAATGACTTTTCGCAGGTTTATAAGTGCCCGGTTAATGGCAATAGGCTCGCCACCTATTACATTGGGACCTAAACATAATTTTATGTTTTGTTATGTTATTGTTATAAATTTAGGAGTAAATTGGAACCCCTATATGTGGTGCCTAGTGACACTCATGTGTGGTAGTCTAGCAGCTATAAAATCGAACCTGCGATCCTATCCTACTAACCTATAATTACAAGGTTCTAAGTTTGAAACCCGGCGTTTAGAGCAATGGTCGCGCTGTACAGCTGTCTGTAATAAAATTGTTATAATTTGTACGGCTGCACTTTCTTTATAAAATAAACTTTTGGCATTGAAACTATAATAAAATAAATGTCTACTATTATGAGGTGCTGATGAAATGGATAAGAAAAATATACGAGGGCGTTATACAGAGCTTTCTATCTAGCGTAAACTTGTACCAACTAGAGGTAGGTTTAGGAAGAGACTTTCTATCATCGTACCGCTCGCCATAGGCAGGGAGTTCATCCTCACACATTACAACTGAAAACTGTGCGCACTGTGCGGTATGGTAGAAGCTTCATCCCGCGCACGATCTAGCTGTGGAATGAACTCCCTGCCGTGGTTTTCCCAAGTGACTACAATATGGCGTTCTTCAAGAAGGGCACTAAAGGGTTGGTACTCCATAGGCCACGGTGACTGCTTTCCATTAAAATTAAAAAATTAAAAAATGATAATGTTTGTTGCGATGTTTGGCTCTATGCTTGACTCAGTTCGTAGTTAAGTAAAATAACAAAATAAAAATAGTACTATTTGCACAAAACATATCATTATTCTGTCAATAGTCTTGTACTACGTAGGACTCATCCTACATAGTTGAAAAAGCAGTTGTTTAATACTTATGGCACACATTTCCCAAACAAATATCCAAACAAATGCAGTTTACACATTTGTACCCAAATGTCATTACGACTTTCCTAACAACCGATGATATTCATACAAATGATAATAATATTCACCCGTCACCGGTGCCAGATACGTCAGAACTAGGTCAATTAACCTCGTGTCTATAAAAATATGCAGAAAGATGTTGCTAGGCGGCCGACACAGCTGATGTCGCGGTCACCTGCCCCAGGTGTTCACTCGATGCGTGACGTGACAAGTGCAAATCGCGTATGTGTGTGTAGCAGAGTAAATGTGATCAAAACGGCAACGTTTTAGTTTAAAATGCAGCTATAAAATTGTTCAGTTGTAGTTGGCGATTTGTTTTATTACATGCATGATGTTGTACTTTAACTTTAATTATAAATAAAAATGTGAAATGAAATTTATTTCCCAATTATGTGAGTTAATGGTTATGCTTTTTCTCTAGGATATATATTATTATTTTTTGTATATATTATGAGTAGGCTATTTTTATACGACACCTGTCTTTTGCATTGAAAAAATATTTCTGTAATTTAAATTTAGTGTTGTCTAGACATCAATAAAAATACAGATACATAAGGTGAAAACATATTATTCAGGTATCGTGGTGGCGTGTCATGAATTCCCAGAAGTATATCACTTTCATACATTTGGTATAGTTAGATACGCATGAGTAAGTTGTGTGGACTTTGTACAAATCTGTGTACTTTCTCTGCAGAATGTAGGCGTGCGAAAGAATATAGGTAGCATAGCCCAATAAACCAAATTTGACTGTATAAATAGCTCACTAATTTACCAAATTCCATTCATTTGAAGTTAATTACTAAGTCCGGGATTAATGTACGAAACAGACGAATACCAATTTAATATTATTTGCAAATCAAGGCTAGTACCTATTGATACCGTATATTTTTAAAGTACCACAAGTTTATTCGTACTCCATATTCAATTAAACACCACTATTTGAGGTGTTTAATTCATGACAAATTATCACTAAGTATAAATTACTTTTTTATACTAACTTTATTTTACTTTGTTGTCCAACATACCCTAATTTACCCTTATCTACGATGCGTAGACGCCTGCGCGTGCAGCCGCAGCCAACGATGTGCATTCATATTTTAAAATTCGAACCGGCACTCAAAATATCAACGGAATTCATCGAATGAATGAAAGTTGTACTATTGTAACGGTTTCTGCATCTGGTCGAAACAGCTGATTTTGACACACGGGTGAATACATAATTCATTTCTCTTGATAGTACACGCTTGCACTCTATGAGAATAGATTAGATTAGATAGTTGAATGAACAACTATTGTAATGGGTTTTGTTAATTTTATGCGAAAATACACTTTAAAAGTAAATAAAAGAAGAATAGTAATAATAGTTATTAATTTGTTGTATCTATATAATCCTTTCAAATTTATTTATTCTATATTATCTATAACTAGCCTGCGACTCCGTCCAAGTGGAAGTTATTTATCGAGCAAATATAGCCTTAGTCCTTTCCTAAGCTCTATCTACCTGACTACTAAATTTCATAAGGTTATTTTCATAAAAGAAAAACTTTAAAAAATATTTTTCATTCCGTATTACCCCTTTTTCGTAACAAAATGTACTTTATCAAGCACTATATAAGTATAATCCATCATTGTACCAAATTTCATCAAGATAACTGCAGTGAATTTAGGTGTAAGCGTAACAGACAGACAGATTATTTCCACATTTACAACATCAGTATGAATGATATTATTATTTGCCAATTGGATTACTAGAAACACACCTTGAACATATGGTTGTGTATAACGGTTGGTCTGTTTCCTAATTTTGATGAAAGCTAAAAGGCATCAGCTGTTTCTCGAGATAAGGGCCAGATGTAGACAAACACTCGTCGCCTATTACAACTACGTCGAATAGAAAAATATGTACTATTAATTGGTGTTAATATTGAATGATAACCGTGCTTGAACTTGTAATGATATTTATGAATAATAAATTTGGAAATAATCGTGTCAACTTAACTATTTAACTATTATCTATTACAGCTGACAAAGTGGTATTACTTGCAAGTGGTAGTGGTGGCTTCTGCCATTTTGTAAAATGTTATTTATTTTTTTGTAATTTGTAACATAACATAACATAAACTCACGCTTATATCCCCGAAGGCAGAGGTAGCATTCACATTTCGCCAGTTTATGTTTAGGTCCCAATGTAATAGGTGGCGAGCCTATTGCCATTAACCGGGCACTTGTAAACCTGCGATAAATACACACATAACTTTCAAAAGCATCGAAAATTCATTGCTATGTGGCATGGTAAAACCTGGGATCGAACCCAAGACCTCGTCTCCGCAGTTCATTACCCATACCCCTAGGCTACTGCGGCTTTGTATGAATATTATTATCTTCATAATGACTCTCAAATTGATTTTTTTGGATGAATGGGAAATCTTCTGTGAAAGTCGGCACTCAGATGATATTAGATACAAACATCCATTTTTAATTTAATATTGATACGTATTATACATTTATCGTCACAGCAAATACTAAAAAGGTTATTCTTTGAATAAGCTAAGCGTTAAGAAACCAGTGACAGCCACCATGGTGTGACGGTAGTGAACACGACTGCTACACAAGAGGCGCGGTTTCGATCCCGCTCTGTGCAAGTATTTGTATGCATGAATATGGCTATATGCATAGGTGTGGTAGTGTCTAGGAGAGCACGTTAAAGAATTGGTCCAAACCTATATCGATTTAAGATACGATATAGATGTAGGCGTTACCTGGCGGAAATCCATTACAAAAGGTTTATATTGGGGAAGGAAGGAGGGCCCACCGCTCACCCGCGGTTCAACACTCCAACAATATATATTGGAATGTCAAACCACCCTCTTCAAAGTAAGAAAAATAAAAAATCTTACCAGAGAGGAGATGTTTTACCATGCAGTATTCCGCTAATGCTTCGATATCACCAATGGGTTATGAAGGTGAAGAAGAAATTATCGAAGTTTAGTCAAACTCGCATTTAGACAGATTAAAGCGAACCCCCTTGACTCTATCTCTTTCCATGCAGGGTTGTACAAGACGGCTAAGGGCTGGGGCAGTTTAACATCAGTCAGATATACAGCTTATACTCAGCCTCAGATGCATGACTCCAGTCAACAATAATGATAAGGCTATGACTTACTATTACTTGAGATCATTATTACTCTCACCTCTATAGAAGTAAGCATGACATATGAAATAAAAGGACAAAATAAGCACCGTTACATATTTAGGGACCACCTATTTAACTAAAGGTATTCAAATAAATGAAGGATAACGATAATCTACCTACCTGAGTTTCTTGCTGGTCTCTTCTTAGGAGATTTAACTACTAAACCGGCGAAAGAATCATTTTCAAATTATTTATTTACTAAGTATTTTATTTATTATAAACCAGCTGTTGCCCGCGGCTCCGCCCGCGTGGACTTCCACGAATAATTCAAGACCAAAATTAGCCAAATCGGTCAAGCCGTTTTCATGTTATGTCGTGACAACGGAAAACGGGTTTCATTTTTCTATATATAGATTACAATGTTTTTGACGTATACCGCGGTAGCCTAGTGATATGGGTAATGGACTGCTGAGACGCGAGGTCTCGAGTTCGATCCCAGGTTTATCATGGCACACACCAATGATTTTCGATGCTTTAGAAGTTACGTGTGTATTTATCGCAGGTTTATAAGTGCCCGGTTAATGGCAATAGGCTCGCCACCTTATTACATTGGGACCTAAACATAAACTGGCGAAATGTGGTTGCTAGCACTTCTGCCTACCCCTTCGGGGATAAAGGCGTGAGTTTATGTTATGTTGTTATGTTATGTTTTTGACAAATGTAGTTACATAATTATTGTAAAACTTTGACATTCATAAGGGCTCTTTATGTGCCTAAACTGAATAAACGAAATTGATTTTTTGATTCAATATTCGGATATTCACACCAATAAGTATCCGAATATTACTAGGTACTAAGTATTAATTTTAATGGTACAGACAGACCTCAAAACTGGTTGCGTACAACTTTCTTGTTAAAACGTGGACACGTGTTGAATTCTGATCAATTTACAGGTGCAAGTCACATTTACCAAAATGTCACAAATTAATTTTTTTACCCCTTTTTCAACCCCAATTCGACCTTTTATTATGTGTGAGAATGTAACGACAACTAGCTTAGCTAGCTAGCTTTCTTATCGAATTTCAGATACCTAAACTATTATTATAGTAATTTAGATATACTATCTTCAAATAACTAATAAAAAACTTACAATAATTCTAGTACTTAATGGCCAATGGTCTAGAAATTTGCAGCAATTCTTCCAATAATAATGAGCATACAATGAGAGGAAATTAGTTATAAGAACATGTTTTGAAACTGCTCATCAGTAGCGGATGCCGTGTGATTGAAACTATCTCCTGCAGGGCGGTTCGAATAGTAAAATACAAAATGCTCAAGTATCATTAAGACTTAGATTGTTTTAATATTGTTTTTGTAATATAAGTAACAGTGGATTAACGTTTAGTTGTACAATAATATTAACGGAAATTAATGCGATCATGGCATAATTCTACATCTCAGAGTTAAGTCCAGTTGCATCTGAAGCTCAGGCAGTTGCATCAGTGTTTGGGGTCCGCTTCTACCATTCTAACTGCGGGTTTGGGTGAGGTTCGATACTTTTCGTGAAGCAACTGCCACAACCCAGGTTATATCGAAGCATTGCAGTTAGACTAGTTTATTAGACTTTTTAGGGCTCCAACCACTCGTAACTGCTGCCATAGATGTTCGCATGACAACCAGGACTGATAGCTTCACGTGCTCTGCGAGGCACGAGCAGACCAATGCAATTAACCATATTCATGCATACAAATATTTGCACTTTGATACTCTCCAAGATGTTAATTGGTAGTGCTTGTGAGGCACGCAATTAATATCCTTGCGATTTACACTGCATAGCAAGGAATCAGGTCAACTTTTTTTCCAAATTTATCTATTTTAATTAATGTTCGGCATACCCATTTTGATACAAGAGCCCGATTGGCAGCAATAGGCTCGCCCCCTATTCCGTGTTGACTCGAGCCATGCATCTGAGGCTGAGTCCGGGCTGTATATCTTTTTTTTATTTAAGGTACGTTAATTTGACTTTACGTCGACTGATGGTAAGCTGAAGGAAAAGTCTTAGTAAAGAAGGTTACCATTACAAACACGTAGACTGTTACAATGGTGGCAGCTACGCCTCGTCTAATCCGGTATTGTAGGAAGAAGGAAACACGTGAGCTGGTAAGGCATTCCAAGACTTAATGTTGCGGCAGAGGAAAGACTCAGCGAACCGCTTTCTGATGTTAAACAGCCCTATCTCTTAGTCGCCTTGTACAACACTGCATTGGAAGAGATGGGGTGGCCCAAATATCACTCTTTACTTTTCGTGCGCAAAATCCCCACGGATACCACCCCATCAAATTCGGTGGAGGTGATTATGTCGCACTCGAACCGACTAAAACGCACGCCGTCTAATGGGTCTTTGATTGCCGAAGGTGAGATTATACAAGACATATCCCAAATTTCACTCTGGCTTCAAAATCTGCCGGTAAAGACTATTTTTATCGCGATGAATGAATAAGGACGCTGTACCAAGAACCAAGAACAGCAACAAAGTATTCCTCACGGGTGGGCACGTAACCAACAGTTAGTAAAACCCAAGGCCTTAACCGTTAACCTGCAATTAAAATTATATACGAACAAATAACAGTACTGGGGTCGTTTAGACCCAGATAGTCGGGCCTGACCGTCCAGGAACGATAATAGTCGACAGCGAAGCCTACTTAGGGCTCAGGGTTATTAAGTTAACGCTACTTGTCAACTTAATAACATAATTTGAGGTGTGAGCGGTCGCGTATGTTCGCCTAGATGGTAAGGCTGGTTACATACAGTTGAAGAAATAAGATTCGAAACGAAACAAGTGTTGAGGTATGTTCTTTGCGCTTGCGAAATATTGTACTCATATAATATGACAACGTCTCTCCTCGGGTAAGATGTCTTTTACTTGCTTTGAGGGATGCAGTTTGGCATTTGTTGCGATAATAAGTAATATTTTGCTCTTGCTATCGTTGAGATTGTTGTGTCGTGGACGAGTCTCTTACTACCCCAGAGGCGTGAGCAAATTATTGTATGATGTTCTTTTTAAATTTAAAGACGTAAATTGTGACGGTTTTTATCGAGCCTATAAATATTAACTATAAGTATTCGATATTTAGGATATAGATATTGTAAGTATATTTATGTACCTCTATTCTCTAGAGAGGCTAACTAGTATATTTTGTGTCACATATATTGACATCTGCCAGAGACAGACATCTGTCCCTCTTGAGAGATTTATAACAGAAAAACTGAATAACGCTTTGCCTGAAATCGAATCCAAGACCCCACGGCTATTCGTAAAAACCAAATGTAAACAGATGTTTTACAAAAAAAAATAGTTGTCGGAACCCGAGATCTCTTGAACGTAACACCAATTCTTTAACCATTAAGCTATCGACGCTACAAGTTGATGATATGCATTAAATCATACATCACATTTTATCCTAAATTTAATTAGTTAATTTACTTAGTTATATAGTATTTTAGTAATAGTTACTAATTGGTAATCTTTGAAATACCTAATCTGACATTAAATAAGTAGTGTTAGAATTCCAATAATATTCTTATATCTTATAATAAACTTACTTTTTAGGTCGTGTACAACCAGCCTAACATTCACAAGCCCTACAACTTTTACCAAAGCGTTATTACCACACAATAGTAACCGTTCAACTAAATAACTTATTAGGTTATTACCAACCAAATGGTGTTCACGAAATATCATCCATAATTACAACACCCTGTTAATTATCTACGCTTACAAATTGTAATTATTTGTTGTTTAGAACAGTTTGTACTACTAATTATTCTCTTATTATGTTGTGTTTCATAATTTCTTACGCTGAGTGAATTAAATTTGAATTTTCTTTATTATTGATAAATTTTACCTTAAATTAAACTACTGACCAGTGCAACTTTGTCTGCGTCATCCAATTTTTGCAACATTTTTCATTCCTGCTCCGTACCTGTTAGTTGTAGCATGATGTTATATAAATATTATAAACATTCCTCTTGAATCTCGCTCTTAAGATTGCGTTGAGGTAGGCGCATTATTCTGCTTACAAGGACCCGTTTTGATCGTTTGTCCATGTAATATTTACTTGTGCATTTAATTTAATATAAGACCAATGGACTTACCTACATGGGGCTTACATAGGGACTTACCTATCCATAAATTTAAAATTGTTGTTAAAAGAAAGTTATGGCAAAAAGCTTATTATAAAATCCAGGATTGTTAGGATGATAAACAAGCCTGGACATGAGCTGTTCACTAAACTAGAAAAATATTACAAACTTTCCAGGAGTTTGTGATAGGCATAACCTAAATACCACATAATCTCGTTGTCTGTGATAGTAGACTCCACAAAATTTCAAATTCTTTTCAGGGTAATAATTGTATAAGCTTTTTTAATAAGCTCCCTAATGAAATTAGGGATTTGCCTATCAACAAGTTTGAAAATTTAGTTAAAAAAAAGTTATGCCAAAAGGTTATTATAAAATCCAGGATTATTTGGAGGATAAATAAGGCTGGAAATTAGCTGTTCACTTAACTTGCTACTCAAGCAATTTATTGTATCTAAACTAATTATTTTTTAGTAAATATAGGTACCAAAAAAAGCAAAGCTCGCTGAGATTCTTGCCGGAATCTTCTCGGGTCTGGGCCGTGTTTTGAACCTATGGTCCATTTGCTGACTAACTCATGATATATTATTGATATTGATGTTTATAAGTGCCGTTTGGTGGTCAATTTAAAGAAAAGATTATTGAATTTAGAATTTAGAATGCTTTTGATCTATAACTATTACCATAGAATAAATAATAGATAGTACTATGCATAAACCAATTATAGTGCCTTTAGTTCACAGATAGTGATCAAACATACGTTTTAAATTGAAATAAAATATTTCAAGCCCTCGATGACAAATGTAAATTCAATCCAATTTACATAATAAAACAATCAAATCATTAAGCAATTAAGTTGTAATAAACACTTTAACAATACAATACTTGTTGAGGTCATAGATTCGGAGGTGAGCGACCCTGCGCGCACGCCGGGTTGTCGACGCGTGTCAAACGATCTACATATTATAAACACAACTTTTATTTACCATTGTACACAAAACATGTAAATGAAAATGAACTCTAATAGGTTAGAAATAAATATGATATTAAGTAAATAAAAACATTCAAGTTGTAGAATTTATTGAAGTTTATTGTTCAAAATGAGATACTTTGGTACATCCGATTGTTTTTATTCAAAAGGCTGGAAACGTTTAATTGTATAACGTAATGTTAGGAAATAGTTGAAATGCAGATTATACTCTTTTATACGTTTGGTTGCTACGTGGTTACGTGTCAGTAACCACGTTTGGTTGATAACGAGATCTGATTTGATGTTATTTTTTCGACCGTTTCGACCGTTTCATGCTAGTTTTGTTGACTTTAAGTGGTTTCTCAACCGTAATAGCTCTAAAAGTAATATTGTTAGACAAATTGCTCTTACGTTTCTCGCTATGTTAAGATATACTGTGAATATTTTTAACAGAGTCGTAATTTTAAGTAGGTGTGATAACCCGACGCTTATAATCGTGTTCACTGTGTTCAGCTCGTGTGAGACAATCGTTACTTTTATATAAATTTAACATAACTATAGTGGTACCATTAACTGATGCATGGACTGCTGAGATGCGGTCTCGGGTTCGATCCCAGGATTCACCATGGCACACACCAATGACTTTTCGAAGTTATGTATTTATTGCAGGTTAATAAGTGCCCTGTTAATGGCAATAGGCTCGTCACCTATTACATTGGGACTAAACATAAACTGGCCAAATGTGGGTGATAGCACCTCTGCCTACTCCTTCGGGGATATAAGCGTCAGTTTATGTATGCGTTATACGACTCTTCTTGATTCCCTACTTGCCTCTCTATACTACTTCTACTTCCTGTCATGACAACGAAAATAGTTAACGAACGATAATAGCGATAAATTATTACTCCGCTTCGAATGGTAGCGTGACAATATATAGCCTACGTTATTCCTAGATCTTATATTCGCTGGGTGCAAAGCGGGGAGTAGGGACAGAGGAATCGATCGCAGCGCCCGCCGTGGCTAAAAAAGGAACTCGCGGCGGATGTCATCCTTGCGTATACATAGTGGAGTGTTGTTGTTTATTGTATTTCGTTAAAAATAAAGAAATATGGGTCACGATACCTGCTGTGTTGATAACTGTAAAAACACTGGCGTAAACAGTGCTTGTAAATTCTACAAATTTCCACAAGCACGTTGGAAACAAGAACAACGAATGAAATGGATAACAGCCGTCAAGAAGAAAAAGTAAGTTAACCTATAAAATAACACTTTATTGTTTAATTATCCATGTAGTATACATTTACATGTTTTTAGTTTTACAATAAACGATTTTAAATACGACGTTTCATTGAAAATATTTCTTTGTTTATTTTACTATTCGTAATGACAACTCGCCATTTGACACTTCAGAGTCCGCCTAAAGTTCATCCGCTAGTTGGCGCTGCCGTCGCGCACCCAGCGAATAGGTGAATTTACTTTAAATAGGTGAAGGAGTTATTGAAATAGGTCCAGTAGTTTCGGAGCTTATTCGTAATAAACAAAAAAAACAAATCTTTCCTCTTTATAATATATTTCATCGACAGGAATGCCAAACCGCACCCCTCAAAGCATAGGAGCTTTACGATACGATTAAATTCGCTTCTGCGTGGAATACTGCTCGCATCTCTGGGATGGCTCCGCAAAGTACTTATTAGATGCTCTCGACAGGTTGCAGCGACGTGCGGTCCGCATTATTGGGAGTCCTGAGGTCACAAAGTCCCTCAAGCCTTAGCAGATGCGTAGAGCGTCCTTGGCAGTATTTTACCGTCTCTACCATGGTGAATGTTCTGATGAGCTCTTCCAATTAATCCCACCCTCCCCTTTCCTACACAGGACAACGCGTGCAGGGCTAAGGTGTCACTCGCATACGGTACAGAATATTCCATCAAGAACCAAGCGTTTCGGTGAGTCTTTTCTCTGCCGTACCATTAAGTCCTGGAATTCCTTGCCGGCGCACGTGTTTCCTTCTTCCTACAGTCCCGGGTCCTTTAAGCGGGGCGTGAAAAAGCATCTGATGAGGCCGTCAAGCTGAGCGCCACCATTGTAGCACGGAACGTGTTTGCAATGGTGACCCTCTTTCATGGGACTTTGCCTTCAGCTTAACATCAGGCGAGGTGAAGTCAAATTGACGTGCCATAGATAAAAAAAAAAAAAAAAAAAACGATGTCATATATGGTGCAATATTCTACAAGTGCGAAGAACAAACCTCGACACGTGCGTCGCCTTTGCATAAGACATCTTCAATAATGCTACAGAGTTGACATTCTAAATCTTTTACAATAACCATCGTTGAAATTATTAATCCATAGTGACTAGTGAGTGTACATTTCCGCCATACAAAGCCTACTTCAATATGTTATTGTACCCTTGTCAAGGTGATACCTGGAGGTTCGATAGATCAAATTTAACCTCAGATGTCTCCGATGACATTGGCAGATTAAACATTTTCTTAAAACAATGTAACACAATCGTAGTATTTATTTTGCCTGAAGCATATACTAGCAGGTAGCCTTGGGTTGTTGCTGAGATTAATGTACCTATGTTTTGTATATTTTGATAGTATACCTGATTTATTGAATAAAAATATATTGCTATTCCCTTTGATTCTTTGGTTAAAGTTAGGTCGATCGGTTAAAATTTTTAATTCATCTAAGGGTCGATTCTACGGTTTTGGCTGATTTTGAATGATGGTTTAGTTGACTTTTAGTCTAATTAAGCGGCGCAAACCTATGTCTGACCTGTTTCAAAATATTTATTAAATAAATAAAATTTTCAGTCAGAGTGAGGGAAGATTTGTTATATCGGTTACTAATATTCTGTAAAAAAATAAAAGGAGGAAAATTAAACATAACGTCGGGGATAGTGCAACTCCGCGTAACTTGCATTGGATAATTCCGCGTATCCGACAAATGTAGCCAAATTTAAGTTTCGCGGGCAAATTCCGCAACATCTTGATCGGCTTCCACCGCCTTGACACGAGTTCATTTTGACCAATCGAAAGCCAGGAATCGCCCAGTAACAACACTGCGTATCTTTCGCGAGCTAGTGTCAGCACCGCGTAATTGATCTGGAGACACCGGCAACGAGTTTGTGGTTTAATTTTGCATGATGCATGATGCAAAATGATGCATGTGATCTATGTTGTTCGTATAGAGTAGGTAATATTAGTGAAGAAAAATATCAGCAACACTTGTCACGAAAAGATTTAGCTAGACAAGAAAAGACTTTAGACAAAGAAAGAGCAAAAATGGAACACTTCATCTTATCACTGCTGACTTACAAACTGTGAAACTGTGTCCATTTTTGAAAGCTAGTGCACTGTATTTTAAAACAAAGCTTATGGTTCATAATTCCACAATTTACAATCTGGGCACTAATAATGTAAAGTGTTATTGGTTTGATGAGACAACTACGGATTTAACAGCATCAACTTACGCTTCTTTTTATATTGATTATTTAAAGAAAATGAGGGAGGGAAACACGTTCAGTGCTACAATGGTGGCGCTCAGCGTGACGGCCTCATCAGATGCTTTTTCACGCCACGCTTAAAGGACCCGGGACTGTAGGAAGAAGGAGACACGTGTGCCGGCAAGGAATTCCAGGACTTAATGGTACGGCAGAGAAAAGACTCACCGAACCGCTTGGTTCTTGATGGAATATTCTGTACCGTATGCGAGTGACACCTAAGCCCTGCACGCATTGTCCTGTGTAGGAAAGGGGAGGGTGGGATTAATTGGAAGAGCTCATCAGAACATTCACCATGGTAGAGACGGTAAAATACTGCCAAGGACGCAACATCTCTACGCATCTACAAAGGCTCGAGGGAATTTGTGACCTCAGGACTCCCAATAATGCGGACCGCACGTCGCTGCAACCCGTCGAGAGCATCTAATAAGTACTTTGCGGAGCCATCCCAGAGATGCGAGCAGTATTCCGCGCAAGAGCGAATTTGTGTCTTATAAAGAAGACACCGCTGCTCCGGCGTGAAAAAACGTCTCACTCTGTTCAGGACTCCGAGTTTACGCGAAGCTGTTTTGATGATGCTCTCGATATAGTTCATGTTGTACAGTTTGCAGCGCACGTCCATACCGAGTATATTGAGGTTGTCCTGTAATGGCAGTGGTGTGCTCTGAAGAGTGGGAGGAGGAAGGAAAGGAGATGTCTTTGCTGAAAACGCGCATGCCTGCGTCTTCTTGGCATTGAACTCGACCAGGTTCTCAGATCCCCATTGGGAAACGTGATTGAGGATCCGGTCAAGCCCAGTGACAAGAAGTCGCCTCTTTTCCGCTATATCGGACCACTTGGCCGCAGAATGTCCGTGGTAACTCCCGTGTACAGTGCTATCGTCTGCATAGCAGTGGATGCTGCCGGTGGACAGCATGTCATTGATATGCAGAAGAAAGAGAGTGGGTGATAAGACGGACCCCTGCGGCACACCAGCATTTACCTGCAGGAACTCGATGCTCGGCATCACAGAGAACGCGAATACGGCGCCCCTGCAGGAAGCTAGCAACCCAATTGCACAGTCTCAGAGGCAGACCGAAGGCTGGTAGTTTGGAAAGAAGCGATTTGTGCCAGACTCTATCGAACGCTTTGGCGATGTCTAGGCTAATAGCCAGTGACTAACTGTGATGCGGCTGAACTTCGATATTTTCCGTGAAGCGACTGCCATCTGACCTCCACAACCAATGATCTAATGACCAATGGCGATATCGAAGTTCCAAGTTAGGCTGGTTGGACTTTTGAGGGCTCCAACTACCCGTAACGACTGCCATAGATGTTTGTATGGCAACCGGGACCGACGGCTTAACGTGCTCTCCGAGGCACTTATAAACCTGCGATAAATACACACATAACTTCGAAAAGCATCGAAAAGTCATTGGTGTGTGCCATGGTAAACCTGGGATCGAACTCGAGACCTCGTCTCAGCAGTCCATTACCCATACCACTAGGCTACCGCGGCTTTTTATTTATGATTGATTATCACAAATAATCAAGATTGGATTTTTCGTGTTGCTCGAAGTTAGGCGTTGAATATTATATAAAAAATCAGTCTTTTTATTTTTTTATAATTTGATTTTAATTATTATGTACAATCAAGTGCCTAATACTGTTAGCACTAAGACTGATTTTTTATATAATATTTTATTAATAAGTTTAGGATTTGTGATATTCCTAAGTATTCCAATTGAAATTACTAAGGCTGATATCGTCTGAATGAATATTAGATTTAATTAAACTAGTTTTGATACTTTAGTTCTATCAATGTTTATAAGAGCAATTCAAAGAGATTTTAGAGGAAAAGTTTATGTTAGTTTTGTTACATTCATATTATCTAACTCTTGTAAGAGTTACGGATTCTACATTAATTTAGAATAGTTTTATTTTCAACATTAAATAAATATTGTTGTTAAATAATAACATTTATTTAATTCATAACCGCGTACCTTCCTCTTAAGTTCCAATATTATAAGTTTATGGTCAAAGCAAATCCGCGTATTTGTCGTAGGGCCTTAATTATTTACATAAATTGATATATTATTCTAACAAGAGATAGAACACATTAATAATTACTTACTATGTAAAAATGAGCTTAAAATTCATTGAATTAATAAAGTTATTAAGTTTTAACCTTCCTCTGTAAAACTTGATCTATTGCAGATACGCGGCCTTTACATATGGTAGATTCGCGGATTTGCACTATCCCCGACGATAACATAACATAACATAATATAGTATAAACTCACGTCTATGTCCCCGAAGGGGTAGACAGAGGTGCTCGCACCCACATTTCGCCAGTTTATGTAATAGATGGCGAGCCTATTGCCATTAACCGGACACTTATAAACCTGCGATAAGTACACACACACAAACCTGGGATCGAACCCGAGATCTGAGATCGAATCACAGCCCATATCACTAGGCTACCGCGGTTCTCTAGACTACCGCTACTAGGTTCTTTAAGTTAGAAAATTAAAAACATCGTGAATATCAGCGAACAAACACACTTTAAAAATAGAAGCTTCGTTTTAGGGTCAGTTAAAAGAAAACATTTCTTTATCTGTATATCAATCTCACAAAACAAAATCCTCTCCTACGCAGTACAGTAGTTTGCATAGAAAACATCAGTGTAGTTTAGCTCTTAATCAATTCATTCAAAGATTAAATGATAAAGCCATCAGCACAATATACACACCGTATTCTGTTTCCTATAAGGCACACAGTTAATTCAAAAATGCGATGAGTGTAACAAAAACATTAAACACAGCATTTAACAATACATCACATGTGTATTATAAAAAGAAATGTATTACGTACGTTTTGAAATGTTTCGGTTGTTTAGACGACTAAGATCGATGCGTCACTATAAAATGTGTACTACAATTTTAACCAACATAATATTGCCGATTGAGAACAAAGTATATCCAATAATTTAAACATAAAGTTATGAGTTTCAACCGCATTGTTAAATTTGTAATTTGAATGCGTAATACTTCTTACAAAGAGACACCGTGCATTTGTTGTGAGTCTTAGGCAGCCGAAAATTAAGATGATTTTTCGTTAATTTATTTGTGTTAGTTTGAGTGAATTTAAAGGTGACGAGGTAGGAAAATATTCGGGTTTAGAACATACATAGATGAGGAGTGATAGTGCGTGACATGTTCAGGGCTGGCACTTTATAAGAAAATTATTCAGTGATTTATATAGCAAATAAATACGGATAGGAATTTGCCTATAATTAAAAAAATAAATATTAAAAAAGTTATGCCATAAAGTTTATTATAAAATCCAGGATTATTTGAATGATAAACAAGCCTGAAAATGAGTTGTTCACTCAACTTACTACTTAAACAATATCTGTATCTAGACTAAGCAAACGTTTGTAAATTGAACAAAAAAAAGAAAAGCTGAGTTTCTTGCCGGGGTCTTCTCAGGCCGGGGTCGCGTTTCAAACCGGTGCCGTGGTCCATTTGCTCACAAATTTATAAAATATTGTTGATATCGACGTTTTGTAAGTGCTGTTTAGTGGTGTATACAAAATAAATAATTTTTGAATTTGAATTACAATAGAATCAATCGAACAATCAGCATATAGCAGTCCACTCGACATAGGCCTCATCCAATATAGACTTATTCTGCGAGCTATATCGGTGACTAGTACTTTGTTGGAAGACCTCATCAGGAATTTTATCCTTGAAAGAAACTCCAAGCATAGCTAGCTTTCCATAAAAATATACGTCTATAAGCATAGCTGGAAGTCACAAATACTTTACAGATTAATATTTATTTATTTCTGTTGCTGCAGTCCAGTGCTGGGAGGCTTTGGCCTACTGTTTCCACACTTACCAGAAGGGCTGGTACAGGTTTTTATTTAGAGTTTTTCTTCTCTTGCAATGATATCGTCTGCTTAATTTTCCGTTAATCGCTTCTTACGACACCCTTCGGGTGAAATGGGGTAGTGATATTCGTTCTCTGTTATCACATGGACTTCTTTGCTTATACAATACAATGTAATATTTTCAAGGATATACGACAAGTGCGTAATAACTTCACAATTCCATGAGTATTAGTGCCAACCCTACGCATGATACATGGTATTTATTTTGCTGCGCTGACGCATCCCGTGAGTCACGACCAGTTTAGGTAAACCATGCTTATGCGATACACGCGTATTGTAGAGATGGTACACCGCGGTACATGAATTGAGCACTCCTTTTACTGTGATAGTTTTGCCATGCGTCCATTGCATGATATTAACAAAGTACTTACTTGACAGCAATAGGTTTGCCCCATATTTTACGAGTATTATCGGTAAAATTTAACTAGAGAATAATAATTTTATGAAGTACTAGCTAACCCACGCGACTTCGTCTGCTTCACCCCGTTTTTGCAACATTTTTCACTTCTGCTTCGCACCAGTTGGTTCTAGCATGATGTTATATGCATATAAACCTTCCTCTTTAATCACTCTATCTATTTAAAAAATCCGCATCGAAATCCGTTGCTTAGTTTTAAAGATTTAAGCATACAAAGGGACATAAGGACAGAGAACGCGACTTTATTTTATACTATGTAGTGATATTATAAAAATATTAAAAAGGATAAAATAACACTTCAATAACAATGTCGATAGCATATTCAACGGTCACTTGCAAATTTACTTCGGCAAGTGACTTAAAAATCAATTATAATGATGTTGTAAAGCATTTATGCCTGAATTATGATAAAGACTATTAATTATCCAATAAAATTCGTAAGAAGGAAGACATAGAAGGCAAAAAACGTGAAAGTATAAAGAATATTATAATTTAATCTTGGTAATATTACAATAATAAATAGATCCTCTAATCGTGAGCCGGGCGGGCTCCCTCTCAACAGGCGGGGTTGTGTAATAGTGACAGATTTGGTTCTGTTACTAATGCCGCACGTGGACGCTACTGAGCTGTGTGTATTTGTACGAGTACGAATCGAGTGTGAGATTATGGCAGCATTATTATGAACTTAAAATATTATAGGTATGTTTTATGATTCATGCATAAGACTTCAGTTTAGTGTGAAGGTTAATGTATAAAGTGTATCACAAATTGTTGTACCTACATAAGAAACCCATTGTGAGGATCAAAAATTTTTTTTTCTTTCTTTCCTTTAGTTAGAAATTTATTTGATACAAGAGTCTTACTATGAAATGCCCAAGACTCAAATTCAAATTGAAAAATGAATTATTCTGCATCACTTACAAGCGTCAAATTTAAAATGGATAATAGCTAGATGGTCAGACGACCTGCGGGCCTGGGGGTGACTGCCTCCCCATACCCGGTGGCCAGATGGGGACACCGTGGTCCCTACACCCGACGGGGTTCATCTCGAAAGAGACGACTCCGGGACTGCCGTGGTGCAAGGGATATGTGGCTACTATCTCACCTCCGGCTACTAAAGACCCAAAGACGGCGTGCGTTTTAGTCGGTTCGATTAAAAAAAGAAGGTCAGACGACCTGAAAAGGTGGCTGGATTAAATTGGGTGTGGAAAGCTGATGATCGGAAGTAATGGCGCATATTGGAAGAAATTTATGTCCAGCAGTGGACTGTGATAGGCTGATTGATAGATAGGTTAGCAAATGGACCACTAGCAAGAAACTCAATGGGTTTATCTTTTTTTTTGGTCTAATTACAAATGTTTACTTAGTCTAGATACAATATTGAGTAGCAAGTTGAGTGAACAGTAAACAGCTTATTCCCAAGCTCTAAATAATTTCAGATTTTATAATAGCCTCTTTGCTATAACTTTCTTTTAATTTCATTTTTAAATTTGCTTATAGATAATACCCTAATTACATTTAGGAGCTTTTAAGCCCACTAAGTAATTCAGTACTCAAACCAACTCGTCACTGATTAATGAATTAAGCTATGGAATAAACTCCCAGGCGTGGTCTTCCCAAGCGACTACAACATCGGGATCTTCAAGAAGGACATTAGAAGGTTTCTACAGGGTAGGCAGCACAATTGTGACGCCCCTAGTGTTGCAAACGTCCATAGGCCACGATAACCGCTTTACATCAGGTGGACCGTGTGCTTGTCTGTCACCTAAGTGGTATAAAAAATGTGGCCTAATTGCAATGCTTTAATATCGTCAATGGGTTGTGGAGGTCAATTGCAGTCGCTTCACGGAAAATATCGAAGCCAAACCCACAGAAAAGGCTTGCTGGTTAAGGTGGACCTCAGATTTTGAGGTAAGAGCTTCAGAAGTGACTGGGTTTAACACTGGTATGAAGAAGAATAGATCAGGTATCTATTCTTCTTCATACCAGTGTTGCCGTTAAACGTACTTTTATACCAGATTCCTATTTCTGTTCAAAAAAATCTTTTTATATCCCAGAAACACTGTGCTACCAAGTAAATAAATATTCTATAATAAAGTCGGTTAAATATTAGTTTGTTCACTGGAAAAAGAGTCCCACAACGCCAATTGATTACGATTTCCGGGTCACAATCCGTATACCCACCAGTGGGACCAGGGGGATTACACTTTTCCCTTCTACTAACAATACACTAACTATTAAGTTGTATTAAAGAAACTGCCGAAGTAATAGTGTCAATAACAAAAAAAATATTTAGTATTATTTATCTAACATAATATCTTATACTCACGCTTATATCCCCCAAAGGGGTAGGCAGAGGTGCTAGCACCCACATTTCGCCAGTTTATGTTTAGGTCTCAAGGTAATAGGTGGTGAGCCTATTGCCATTAACCGGGCACTTATAAACCTGCGATAAATACACAAATAACTTCGAAAAGCATCTAAAAGTCATTTGTGTGTGCCATGGTAAAACCTAGGATCGAACTCAAGACTTCGTCTCAGCAGTCCATTACCCATACCACTAGGCTACCGAGGTGATATATAATTAATCGATAAATAGCTGGATAATGCAACCAACCGACGAATTACACTATGGAAGTGATGTGTGAAAGTGAAGTGACTTTCACCTTCCAAATTCCCCTTATTTCTTCTCTTCTTTGTCATTTGGACTATTATGGAAGCGATTGTGGAGTGTAGTTCGACCTAATAACCCTGAGAATCTCTTAATCTGCAGGTGTATCAGCTTGCAGGTGATGTGAACGCGACCCAGAAGGTCTTGAGGCCATAATATATATAATATACACACAATTACATAATAAATTATTTTATATTATAATAACAGCTGTTTTAAAATATAATTAATGAAATTGACCATATTTAGTAACTGATATATTCATCAACGTGGTTTCCTTTGCAAAATTAATTCACCTGTTTTGTACTTGTCTTAAAAAAACTTGGTTCATATGTACACAAATTCGTGCCTGTTTCCATTCCTGAGTAAGCAGGGGTGAACATACACTCACATTTCACTAACCATTGTATTTATTAACACCCATATTTCACTAATCGTTGTATTTATTAACACCCACATTTCAATAACCATTGTAATCGCACATAATATGGGGTGAGACTATTATGTTGTATTTCGAGCACTATTGTAGACTCGAGCCATGTATCTGAGGCTAAGACTGGACTGTACTTATATATCTACTCGTATTTGATGGTAAACAACCTTGGTTCCTCTTCACATAAACAGAACCATTATGCCGGATATCGAAAAATACAAGGTAACGATAAAAATGTTTATTGGGACCAAACAACACGAAAAGTTAAAAATATTGTGACTATTAATTATATAATGTGGAATTTAATTATGTCGCCTACGACCTGTCCACAAACAATAATAAAATTTAATTATATTTTTATACGCAATGTCGAGTTTAAACATCGACCTGAGTAAATATTTAACTATTTATTCAAGTTTCTTTATTCCCATTTAAATGCTATAAAACTAAGAATTATTAGAACGTATATAATTTTACCGCAGTTTTACTAATACAACATATTACTTGTTTATAGTTACATCCTGTATTTGATGATAATTTTATTCTTCATAAAAACAATTAAATTAAGCATTTTTCGAAGCATCTGTAAAAACGCTGTGATAGTCTAAATCTATTTGAATAAAAAATATCCTACTACATTCTACACGTCGTTATCTAGATCTGGACGCACCTTAACTAGCTTTATTTAACTAAGTATGTATATTTTTATATACACAAACAAACATAAGTTTAATATTATATACATAAATATTTTTTTATAGATCACTTAGGTGGCAAACAAGCACACGGCCCTCCTGATGGACGTGGAGATTAGCAACTCTAGGGGTGCTACTGACCCTGTAGAAACTTTCTAATGCCGTACTTGAAGAACCCCATATTGTAGTCGCTTGGGAAAACCACGGCAGGGAGTTCATTCCACAGCTTGGGCGTGCGCGAGATGGAACTCCTTTCATATCGCACAGTGCGCACCGGTTCAGGTCGGGATGTGTGATAATGAACTCCCTACTTTTATTTTTTATATGCATAATATATATTCCAAGACACAATATCCACACAAATATTTACATAGAGGGAGAATCAAAACCAGCACTCTCAAATGTAGCAGTCGAATTCACTACCACTACGACGCAGGTATAATAATTATAATTATATATAAACATAATTAACACCCTTTTAGACGTAAATGAGATATGTTCGCACTAGAAAAAAATAACTCCTTTACAAATAAAAAAAACTAATTCTGTCATTAGTGTATGTATCAGTTTCCTACATCGCACTATTAAAGATCTCTCATAAAACCTATTACTAATACTACACCTGCACCATTTGTGACGATTAATTGAGTTAAATATTATTGCACCACTAGTTCTGTGCCGTTTGTTCCCTTAAGGGTTCTTTACATGTGCTGTCAATTACATTGCTATAATAATACACCAGGCTTTATCTATTACTTCATCAAAGAATATGGTAGTTATACAGGTTAAGAATTCTAGTTTTCAATAGTCTAGGTGGGTCTTGATCATGATATGGCTTGATATCATGGAATGGTCAATTAAAATTGACCAGGTATATCCTTTAAACGTCAATATTGCCTGATATGATATCCTGTCAAATGTTGACCATATCAGCCATAATTAACTAGTTTATGCCCGTTGCCCTCCACCCGCGTGGATATCGGTTAACGCGGGTTTTCTTCCTGTCTGCTACTCAGCCATCAAGTTTGATTGAAGCCTTTACAATCCCTGTGGGGTGGCGGCAGTGAGAGCGACTGCTATGCAAGAAGCGTAGAATCAATTCCCACTCAGTTCAAATTTTTATGCAATTGTATGCAATGTTTGATTATGCCTCGGAGAGCGCGTTAAGACGTCGGTCCCGGTTGTCATACAAACATCTATGGATAAGTTAATATATTTGGTAGATAGGTGAAATGACCCACACAGGAGGGCTGATCACCCATCCGGTCAACAGCGTCCCCACTGTAAGTAGTTGGAAGTAGTAAGGCCTTTCTAACACAAAACTGCATCAAAATATTGTCAGAATATTTGCTTCCTCTTTAATACCGAATTCTATACCGTATCAATCGATTCTGTGATTTGGCCAATAGGTATATTGTTTTGTAAATAATATTAGTAACCAAAATAACTTATATTCCACCTAACATTTCGAGCTAAGTTAAATTACTTCGGTAGTGTATTGGCCAGTATCCGAAAACAGGACCTCAGGTTGACTCAAGAAGTTCTGTATTGTTTTAGCTCTTTTGTTGCGATAATCCACATAAAAGATTATCTTCAATCTCTTTCCACTTTTTTTAGCTGGCGCTGCAATCGGCCTGTGGGATTTTTCATGAATTTATTCCAGAATAAAGTCCCGGCTTCGTCCTGGGCCGGTTGTTATGATAATAATATATGTATTCACTTAATGTATCAACATTTTTGGGACTAAAGTATTGTCATTGTGTTTTCTTCTTTATCTTCGTTATCCTGTATTTTGTTAGGAAAGCACCCGGTCTGTCAGAGGGCTTATGTAAGGATATGAGGCCAATACGCAAAGGCCTTCAATTTTTTTATTTAAAAAGAATTTTGAATAGTAAGGAGAAAAGAAAGTATTGGAGACAGTGCACGCCACTACAGAAGTACAGGAATAAATCAGTCTTACCCTCAACTATAATAATATTATCAAAAATGATTTGTATATTTGTAATGTTTAACTAAACTTGCGAACACCTGTATCATTTTCTTACATTGTTATATTTGATGGGTAGAGAAATTTTTCCCCTTCTCCCGTCTCCCCTTCAATTTATTTTCACAAAATGTCTGTAACCGGGAGCATCATCTGTGCGTTTAACTTGTTTTTCGCGAGCCATAGCAATAATTAGCGCAACCTGAAAAAAAAACAAATATTTTTAGGAAGTAGTTATGATACATATATTTTTTTACAAAGTTTGATCCGCGGCGCTAACAGCTTATAAAATACGCGCCTAATAAAGATTATATCATAGTGTTATAAAATGAGTCTCTCAAAAATAGTTGCATTTTATCGTCGCCCTCCTCTGGTTCTAATACAGCCGTTGAAAGCCTGTTTTGAGTACAAAAGATGTGAATGGCAACTTTGTTGCTCGACTGACAAGTGCAGAAATTGCCGCTTACTTGCAATAGGCAGTTGTGAGCTCGATAAGATAGTGTTTAACTGTTGTCGTTGGTGTCGTTTTATTGCGAGCTTCTGGTTGCGTTAGAGTTAGTTTCAGCTGACGGTTAAAAGGAGGCGGAAATTTAAGGTGTTATGTTCCCGCTCCCCGTCGGTCCCGGTTACTTTATGAACATCTATGATGACAGACGTTACGGGTAGTTGGAGGCCTCATAAGTCCGACTCGTCTTTAGCCTCCAATTTGATTGTGGAGGTTCAATGGCAGTCGTTTCACGGAAAATATCGGCCGCATCTTAGTTAGATTAGAAAGTCGACTCTAACTGAGCTGGGAATAGGCTCAGAGAATGATGAATGAAGTGAGATGTTCTATTTTGACTCAGTGGTTCTGTATATTAAAACTTATAATTGTATGAAATAATCATGGATAACTATTTATAAAGGGTTCCAATATACTTAAGTACGAGTCAAACCTAATTGCCGGTCGGCGAAAATAATAGACGAGTCTTCAGATGAAAGTCGCTTCCGAAAAAGTGAATATACTGATTACTATGCAAATTGCGGACTCCAAATAGGAAAAGTTATGACATCACTGGTAAGTGGCTATGATGATGATGTTTTGGGTGCAGTCGAAAGATCTTGGGTTAGGTTTTTGGGTATCTCTCTGGAAAAATTAGTTGTGATTATTTTTTATCGAATGTAGATTAGCAGATTGCAACTTAATTTCCGTATGTATTTCTGCTACCAAGTCAAGATTCTACTAACTTTTTAGATTTTTCAGGTGTATTTCCGATACCATTGCCGCTGCACCTTCTACTCAACTGCCACATACCAGAGATTAATAAGTAGTTACTACGTCCACGGAGACCCCAACAGATACCCATAAAAAATTCTGTGGTTTTAGCAAGTCTGTAAGTAGACATGCCCTACTTCTTTTTAAAATCGTTTTGTTCATATCGGCTTTGATGCGATTGGTTATTATTATTCTGTTAACACAGCGCAAAAATAACCTTACAAAATAAAAATCATCAAAATCAGTCCAGCTGTTCTTAAATTATAAATGGTGTGACTAACAAGATTTTCAACTTTCTTAGATATTATAATACAATATGTGATAATGACGTCATCTATACGTACTCGTAGAGTAGAGTAGAGTAGAGCTACTGGTAGTAGGCGGTGCCACAAGAGCGATGGACTCATCGATCACAAATTGAAGGGTTCACACTTTCCTACGCTTTCGCACTTGGATTTGTGAGGTGACTTTAGTTTGGCGTGTTCATATTGAGATACTGAGAATGGAAGTTTTCGTATAAAGGTAAACGCTTATCGATAGTAAGAAGGTTCGTAAGTAAGGTACGTAAAAACTTTTTGGCATTATGCTTAAGATTAATGTTGTATTAAAATTATGAAGGTCGTACTTGCTTGTGACCACAGCTAATTCAACCTGCCGAAATGTCAAGCAAATCAAAAGGTAAATTATTGTCCATATGATTGCGTATTACCCGGGTTTTGCTTCATAACTTTTTTGTTTAGATTTTTTTTAATTCTAATATTGGCTATATTAGTTTCGTGTGGTATCTTTGATCAATAGTGGTTCAAATATTTCTTATGTATATACATACATGGAATCATACACACGAATATACAAACAGGTTTAACCTAACCTGTCTATTTTGATGCGATAATGTCACTTTTTACAAAGCTTCTGTGCAACGAATTGGTTCGCCCGATTTAGCGTTCAAACTACACAAACTTGAATTTAACACACATATTGAGAACTCACTTGTACTTTTTACAATGACATACCTACTCTGAATCACATCATACTACTGAAGACAGTATGTCATTGTAAACCTTTGAGGATGCCGCAAGTCAAAACCGGTCAGGTCTATTAAGAAATAAAAATACTGTGGAAAAGTACAAGTGAGTTCTCAATATGTGTAACAACAAATTCCACCAAGTGCCATCAATCAACAGTATAAATATCTTGAATTTAACTTTTTGGGAATGTTTAAACATTAAAAAAAAAAAATTGTATTCTCCTATTATTGTAACCCCAAAAATAACTTTTCAATGTACTACTTCCATTTCTATCAGAAAATATCACCAGCGCTTGTGTGTGAGATCTTGTCTGCTCTAGATTATTCACGTGTTTGACTTGGAATTTCAATCAGCTATGGTTACACAGATACGAGCAATCAATCATGATTATGATTCATCACGACAGGCGTATTAGTAAACAAATAGACACAGGGCGAACTAAATACTATACACCCTATATCGTTGCAGTTCTCAGCTGTGTGCAGTATCGGATACGCGACACGGAATTACTTCGCGTCGAGTTCTTTGCTGAAATATAATTAGTGTAGCTATAGATGTATGATATGAGACTAGTATAACCTAATCCCACTAAATAAGGCAGCTAAAACATGTTTATATTTAATAAATATTACTAATTGATTGTCACAGAAAGGAATGTCAAACCGCAACTCTCAAAATAAGTAAAAATACCTGCAGAGATAGGTATTCGTATCGTATTGCACCATTCCGCAAGTGCGAAGAACAAATTTTCGACACGTGTTTTTTCGCCTCTATGCGTTACTATGGCTATCGTCGGGATTTTTAAATACCGTGGGTGAACGGTATGTAACCCCCTCGGTCATAATATTTTTACTTATACCTAAGGGATTTCCGTCATGTAATGCCTGTTCCGTCATGTAACAACATTCTGATGCCTATGTAGTCCCTTGGGAAAAGTACAGCAGGGAATGGAATTTCTTTCATACCACGCTGTGCGCTCAGTTTTCGTAAAGGTTGCGATGATGATATGAGAATTTTAAATTGCTGGATCTCATTTGAAGGTTCTAGATTTAAAGTCCATTGAAATATTCTAATAAGACTTTACTATATATCAATGCTATCTCCTGAGTAACAATAAGAATTCAACATTTAAAAGAACTCTATACATGCAACGTTGAGAATTTAAAAGTGTGTGTGTGTGTGTGTGTGTGTGTGTGTGTGTGTGTGTGTGTGTGTGCGTGTGTGTGTGTGTGTGTGTGTGTGTGTGTGTGTGTGTGTGTGTGCGTGTGTGTGTGTGTGTGTGTGTGTGCGTGTGTTAGTGTGTGCGTGTGTGTGTGTTTGCATGTGTGTATGTATTTGAAGTTGTGAATGTTTCTGTACAGTAATCAGATCCTCAGTATCGTCTTTCTATAGAGTACATAATAAGTAATAGGTACATTACACTGAGACCTTAAAAGTAAATATATACCTAAATAAAGAAACTTTATGTACCATTACTTATAGTTAAGTTAGCTATTATAATGTAAACACGGTAGCAAAGTCGAGTTGCTTCGGAAGCAGTTGAGCAATGCTCTTTGCGCTACGGAAAGTACAACTTTAACAATTGTTAGAGTTAGTCGAGAACTCGATGAACTCCTCAACTTGTTTTAGCTTGCACTGCCGATAGCTTCGTTAGTTTAATAACGGTGTGATTTTTCATACACGATGTGATATTTACTTAACGTGCGTAATATAATACGGGGTCCAAAACTTATGAGCGTATTTTGAGAGTTTAAAAACGTAAATATTTTTTTCTGTATGATGAGATATTTATGTTATACTTTAGATATATAGATATTTAGGTATATACATTCCATATCTCTGTCCCTAAATTAGCTGGTAGTTAAAAACTAGTTGTATATAATATACTCTGACGGGGTAGAACCCCAATCGCGAGAGTCAAACCTGAGTTTTGTCAGCGAAACACACGATCGGTTTTCCATTAATCCAGTATTTTTTTACTTAATTCTGAAAATGGCGATGGATGGTAAACCGACCCGCGCTTTATGGGCGTTTTGCGCTATTTTCATCAGATACCGGAACTAACTGAGGTTCACTTATGCTTCACTATCTTCGTAGAACACATAATTATACCCTACTAAAAATGAGAATTTTCTAATAGCCGTCAAGCTTAGCTCCACCATTGCAACACTGTATGCGTTTGTAATGGTGACCCTCTTTCCTGAGGCTTTGTCTTTAGTTTACCATAAGGCGAGATGAAGTCAAATTGACGTGCCATAAATAAAAAACTACCTAGTAAAACATTGCCTTGCCCAGAAACAAATCCAGGACGTCTTGATATATATATACCAGGACACGCATACTTTTTCATTTGACACACGCTGATTTGGTTGCAAAGGCAAGTCTCTCAATCTAAACATGGCCCGGGGATGCCCAGTACAGAACCCTCAATAATGATGCCGACATTTCTATTCAAGGGAGCCGATATTAATAAGTTGGGCCCTCCTGCCCTGCGACTTAACATGTAATGCTTGATCCCTCCGATATACGGAGATTAAGGGCTATTTTACTTGCAATCGCCTTTTTAACCTTAAAAGGAGAAACAGGTTTTGTGCAAGTTTCTTTTGGTAGATTGATGCTTTTTTAAATTAAAAGAGAGGGTCTTGAGACCAGTTCGGTGATCGTAATAGTTAAATCGAAACGTTACTTTAGTCTTTCGAGTAACGTATACGCTAAAGTTAGTGTGGTCAAATGAAAAAAATATTAGAGGCTGGATTATTTCAGTTTTGCGATATCTCCGCACCGGTGACCGCGGTAGCCTAGTGGTTTGTGTAATGGACTGCTGAGATGAGGTCTCGGGTTCGATCCCAGGTTTACCCTGGCACACACCAATGACCTTTCGATGCTTTTCGAAGTTATGTGTGTATTTATCGCAGGTTTATAAGTGGCCGGTTAATGGCAATAGGCTCTCCACCTATTACATTGGGACCTAAACATAAACTGGCGAAATGTAGGTGTTAGCACCTCTGCCTACCCCTTCGGGGATATAGGCGTGAGTTTATGTATGAGAGTAATGATATCTCATTTTTTCCTTTTGACAGTTAAAGAGGTCCCTTTTAGCAAAAATTACTGAACAAAATTTGGCTCTAACTTAACTAGTTTGTAGTCGGGAATACATAATTAACCCTCATTAAGAGAACAGGTTGCTGTGGATTAGCTTAGCACTCACGCATCAAGTTATCGGTGCAGTTCTAACACTGCAGTGCAATCGTAAATTAAGGAATGCAAAAATGTTTTGAAAAGAATTACATTCTTTACTTTTAATTACCAAGAATGTGTTCAAACGATAACCATCTCCCTAACAGACTTGAAGACGTTTAAAATATTTTTAATTAGAACTAGTTACGAATAACTTACTTCGCAAACAACATAAATGCTTCAACATAATTCTTTCTACTCGAAGATAAGAAAGCTTTATCGTCTATTGAAGTTAAAATTGCATTTTAAAGAGACATATTTTATTTCGAGTGAATTGTAAGCTGTAATGAATTCGTGGTGAACAACATACAATGACTATTGCAAAGAGAAATGTAAAATTATCTGCCAGTTAAGTTCACAAAACAAAGCAGTATAGACTCTAATCACATCGTAATAAGAACTGCAATTTAAATTCTCTAAAAATAAAGCCTCTCTTTACACTTACCAGGTTGTATATTTAAGTTTTTAATTAACTATATGGAACGATATGAAGCTGCCTAGCCTTGTCTTATGTTATGTTTTAAAATATGGCTTGAAAAGATATTAACTTTAACCTTGGCACCATTTTTTGTGAATTTATTTATAGTTTCAGTTATGTAAGTGAAATAGTTTTATCATTCATTCTATTCATACAGATACATAATATTCGTATATTCAAATGTTAGTAACGCTTCCATATCCGGGTAGGAACAGAAAGGAGTTGTATTTTATTTTTTTTAAGAATTTTATTAGCAACCGATATTACTAGTTAATGCTGGTAGATGACTCCCACCATCGCCCCAAAGATGGTTGTATAAGAACATTGAGAATGCTTCAGATGTGGCTTCGTGGCTTAGCGGTCAAATCGTTCCCCCTGTAAGGAAAAGATTGCGAGTTTGAATCCCTTCAAAGCATTCATTTTTGCCAATTTAAATATGAATGCCAAGAAATTAGTCTTTATAATGCGTTTCTAAGCAGAAAACTATTTACATACTGAGTTTTTAAACAAAACATATTAAAAGACACATCAAGATTATTTACGTTTATTAAATTACCTAAACAGGTAGTGTTAGTAAAGTAATTTAATGGAATCAAAAATTAATACAATCCAAATTAAATTACAAGAATAAAGTTCAAATCAATAATTAAAGTCAACCAATTCAAAATAATTCAATAAGATCAAAATGCATCAGATCAAATTGAAATAAATCAAAGTAAAACTATTCTTTTGATCTTCTTTGCTGCCTCATTATACTGGCAGGCTATCCTCTTTAAAAGGGTCGCATTTGTTTACTGCATCCTTTTGATTTGATCTACATGGTTTTTATGGGGGCGACTGTCTTCCCTAACCTTCTCTAAACCATCAACCATGACAGAAAAGCCCACCCCAGAGTTCAAAGTAGTACTGTATAGAAGTAGTGTATAAGTTACTTTATCTGAAAGGTCTCGATTAGTCTCTGATAATTATCAAATTTTAAATCGAATTTAGGTCAGAAAAAATGAATGCTCCGACGGGACCCGAACCCGCGATCTATCCCTTACAGGAGAAATGCTCTCTAACCACTGAACCACGTCTTGAGCATTCAAAACTCTTCTATCTTGAGGCGATGTCGAGTCCCATCGTAACATTCACTTTTTCCTATTTAAATTCCATTTGTAACAGCATGCAAATTGCCTTAAAAAATGAGTACCAAACTTTATTAAATCAGAAAAGCGAATTCAATTTAGCTATTAATAATTTAATGTTTTGTATGAGTAATAATAATAATAATACATATTCTAGGGCAATCTACACAACGTCACCTAGACCCATGGTAAGCATAACTTAACTAGCTTGTGTCACGGGTTCTAGAATGCGGATAAACATAGGTACATGGATTTTTTTTTGTAAATACATACATATTATACATATAAAGAGTACTCTTAGTAACTTGGCACTGGAACAAATGCATATATTTTTTTTATAGTCTACATTCAACTTTATCGTATCCAAAGCAGATGTCCTCATCCCCTCACTAAATATCAGATATCTTCCACACGACATATTATTACTATCACTTACTTTAATGCGATATAGCTCCATCAAATGTGCAAACGTCTTAGAAAGGCGTAGCCAGCAGGTGCCAAGTTATCACCTAGATCTTGCCGCGTTATAATAAATAAGTCATCGGTTACACGATAGGGAAACCTTCGATATTTATTTATGAACTAGATATTTAGATTGAAGTGATATTTCTTGCTATGGTGATCTCCTGAAACGAGCTTTAGAAGGGTTGATATTTGGACGAAATTTTGAATGGAGTTTGTGAAAATCAGATAGTATATATAAAACTAGCAATAGTGTATTTGACTTAAATTTGTATTTAATAAATAGCACAGTGTATTTGACTTAATTTCGTATGTAATAAGATACAAAATTATTTATACTGTTGATTGATACAATAGCAAAGTGAAAACAGCTGCTGGTGTAATAATATTTTACTAATAAATATATTACTGAAATATTATTACCTGCTGTCTTATATGGATAGTGATGCTGAAGCCTTAAATACAATGGAGGATTCAACTTGCATTCATGATTCTGTTGCATAATTGTAAGCATGTGATTTGATGTGTGTATATTTCTTACGATATTCTTTATGCTACTCGTTTCATAGTTAACCACTGTTGACTCCAATGCACGGAAAAACTCTAATGAGTTTATGTGGCATTTGAATTCAATGTATCTGTGTAAAATTTCATAATGAATAATAATAATAAAAAAAAACTCTATCTTTATAAATAGGTGAATGTTAGGATAAACGAGTAACAAGTTAGGCTAATTTACAAGCACTTTCATTAATCTATTCACATTCATTCGTAACATGTGCAGTTTGTATGTCAAAGAAGAAACTTCATACTACCCGCGGCCCTCAGAGCGCAGTTCTAGTCAGCTTGTGACCACAGCTAGTGCAACCTGTCCGAAACGTCAAGCAAATCAAAAGGCAAATTATTGAATATACCAAATGGTCCCGTTAACAAGGTTTTGCTAACCACACATCCTTAGCTATAGGATCATGAGCCGTAATAATAATTTATCAACAGGTAACGGAAATGTGTGACGCAGGAATGTATACTTTTATATAACACCAAGTTGGAAAAACGTGGAGAGAAAAGAACTTTATTTTCCTGTAAGACCAAATCAAACAACTCAACTAAACCCCAAAAACAACACAATCCATGTTTACGTTTAAATCCGCACAAACACAACAACTGTACTGCCAAACGCAATCCTAATTACCCTCAGATCTATAAATAAATAGCAGATAGGGCACATCAACGAAATGCACAACTCTTGCTTCGCGCTCATCGTGTTGCGCAATTAATGCCTACAAGCTACAGACCTCCCATTTTGCAAATGATCCAATAAATAAACTAATATCATTTAACATTGCAGTTATTTAAATTTACTGTAATGCAAATACGAGTAGTACTTATTTTTAATGAATTTTAGAAACCGATATTACTAATATTTCGACTAACCCTCCAGCTAAGCTCAAAGGCATGTGTTACGCTTACGAATGGATTGAGTTCGAACTCAAAACCTCTTGATCGCAAGGCCGACTCCTTACCCTCTAAGCTACCGACGCTTAAACGGTGTATTATATGCGTTATTATGTTAAAAAAATATACCATAACAGGTCAAATTGGCAATATTTTGAAAGAAATGGATAGCTGTAAACCTATCAAAGGAAAGTAAAGCAGCCAATTAAAACATCAAAGGTGTTGTACGTACATTAATACATGCAGGCAAAAAGGGAGACAAAAAATGGTAAACATCGAATATAAAAGCAGAAGCGTATTCCTAGAGCTGACAAAAACAAATTACTGTACCTGATCTAGCATAAACCATTACTACGGAATGAAACAAATTTAAAGGTGCTGATATTTTTATCGTAGGTATATTACTCTTGTTGTGACGCATCTATCGCATATCTCATAAGTATTAGTACTTAGTCTGTGGCTGTAGGCTCAATGCCTACAGAGGCGCGGCGGATAAAAGCAGTATTAAGCGGATATTGGTACGGTTCGGCAATCAGTGATTTCCGCTTTGCCGCTACCAATAATTTTGAGGCGCATCGATTTACCCAACATCTCTGTTTGTTTTTGACGTCGTGTGTACAAACCGTTTAGGCACGTGTAATTACTAATTAATTTTGTATAAACACAAAATTAGCAATACTAGGAAGGTAATTTCTTTTTGGTTTAATTAGTTTTTAGATTCGAAGTTGGTTATTTAACTATATTGTTATAAAGATGTGAAACGAGACAGGTTGAATTACAAGCAACTTCATAAAACCTCTGCAGTTAAGTGACCTAAATGGTAAGATCAGATCAGTTGTATAATGTCTGGGGTTAGAAACAGTGTCGCAACCTCTGTGCCGTGTCGGTAGTCAACACGCCTGCTACGCAGGAGGCGCGGGTTCGATCGCCACTCAGTGCAAATATTTTTATACATGAATATGGCTATTTGCACTATTCTAGTCGTGCCTCGGAGAGCACGGTAAGTCGTCGGACCCGGTTGCCATATGAACATCTATGGCAGTCCTTACGGGTAGTTGCAACCCTCAAAAGTCCGACTAGCCTAACTACAGAACTTTGATATCGCCAATTTGTTTGTGTAGGATGGCAGTCGCTTAGCGGAAAATATCGAGGTTCAGCCGGTTAGTTAGACTAGAAAGACGACCGCAACTGAGTTCGAAATAGGTTCAGAGGTACGAAGGTGGTTATTTTATTGATGTGATTTTATTACGTACTCCTAATATTTAAATCTACGAATAAATATAAACATTTACCATAAAAGGCCGCCTTAAAAGGTCCAGCTCCAATCTTTAAAGGCCATCCATCTTATTCTATCAAGATGGATAGGCTCACACGTGCAGGCACGTTTTGGAACTTCGTTTTCGCATTAAATTTAAGTTAAATTATTACTGTAAGACATACACTTGTACGATTTTAAGTCAAGTTCGAAAAGTTAGTATATAACTGAGGGTATCTGTCATTACAATTTACCAGACTGACTGGGTACCTTCACTCGACAGAATACCGCGGGCAATAATTACCTTATGTTGTATATCTGGCGGTAAGAAGGGTAATCAGGGCTCACTTTAGGGGTTTTGTTGAGAATAGCGAGGGCTTCAGTTGACACTTCTCCGTGGCGGTTTGAAACCCTGCTTTATCTTCCGTACTGACAGCACAGAATCTCTCTAAAAGTTCAACCCTTCCCCTGTTCTCCCCTCGCCGCTAAAGGGTCGACAGCATGAGTGTGACACCTCTGGTGTTGCAAATGGCCATAGGGCAATGTATTCACTTGCTTTCAGATGGACCGTGTGCTTATCTGGCACATAAGTAGTACAAAAAAAGTTTAACTTAGCTGGCGGTTTCAAAGAGGATACTAGTAGTATATAGTAGACATTTCACTCATACGTGTCAAACGATTCGGCGATGCGTTCATTATTATGCGTATAGCCAAAGAGTGGAACGCCCTGCCCGAATCTGTGTGTGTTCCCAGATAGCTATTATTTGGCAGTCTTCAAGACGTGAGAGAGTGAATAGGTTACTTCTAGGCAAGTGTGCTCTACCTTCGACCACATCATCACTTATCATCAGGTGAGATAGGGGTCAAACGCAAGCCAATCGAACATAAAACTAATTTTTCATTTCAGTGTTCTTCTCCTTATTTTGCTTGAGCTTATACGTCTTCATAATTTAAAAATGTCAATGCAAATTTACGAGAAAGCACACCTGAACGCTCTTTGGATTGCTCGTTAAGCTCATTACGAGTGACTGCTCATCTTTAGCTGAAACTGGCAATAAACACAGCCATATCGACAATGGTCGGGTCAGAGGCCCAAGCATTCAAAGCTATTCCGTATAACAGTCGTGCATATCACCGTGACGTAGTTCATACGCTCGCATTGTAATGACCGCGTCAATTACATAACAGCTTCAGAACAAAAGCATCGTTCACCGAACCCAATACCATCCAATACACTCATAAATTTTGTTCCAAACTCATCTAAATCTTCTGATTGTTTCTGAGACATTATTGTGTGCCTACAGTCATTCGCGTCAAGCCCACTATTGTGAACTGTGAAATATGACGCAATTTAATTTGAAATATGATTTTACAACCCTTAAATTTTTAAGATACAACCTGAATTAATCATCTTTAATAATAGATGTTTAGAAGGTTTTGGAAGCAGTTTGTCTTTGGTTTTATGAGTAGAGTTATTGAGATATGTTTTTTATTGGGTCGATTAAAATTTTAATTGCAATCCGTCTGATAATAGACTTGGGTGATATATAAATCAATTTTCATGTCTTCCCATGCGGTGTCGCACAAGGTGATTGAAGCATAGGGCTATTTATTATCAGATCGATATATACACCATAGGCTCAACCTCATATGCATGACTCGAATCAACAATAGTGCCCGGAATACGGCAATACTCTCGTTGTAGAGGTTTTGTGCAGTGAGTGAGAGGCCCGAAGCCTTGTTTTTGTTATTTTTTTGCGTGCATGAAATCTCCACGGGGGAAGACCGAGGGCTGAAAAAAAGTAAAAACAGTGTCGATGTGGTCAATAGATAAGTCAGGCTTATTATACTTACGTGTATGATAAATATCTATGTATTTCATTCTACTCGTACTTGAACTATTGTACAACATATTGCAGTAGGCGTTACATGGCGGAAATCCTATTGAGAGAGAGGGAATCCACCACTCACCCATATGGCAAGAATTCCAACGATAGTAAACTATTCCTAATTGTCATACAAAGGAATGCCAAACCGCACACCCCAAAGCAAGTAAAAAGACTTCTACAATATTCCGCAAGGGCACTGAACAAACCTCGACACATACGGTACAGTTTCAGTTTACTATGCTATCGTTATTTATGATTGTTGAACCGTGAGTGTGTGGCGGGTGCTGTATTTTTATGAACTATTGTAGTTAGAGATATAAAAATATTTAAACTTAAACCTAACCAGCAATACATATAAACCAATCAGTAGGTATCCACATTAAGGTAATAACATAACATAAACTCACGCCTATATCCCCGAAGGGGTAGGCAAAGGCACCCACATTATTTTGGCCAGTGTATGTTTAGGTCCCAATGTAATAAGTGGCGAGCCTGTTGCCATTAACCGGGCGATAAATACACACATAACTCAGAAAAGCATCGAAAAGTCATTGATGTGTGCCATGGTAAAACCTGGGATCGAACCCGAGACCTCGTCTCAGCAGTCCATTACCCATACCACTAGGCTACCGCGGTAACGTACTTAATATTAACCAAATGAAACTTGTAATATTCTTTTTTCACGCCACTAAATCACCAAACATCACCTTCCTATCTCCCATCTTGAAAGGGCCAGCTATCAATACCCCCGATACAATAGCTTTCGACACGTGTATACGTGACGGCCCCGTCGCCATGCCAACCTGCCCACTCAGAACTTCATACGTTTATCCTTTCAAAGTACGAAATAGATTTTCCTCCTAAATAAAGCTTTTTAGGATTGATAGAGTGGAAAGGCAAGGCAACTGTTGTATAGTTGCAGGTAACATTTATGTGATGTAAAATATTTTTTTGATATTTACAAATAAATAATCCAGGTAAGAAATTGAAATAGGCGTTGCGTGATGGAAATCCGTTCCAAGAAAATATATCGAAGGAGGTAAGGGAATATTGCACATAACAAATAATCCTCCTCGGTTAAGAAGTCTTTTTACTTGCTTTGAGAGGTGCGGTTTGGCATTTCTTTCTATAACCATTAGTGATATTTTGCGGTTGCTCTTGGGTGAGTGATGGGTTTCCCTTCCTCAACCATTATATTTTATATAATAGTATACCAAATAGTATACCAAAATTTTGTTACACATATTTGGTGCCAATATTTTGCAGTAGGAATAGGCTACATTCAACATTTGACATCTTAAGCTGATAAAATTAACCTCTTCTAGAATTCTCACTACCTGATTTATAAAAAAGAAAGCATCATCCTTAAAAAAAAAGTAAAAACATTTCAATAATGAACTTTCAAAATTAACCTTAGGTATATCATATTAGTAATGGGAATCGTCCAGCTCATTGTAGAAATCGTGTTGACAATTTTTTTGCCAATTGCAGTAGAATAGGCACTCGAACTCCTGAGAATTAAAATCTTACAAGTACATAATTATACTAAATGCAGTACCTTTACTATATAAGAGGTATTACTCTTCGCGGTAAACATACTAAGACGTAAACAGTAAAAAATAACCTAATCTCGTTAACTATCAACAGCTAAGGGCTTTGACCCTAAGCACCGAGATGTAGGGTGAGCGAGACAATTGTCGTCCGTAGATTTGTTTTTAATTAAGTTTTGGAGTTCGGGGTTTCATTTGTGATTAAATATTTGGAGTGATTTATGATTGTTAGATGAGATTAGATTTTGGTAGGTTATGCTGAGAGTGGGTATGGATTGTGATGAATAGTTAACACCGTAACACAAGTCAAGGGGAAATTTGTTACACAATATAAATTTAATTCTGAATGTTATGAAAGTTTTGAGAATACAATTACTTATAAAGAGATTACCAGTGCAAAGTGAAGAAATTAAAGCCGAAAAGCAGAACTCGAACTCCGAAGTAAAGGTTTATTCAAAATCGTTTATTGCACCTCTAAATGCTATAAGTATACAAACTCAAAATGAAGTGTCTCTACACCTTGTTAGTATGCAAACTAGCTTCACCAAATTCTCATATATTTAGACAAATGACGTCACACAGAAAATTGACGTGTTTGACTATAATTTTCAATACAGCACACAAAATGAACAGTTATCAAATAGCTTTGAGAATTATTTTGAACATTTTCACAGAATTTGTAGCACAAGCGATAGCTATAAAGTAACTTTTTAAAGTATTGTTACAAATACATAATCTTAGTGAACACAAATTACTAAAATCATTCAAAAAAATCAAAAATACCCTATCCTATAATTGGTGTCATCACCCTATAAACATATTCGACCTATTTTCGGTAAGCCACATGTCTCAGATTACCGAACATGAATATAAAAGAAAAAATGAGATTGTTAATAACAGCGACGTACAGCATATTGTTATTTGTTTATTTGTTATTCTCTTTGTAAGCAGACGATACATTTTTATCAAATGATTCTATGTAGTCCACGATTTTATTTTGTCGGTTGCAAACGAAATATGACAGGGTATTAAATTTGTCATAGTCGTAACTGTAACAGAGTTTTCTACGGCATGATTATTGATTAAACTAGCTAAATATCTCAACTATAATTTTGAGGTAGGCTTTTCAAAATTTTATATAAAAAACCGGTGGTACACTTTATGAATCATAATCAAAAACAACCAAGAAAACAAAAACAAAAACGCTTATTATTGTTTCGGAGAAATGTCGATTGGTTGACGATGCTAACAGTATTAGCGCAAAAAGTCATCATAATCAACAATTACATAGAAAATTCACTTTAAGATGAAATATTCTAAATATTACTGCAGGGATATATAAGTATACGATTGGAATTTCATAGTCAAGGAATTTTAGTCTCAACTCTTTTGACTGTTTCATATTGATTGTGTCAGCAGAATATTATAGTTGATCTGAATCTGGCTTAGGTACTAAATACATTTTCAATCTCTTGAAATATGAGAAACTATAAGGTATTGTGTTCTTCTTACGCTCCATTACATAGTAGAATACGCCCTGTGAACGACCTTAATGAAAAAACCTTACATGGTCAGTTTCAGTTCAGTTCATATAGTCTTCAAGATGAAGGAAGTACTGCTAATATATAAAGAGTTTTCCCGTAACTTAGACGGCCAACAATTGTTTCTTAAGAATTTCTTTCTCTCGTACCAGGATAGGATGATACCACGATGCGAAGAAATGCCTTATTAGGCCACCATAAACCCAACATACCGTACGGTTTTCAAATTAACCAGCTCCGTTAGTTATTTATATTTGTGGTGACATTCGCATGAAAAATAAGTATTCAAAGGAGTCAAAATAAATATAATTGTTAGTATAAAATAAATATTAAAATATTTATTGCAATGAATGTAAAAAAGCTACGGCAGGTTGTTAGCACTTTTACCCTACAACTTTTTACGCTCACTTAAGAGAGATTTTCCTTTGATATTTTAAGTCGGCTAATGTAATTTTCAAGTCACTCATTGAAGCTAATGAAGATGCTTATAAACTAGTTTTGAAGAATATGAGAATAGAGGCCTGTGGATTAAAGGTATATTTCTGCTGGTTTTCTTTGTAATGGTTATGAAAATGTCGTAATTTCTTGAACTCTGATAATTACTAAACTTTATTTAGGTTTTAAAAATATGTAGGCTAACTGGATTCTCTGTTGATGTTATAAGACACACAAGTAAATAGTAATTTTTGTATCAAAGGTGAAGAGCACGCGGATAAATTTTTGAATCATATTTCCACTCCATCGGATTGATTTCGATTAGAAAAAGTGAGTACCCAGATGGGACTTGCTAGCACCTCGGCCTCCTGTTTATGTTATGTTACCATCTTCATAATCGCTAATTACTATGTGTTGTATCAAAGTCTGTCCGTCGTCATGCACGGACAGGTGATTTCTAAACCCTATAATGACTGTAACTAAAGGTTTTTTAAACATTACCTGTTGGTAGATATAAATTTCAAAGAGCTATTTAAGTGATGTACGACGCCAATAAACAGAAACGGGTATCTATTTGCTCATAAGTTCTGTTATCTAAATGTGAATCTTTTTATTACACTGCAATTTACAATGGTTATTATAAAATATAATGATAATTTTGTCCAGACCTCCCTGAAAAGTCATTATCAGTATAGAGGCATGAGGCCTGTTGCCCTAGGCAAGTGGCAAATTGTTTTGTAAACTAGAGTAGAATAGATTGATCAATAAATGTCATTGACATTTTGATCATGCCTGTCATGAACGTCAAAATTTGTGTCATTGTGTCAATCCCATATACAGTGTATAAGATGCAGAATTTTGTATTACGAACCAAGGAGTTTGGTGAGTTCTTTCTTTGTCGCATCATTAAGTCTTGGACACTCCTTACCAGCGCATAAGCAGGGCGTGAATAAGCATCTGATTAGGCCGTCAAGCTGAGCGCCACTATTGTAACACTGTGCGTGTTTGTAATTGTGTTCCCCTTCGGCCGTCATCGCAACCATGTTTCGCAACCAGTTGCTTCACCATCTGGAAAGAGGTTCCTTTTTCCTGAGGCTTTATTTTCAGCGTTTCCATCAGGTGAAATGAAATCAAATGGACGTATCCTATATAGAAAAACATTGGGCAGTCCATTCTACTTTATTCTACCAACTAACTGCCACATGTGTACGTGGTGCCTTTTTTTGGGATCTATAGTTCTTTGGTAGTACAGCTAGACAGCGCTAGATGTCGCTATGTACAAGTGATATCTCTACTTTGGGAAATAAGCTATCGCTAATTGGGGATTTAGTTTGACGCAGATAATTTATTCAAGATATAATAATTATGAAGTGAATATATTTAACGAATTAGTTTCAAGTAAAGATAACTGACTCTCGTAAAAATATTCTGAGTAAATGACTCAACACTCTAACTAGTGTTACCTATATTGTACAGTCTACAAAATAGTTGCGCAAGCAGGTTATAAATTCACAATCGTCTTATGCGTTGCGGACTTTATTATTTAGGTAGCAGTGAATTTTTTAGGTGGGTATATCCCAAGATTTATAGCCTTGGAATAAAATTATAGATAACTAGCTGTTGCCTACTAGGATCACCATATTAAAACTTACGTAGTTAGAACCTCTTAGATCACATAAATTATACATCAAATCTAGATTGAAGAAGTGAAGGCTTCGACAGCATTCGAACTTGCGATATTTCCCTTACAGTGAAAACGCTCTGACCGCTCAGCCACGAAGCAACGTCTGAAGCATTCGAAATTCGAATATTCGCTTTTTCTAAATCTAAATTTGATTTGAACAGTCAGCATACTAATTAATTTCTTCAGAAATTTTTCATTAAATTATACATATAACATTGGTACTACAGTTCAATAAATCCACACTTACGTTGCATACCTTACACAGGAATTTCTTCAGAAGTATCTTTTCTGCTGACGCTACGTCGTACAGACTCATTAATAAGTTGATAAATGGTGTATAATTCGCGTCGGTTTCGCTGCGTCGTCTTGCAGTCATCGAGCCCTATCGCACACTTGATCTTAACAGATTTTTAGCTTTTTAAGTGTAGGGGCACGAAATCTGCGATTGAGTTTTACAAGTAAATAAACTGAAAAGAAATTGACGGCGTAATAATTAAATTAAAATATATTCTTCAGCGTCTGGTGTATTTTTTCTCTTTATTTATTTTAATGGGCTTCTTTTTCAAATTATTAGGTATTCATTACCAGTCCGCATAAATTTTGTTAGTTTGTTTAATTGACGTGAAACTTTTTGTACTGTAATAAACATGATAATAAAAGTTGGCCTGTGGATGAGTGAACTGCTATACAAAAACACGATTTTTTCTATCTAAGACACGTCAATTTGCCATTACCTCGCGCTGATAGTAAGCTGGAGGTGAACTCTCAGGAAAAAGGGGCACCATTACAATGTAATATAATAAAATATTGTAATTATGAATTTTCCCACTTATAGATAAACATTTATACTGTGTTTATCACTCATTATGCAGAAATTATCAAAGAGATTTCGGTGACATTTTTCAAGAGTTGTGACAGAGGATCAGAAGCGACAGATCACACACTCGAGTCCAATATACGCTACACCGACGGACAATAAAATATTTAGCTTAGTTGAAGAAACATACGAGAATAGCTACCCACTTAAATGGTGTATGTGACTCACATTACAGTCTTATCGACATAAGAAGTATCAAACTTTATGGCCACACAATGAAAACCTCAGGATTAATGATATCGCCTTCAAACGGTCATTAATAATTATTTTTTTATGCACGTTGCGTGACGTGGCTGGGACGTTTACCTTATTTTGAATAATACATTATAGTTAGACACCCGGCTTGGGTTATATTGTGCCGCGTACACACTAAGATAACGAAGGACTACAATAGTTATGGAACAGATGTCATGTCGTGGCTAAAGTGACTGGAATTCGTTATCATAATGGTATTCGATAACGTTTGGCAAAGATCGAGGTAGATATAATAATATAGCGGTATCGGTTTGAGTTAGTTTTCGTTTCTATTTGGAGGGGAAGGGAGGGGGGCTGAAATCGGAAGGTGAAGATCGCATGGTGTATATTGGGAGATGCTTATGTCCAGCAGTGAACTGCGATCGACTGATTGTTACATATATCTTTTATCAAACATTAATATAATTAATGATAAGGCTTTGAAACCTTTCATCTCGGGATGGTCGGTCAGGCGAAAGTTGCTTCCATAAAAGTCAATGGAAGCAAATGAAAAGGAGGCATAGGAACCCCTGACTCCGAAGGGTAAACGTTTGGTTCGATTTTTTCGAATTTGGTTTCGATTGGCAGTCGGTTGATGAGGGCCATTGCACTGGTTTTCCACGGTGCGCGGTTTCACAGACGTAGACAAGGACGTATGTACAATCAGAGCTCATAAGTGCATTAGCACATCAAGGCTCAAAATGGTTTAGCGTGCGGCCGGCGCGCTTATATGTGTGTGTAATGTTACTATGCAATACCACTGGGTCCTCATTACTAACATAAAATATTTAGTGACTACTAAAATATCCTAGATGGCGTTATGTGTATCAATTTATTACACCACTTGTATAAAATTCTTAATAAACAAGAACGGGATACTATAAATGTTATTTTCTAATCAAACTAAAATCATTGTAGCATAAAAACATAAAATAATGAACTTATATATATAATTTCGATAAATTGTTAAAATAACAGCGCCGTGCACGTTTTTTTTTCAGTACTAAATAGATACAGGTCCGTAATGACCGTAACATAATCCAATATTTTCGCTACTTGTGTTCTTAGATGGCGCTATTTAAAATAAATAAAATTTATGATTTTTGTAAATCGCGCAAAAAATCATTGCAATCCGCTTCCAAATTGAGAATTTTACAAAATAAATAACGAATTATAGACTAGTTCAGTTGAAAATCACCTAAAATGAGTTGATCCTTTTCAAAACATTTAGATTACTGACTCGTGCGTAATAAAAAGCAATAGGTATATTGATTGCTTGTTATACCTTTCCCTAAACAAGCTTTCGACTCTCAAAGGAATCTAAAAGCTGACCTAAATTGATATCAAATGATTCATTTGAATGAATGATATTAGTTTTATTAATCCAATTTTATCAAGTAAAATTCTCAATTATGTAAATTAAAGTAATACCTACGTACAATAAAATGCAGAATTATTATTGCATTTTATGTGACACATTTTTGAAAATTAATAAAGGGTAAATTTGTAATTCAGTAACCTGATATTACCTTATTAATTCTTATGTTGTATTAAAGACATTGAAATAAAACCACTTTTAACAGACACTATCGCGTTTATTTTTAATTTTTGGATGATGATTGTGAGGTAACAGCATCAAATTATAAACATTACGTTAGGTAATAGATACCTACATATTATTGTTTACAACAAATTTCTTAAATAAATACTATTTATTGTTTTTATTTTACGGTTGTTTAATTTGTAGTTAGTAGAGACCTAAACTTGCCTAGATGACCTTATTATGTTGATCTCATATTTAGAATTATAGACCCTTGCATACCCTCTCACAGGAGGAGGAAAGTGCACCCGTGTGCACAATAAAAGCTAAAAAGACCAAACACCTGCTGCAAATGACCCGGAGCAACCGCTCCATTGGCAATACTTGTGGCGTCCCTGGCTGACTAAGCCAAATGCCAAAAATGACCTCAAATTTGTACTCAGCATACTCAAAAACCTATTACACCATACCCATTTTGCAATTTAGTTGGGACAGCGCGGCGGCCATATTGGATTCCGAAAATGACCTCAAATTCGTACTCAGCATATTCAAAAACCCATTACACCATAACCATATTGCAATTTAGTTGGGACAGCGCGGCGGCCATATTGGATTCCAAAAATGACCTCAAATTCGTACTCAGCATACTCAAAAACCCATTACACCATAACCATATTGCAATTTAGTTGGGACAGCGCGGCGGCCATATTGGATTCCAAAAATGACCTCAAATTCGTACTCAGCATACTCAAAAACCCATTACACCATACCCATATTGCAATTTATATGGGACAGCGCGGCGGCCATATTGGCTGCCAAAAATGACCTCAAATTCGTACTCAGCATACTCAAAAACCCATTACACCATTCCCATATTGCAATTTAGTTGGGACAGCGCGGCGGCCAGCCATATTGGTTTTCCAAAAATGACATCAAATTCGTACTCAACACACTCAAGAATTCAAAGTCATAGCTGGCGAAAAGAGGATTTTGGGATTTTGCTTGTGCGAATATCCCCTGTGGAAATAACCGGATTGAGAGTTTGGAAATGCGATCTATATTACGTCGCATTCACAGTCATAACATTATAAAATTAGTAACATTGTGCCAACACTGTGATTACGTATTGTCACATTGGACGAAATTCCGATTTGACTAATATCAGATTTGACCAATGTCGTTCACCCCTACGGCCTCTACCCCATTGTAATTTATTAAGAATGAACTTCTTGATCTTGAAAATATAGAACACCACCATCTATTGGCTATGACTGCGTAACATATTTATCATCGGGCTATTTCATTGACATCTAGTGGCAAACAGTTATATTTAAATATAGCCCGAAAAATAGCCCGAGTTAAGGTGGTCGCATTTTCTTGTATGGGATGAGGTATCTGTACTTTAGTATTATGTTATCTGTGGCAATACGAGGCGACGCTGGCTTGTCTTAAAAGAAAAAGGTCACAAGTAGCGTTAGAATGTTGACGCTATAGTTGCGTAGGATTGCTACTGCACTTTTGAGTTCTACTGTACAAACGTATTTACCCCATCACGGACGAATCCCATTCCACGTTGAGTAATTCGACTTGACGCGAAATAACTGGCCGTGGAAAGGCGGGAAGACACCTTTAACAGTTCTTTTCCAAACTGAAAATGTGCTTCAAATGTAGGTACACTCAAATAAGTACTTACATTGATAGCTATGTAAAACGAACTTAGCACAACAAACACACATGAAAAAAATTCATACCTACATCAGATTTGAATGAAACTAATGTTCCCTCTACAATTATGTCACCGTAATTATTAACAGCCGTCCAACGAACGCCCTGATAATGTTATTTACTTTCGTTTCGCGTGTAGCGTCACCACTCCACATATATTTACACAGGACTTAACAACTTCAACATAATTAAAAACAATTTTTATCAGCATAAATAATTAATATACCACTGCTTCTACAGATTAATGAAGTACCTAATATGTTATTCGAAAAAAAAGCTTCATAAATTCAGGCGGCCATCTTGTTTGGCCAGGCCTATTTTTTCTAACCACATTCAAAAATGGAACCTGTACAACTTTCAATATGCCAGAATTTTACATGAAACATGCAACATTGTCGTTTTTTTTTCATACCATTTGAGTTGTAGACTAGTACACGGTTTCACTTAATGGAAAGTGAATTATGTGGTCTCCAACTCTGTAAGAAACTATACCCTCCTTGGAGATCCCTATTAAAATCGTACTGGCTAGTCATATATTAAATTAATTATCACAAACTTTACCTACTGTCTTGTGAATGTAGAAGTAAAAATCTTGATATTCAACTAAGTAACTTAAATTATTATAAAGATATACGAATTGATATCGCGAGCTGGTTTCCTACCGTGGAAAGTGACCAAAATGATGACTATACTATTTGGAGTCATTAATATACCCTGTACAAATTTACACATTTAATAATTTTTCATGTTAAATAAACCATAACACGGACAAAGACTATCATTCTATTAAATTATTTTTTTGTAGCCGTTTAAAAATTAAATGATGTTTAGTTCTCATTGTAATACTTATAATTAAATAAATATAACAATAATTAACAACAATGTTTAGATGAGTATATTAAGAATAACACTCGTAAGTGATTGTACGTTTATCATAACTGTAAGGTAGTGATTTAGAATGTAGCGCAGCGAGTAGCGGGAATGGTGTGTGCTACGCTGAGTGGTAGTCCTTTTGTACTTATTTAGTCATTTGCCTTACAAAACGCACAACTTTTGAACAATGGCACGACTATTGTAAATGTATACTTAATGGTCGCATCGTTTTCATTCGGGGGAAGATAAATACAGACAGACGTATAACTGCGTAAGGCTTTTTCAAATGCACGTTAATGAAATTTGCACAAGTATCTTCCAACACATGTTACCTACATTTAATTTGTGCAACCCTATTTTTTGGCAAGAACATGTGGCAGCCACATAATAAGCTTTCTTCGGCAAAATGTTGCTATCCATCGCCGTTTTCTTAATGATTTATTTATATTGTTGGTAAACGGCGATGGATGACAAAAACATCCACACCCAACATGCACCCGCGCTAAATAAAAAACCCGCGCTTGTAAATCGCGCCTAAACGTCTTCCGCTCGGCTTAACGCACCGCGTATACTCACATAGCAACCTTAATTTAAGCCTATTATGGGGTAAACAGGAAACAAACTTGTTGGAATTTTAAACCTTTATGCAGTATAGTTTATGATAACCGATACACATCTCAATGTCAAAATACTATATTTTTATTAATTATGATGTTGCGTTCTTTATTTATGACGGTTGTTCGTATGTAGTGTAGTTGATTTATAAAGGTAGTTTTATTTTTACGTTACTCTTGAAAAAAAATGCCTTAACACAGTGAGTTGAATATCAGATTGTTAGCTAAAAAATAATAAACCATTTCTTGAAAAGAAAACTGAGAACCGAAATGACTTAATATACCCACTTGTTAGTTAATTATTCCTATATCTTGCACAATTTAGCTTAGTTAAGGGGTTTGTTCCAGGAATGGGTTCAAGACAGAAGTGTCATGGCAAGGATTTGAACCCGGTAGCCCCCGATCGTAATGCCGACTTCTTAACCACTAATAAGAGTCCTTCAAGAAAGGCACTAGAAGGTTTCTACAGGGTAGGCAGCACAAGTGTGACGCCCCTGGTGTTGCAAATGTAAATAGGCCACCACTTTCCATAAGTTGGGACTTGTGCTTGTCTGCCCGCCTAAGTGGTATAAAAAAACCAACGCGTTAAAATTGATGAAAATACACTTTCAAAAATATCGTTGAAATCGTAAGTAAGTATTCGTAAAATAATCTCCTATTTTGATTTCACCGTATATCGATAGATAACAGAATTAGGTATGTACACGTTAAGTTGTACATCATTTATTATAGAAATCGATAAACATGCAAGTGGGGGACGGGCTGTACACTTACATTGAGTGTACAATACGGCTAAGGGATCGCGTGCACTATGAAATATGCAGAGTACTACGTCTGTGTGTGTCACCTACTTCAGTCCCTGCCTCTGAAATATGGAGGCGGTATTTTTTTGTTTTAGAGAATTTACTATGTTCACTTTTCACATAGATTTAATTTCAACAAAAATTGAATAAAAAATTCCTACCTGTTTCTAGTTCCTAAGAAGTTGGATAGATGGCGTTATCTGTCACATTATTGTGTAACAATCCAGTGAGTTCAGTAGTACTTAATTATGGAAATGGGTACTGTATTGGTACGAACTGATAAACACATAGGTTTTTTATATCTGGAATATGTTCCTGTGAATGACGTCACAACTAGTATGAATAGAAGCGCATGGTTTGACTTCTACAGTTCTAGAAGTTGCTATAGAAAACAGGTCCTGGAAAAAAGCTCTGGAATTCCTTACCGGCGCACGTGTTTCCTTCTTCCTACAGTCCCGGGTGCTTTAAGCGGGGCGTGAAAAAGCATCTGTTGAGGCCATCAAGCTGTGCGCCACCATTGTAGCACTGATGTGCGTGTTTGCAATGGTGACCCTCTTTCATGAGACTTTGCCTTCAGCTTAACATCAGGCGAGGTGAAGTCAAATTGACGTGCCATAAATAAAAAAAATAGGCATTGGCCACATCTGTCAATAACATCTGCGAATTGATATGGACAGCAGTGACAAAATTTAGATTAATGTAATTCAATTACCGTTAACAGTTATTGATATCGGAGATAATAAACAGGTGTATATGTGAATATTACCATTGATATACAGCTGTAATAAACACGTGACGATGTATCGATTAAAACAGGTGTATTAAATGGCAGGGTGGTAGGCGTTGACCTTACTATTGACAGGTCCCGAGTTCGAATTCTGGCGATATACTTCTGACGTGTATTACGCGTAATTCAAAATTTAAAAAAATCATTTATTCTGTAGGGATAGACTATTAAACGGCACTTACAGAACGTCAATATCAACAATATTTTATAAATTAGTGAGCAAATGGACAACCGTGGCACCGGTTCGAAACCCGAAAAAAGATTCTGGCAAAAAACTCAGCGGTTATACTTTTTGTTGTCTATTTACAATCTTTTACTTAATCTAGATACAGAAATTTGCTTGAGTAGCGTTGAGTGAACAGCTTATTTCCAGGCTAGTTAATCATTCCAACATTCCTGGATTTTTAATAAGCTTTTTGACATAACTTATTCAACTAAATCTTTAAAATTATGGATTTCATTAGGAAGCTTATTAAAAAAGCGTATACAATTGCCGTGAAAAGAATCTGAAATTCTGTGGAGTCTACTATCACAGATGACGAGATTCATAATCGAATGAGGTACATACAAACAACATCCAAACATTAAACTATACGACGTAGGATGACGACAACATCATCATTATCCTTCTTTGCGATATCCCGGTCCAATTGCAGTCAAGTTGCCTGTTTTTTTTAGTTTAACTGCGCGGTAGACTTGAAATAATGGCGTCTATTTGGCTATTTCAATATTTTTCGTGAAGCGACTTCCATCTGACCTCTATAAGCCAATGGCGATATCGAAGTAATAGACCAGTTGTTGGACTTTTGCGGGCACCAACTGCCCGTAACGACTGCCATAGATGTTTACTTATATGACAACCGAGACCGATGACTAAACATGTTTTAAGAGACACGACCAAACCAATGCAAATAACCACTTTCACGCTACAGAGATTGTAAGTAGGATGACGCCTATGTCACATTATTTCTGATTCACTTAATACCGCATCCAGATCTTCGTATATCCGTCTCCAGGGATTATCCAGGATTAAAATGTCAGCAAGAAGCCAGTTATGCGCGATTCATGACGTTTATTAAGTAATGCGATAACAATATACATCCATTATTGTTATTGTTATTGGACTGACGTTTTACTCTTTAGAAACGGGTAAAGCGTCACTTAATTGGCAGAGAAACACACAGACCACGTGATGGAAAGTGGTTACCCTGGCCTAAGTATGGACGTTTGCATCACCACCGGGCGTCACAATGGTGCAGCCGATACTGTAGAGGGGAGGTAGGGGATGAATTTTAAGTGAGCTTCTGTGCTGTCAGTGCAGAAGACAAAGTAGGGCCGTCAAATAGCATTGTCAACTTAAGCGCTCGGTCTACCCACTGACAATACAAAACCTCTCCAGTGAGATCTGGTTATCCTACTCACTGCCAGAAACACTACACAAGGCTATTATTATCCGCGATATTAGAGATACCGGCATGTCCACCTCCTCCAATTTAACGACTAGCGCTTGGGAATGTTTAGGTTTACGTTATATTGCGTTAAACTAAACTGAGTTCTGTTTTCAAGAATTAAAAAAGCTGTCACATCCCTATTTATAGGCCGCAGGTACCAACCATGGGCAATACCGACCAGTCTACTGACGTAGAAACTCCGCCTGTAGTTCAAGAGAATACTTATAACTTAAGGGCTGGTAGTCTGGCGACTAAGCTATCGGATTTGTGATTGAGTGGTCACAGGCCGGAGTGTGACGGATATGATTGCTACTATATCACCTCCGGCAACTAAAGACCCAAAGACGACGTGCGTTTTAGTCAGTTCGAGTCCGACATAACCTCTCTCATCGGCTCCGGTGTGATTAGTATGCGTGGCGATTTCGCCCACGGCAAGAAAAAGTTCCACCGGCATCACCGTCCTGCCTATCGACTTTAAGCCTTCTTCTCCATAAAAACATCTATTTCTTATTTACCACATTAGTAATACAAAAAAAGTGTTCTATTTAAAGATAACTTGGTAATTGTTTACTAATGTATCCCTTCCTACCGGCCATGGTGCGTAAAGAAGGGTGATTCTATTTTTAGCAAATTCGTATGACAGACTCGAGTTATTTTTGAGAAGCTAATTATTATATTACGGCCACAAAACGAATGTTCGTCCGCCCGCATGACTACACGCGGAACTCCACAATCTTCACGGTCGGTAGCAAGGGTTCGACAAGCAGGTACTAGGAATCACTATGTCTCGGACATGCCTTATAAAACACTCGCAGAGAGCATGGAAATGAAATAAATGGTTTGGGGCAAAGATTAAGCTTTTTTTCAATATATTTTGTGGTATGACTATTTAAAATAATATAGGTATTTCGTGCACATTGTCATTTATGTAATTATATGTAAAGAAAGATCACTTTCTTTACACACAATGCACAAACTAAATTTTATAACCAACAAGATTAAAAATTAACTTCATTGCATTCTTGACAAAATCTAAATAAGTAAATACTAAATTATCCCATTCTGCATGAAATATTTAATATTGTACCGAAGTGGATTCACATTTTTATATTTAGCCTATTTGAAATGTAGAATAATATATCAGATGTTGTATAAAACGCTCTTGCAAATATACTCGTAAATAAATAATGATTTGCTCTTATATTTTTGTTAACAAGTGAATTGAGAGTTTTATTATTAATAAGCAAAATACAATGTCAGAAATATTGTATTATGCTAAAATAAACAATGTTATTATTATGATTCTGGAAGAATATCGCTCGTGTATACAACGAGAAGTAACGAAAAACCTTTAGAGTAGCAGCAATTTGCAAGTCTTATTTATACTTTTAATGGTGTGACCTATCTGGATAGTAATATTAATCTATGCAACGGATGCACATAGGTAGGGCCCGTCAGACGGGTTCCCACTTTTTTGCCTCTACGGCCTCGGACCCACAAACACATGCATAATGTTTACATGTTCGTGCACTTATGACTTCATGCATGTGTGCGTACGATCAGCTGATGAGAACAGCTGTAGGATACGTAACTTTGGTATGTCAGGAATCGGTATTGAGGGACGTGACTTCGGGTAAGATCGGCAATGTTCGGTTAATTGAGGAATGCATAGATTTTTTTACCATGGAATTGGTGGTGTGCAGAGGATAGAATGGTTGGAATTTGATAAGTAATTTAGATAGATTTTATTAATGGTCTTTTTGTATGATAGAAATTAGTTATTTTCGGTGTCAAATTTCGTTTTTACATTGCTAACATTCATTTGACAATACATAGTTTCAAAAACATAGTTACCATGTTTTGATATTAAGATTAATAAGAGTTTAGTTATTTTAGGTGTGTAATTTAATTAATTACGTTAATATTAAATTCATTTCATTCTTGAAAATAGTGAAACAAAATCACTGTTTCTGACAATCCATTTTACTTTGGCAGACATAATTTTGAATACATTTTTATTTTTTATTGGAAGAATGTATGTTCAGAAGTCAAAGTTGATAGATTTTAAGTTTTAGAATAGTGATAAACGTACTTAAATCTTAATTCTGGTTTAAATAGATTATACATATGTACACAAATAATCAAATACATAATTGCAACCACTTCAGACTTTAGTAGTAAAAAATTAGAGACGTACTTTAGAATGGAATTCAGTTCTCAATCTATGAAATCTGTCAATCTGTCTTTATAAGTTCTCTACAATACTGAGTGCCATTCTAGAATAGAACGGGTCTTAGACTAAAATTGTTCAAACTTGGCACTATATTAATTCTATTGTAACCGGTTTCTAGTAGCGACGACATTACACTGAACAAATATCAATCAACTGGTCTGCAATTAACGCGAAGCGAGACGTCTATTTGTTTAGGTCCACACAGACTCCAAAACTTACCTGAGTTGCTGACCTCAGACAGAGCAAAAAGGTTTACTGAAATGAGGTACACCTCTAAGAAGAAGTTGCTCTCCAGAAAAACCTACTAATGTTTTAAATGTGAATGTTTGTGAAGTTGTTTTGTTAATACCTGTAGGCTATATCGAGATATCAGTATCAGGATTCCACGACAAGTACGTATTTTTTTATGTGCCCTAAGGCCATTAAGGGGGTTGCCATGGTTCCATAGGGATAAGTTACGTCTCATTAATAATAGTTGGGGTGCTGAAAGATAACATACGATCCCTCATTAATTTCAAATTATCTGACGAATTAGTGAAATATTTGTTTAATGATCAGTACATGCATAGTATTCGCGCCTATTTGGCCAAAGGTATAGACAGTGGGTAGGACAAGACGGTATCTCCCGTCCCAATTAAACTGTTCAACTGAGGAAATGACTCTGTCCTACAAAATACCGCGTCTAATAAATACCTTTTGTGATCCTGACGGTGAGCAGATTAGCCAGAGGTCACTGGAGAGGTTTTATGCTGTCACTGGGAAAAACCGATAGCTTTGGTTAACACTGATTTGGTGATATGAAGCACAGTCTTTTCTTCTATGCTGACGGCACAGAAACTCTCTTAACCTTAACCCCCACCCTCTCTGTTCTACAGGGTCGGTGGACGAGTGGACGGAGACGGACGGGATGGAGACGGAATTTGCGCTGGCGCTGCAGCCTGCTTCTGCTAGGGTGACAGGCAGGCACGCGTTCATGGAGGAAGCTATGGTCACAGCAGACTGACTATCTCAGAGAGGGTTCATCTACCGCCCGCACATTTCATATTACTTTACCCGTTACCGTTAATACGTTGTCATGTACGTTACTGTATGTTTATACCTACACATAAATGATATTAATATAATAAATATGAGATCCTACGTAAAAGGTGAGCTTAACTCAAAGTTGAGTTCTCTTCCTGCAAACCCGGGAGTGCACAGAGGAAATTCAATGTAAAGAGCAGCAAAGTCTTGTGTACATGGATCTGGAAATTTTAATGCCCGAAGTGGTCTTAATGTAATACTTATTTGCATCTGAATGATATCTCTGCGTATCCTGAAAGTAAATAGTAAATGCGAAACCATTGCGCGGAAATAAATGTTAATCTAAGCATATCTTCTTTACTAGTGGTACCAATATAAATGCCTATAAAACAGCATGAGCTATAAAACTTTTATATCGAGAAAAGAAAAAAGTTATAACGTTATAATTTGCACTTGTATGAATAACTATTAAAGCAACACCTATAGTTTAGGTATGTGCTATATTTTTTTTCCGATGTTATCGCGAATACAGCAAGGCTATAAACTAATAATAAAACTATAAAGAACTATATTATATTGCTCCGTTGGTATGCAAATGAGCAATGTTTACTTACTATTGTTAGGTCTTGATTCGATTCTCGATTGGAGTCAAGCGTTGTTAATTACTTTGGAAACAATAGGTCAAATGACCTCCGTCCTCCATGAGTGCGGGCCTGGGGGTGACGGGTGGTCGGCTGTCACCCTAGGAGAAGCAGGCTACGGTGGCCTCATTCGGGAGCTTGACTGGGACACCGTGGGCCCTACACCTGGAGGGGGTTATCTCGAAAGAAATGGCCGGGATCTGGCGGGGTGCGAGGGATATGTTGGTTACTATCTCACCTCCGGCAACTAAGGACCCAATAAAGACATGCGTTTCAGTTGGTTCGAGTCCTACATAACCTCCCCAACCGGCTCTGGCGGGGGGCATCCGTGGGTATATTTCACACTATAAAAAAGACATATTATGAGACTTAAGACATCGTGTGGTAAGTCAGGTTCGGGTTTTCTATAGGTACGATATTCTGTTTCTGTAGAGCGCAGGTAATTCCGACATCTCAATTGGAACGGAGGATACCGTCGCGTCCTACTGAATTCATGTTCCGAATTTTGTTTGGAAACTCACGACACTATTACCGTTACCGATACCTACCTGTAATTGTATACCTTGTATATTACAGTGCATAAGAAGAATGAGGCTCTGTCTTATACAGGTTGCTTAAATTTTCTAATATTCTAGTATTTATATTGAATACGCATGGATATCGTGTCGCTCTTATCTTATTTTAGAAACATTTTTGGTTTTACTCAACTGAATACGATCATACTTTTTTATAATAACATAACATAACATAAATTCACGCCTTTATCCCCATATTTCGCCAGTTTATGTTTAGGTCCCAATGTAATAGGTGGCGAGCCTATTGCCATTAACCAGGCACTTCTAAACCTGCAATAAATACACACATAACTTCGGAAAGCATCAAAAAGCCATTGGTGTGTGCCATGGGAAAACCTGGGATCGAACCCGCGACCTCGTCTCAGCAGTCCCATACCACTAGGCTACCGCGGTAATTTCTTTTTTTATGTCTTATGTCTGATTCAGTCTGTCCAAAAAATAATAGAACTAATACTTTTACTTCACTATGCACTCAGTGAAGAAATAAAATCATCGAGTGCATCTAGTCCACGCCAACATTCGACAGATACATTCTTCACGGTTCACAGACTATTGTCCATCGCAGACAATAGTTGCCCGTCTGAGTTACTACCCCAGTTCTATCAATCGTAGCGTAATGTTATATCGTAATGAACTATTATCTCGACCATACAAATATACATATAAACAAGCCCACAACCATTTATAATGTAACGTGAAGTACTGTGCAGACGGGCGACTTCATGTGGTGAAGTTTCGCTTGAAATATTAATTAAATTCAATTATGAAATTGTAGTGCTGTACAACAAGCAACTATCATTTAAAGCAATGCAGTTTTCTTCTTCGAGACATGGTTGGAGTAAATCTGGTATATACATATATATTGACTAGATTGTTATTTTTATAATGATATCAGGCCAATACTTGGCTCCAGCAATAACATTTTCTGTTGCTCTACAAAGGTCTACGGTGGTATAGGCGAAGGGGACCGGGATTGCGTTCCCGCAACACAACCCATTGCAGCCTACAACAGAGATCAAATACTTCATTCAGACTGTTAGTTGTAGACTGACTCGAAAACAAAGGACATGGGTCAGAACGTACCCAGTTTGTAGCAAGTTGAAATTGGTACCATTCGAAAGGTCTTTGAAAACGTAGATATTTTTTGTATTGGAGCAACTTTGTAACTTATGTAGGAAAAAAGATATTTGATGTTGAAAATACCGAAAATCCTTAGTAAAATCGACCCACGCACGTTCAATTTTTTTTTGATTTTATCGATTAGGTGGGTAGTTCGAACTATTTTGTGCTAGCGTCGGTGTGTCGTCAGTAGTTAGTACCTGATAGGAACTGATTTTGAGCGCTCGCGCATATCTTAGTTTATTTTATTCTTACTTTTATTTACAAACTCGGCTTTCACAACGGACTTCAGTGTATTACTTAACGATTGAATTATTATTATTACTCATCTGCTTCAAAAAAATAGAAGGTGAACGCGGTATATAATATTGATGGAGATTTGATTGATTTGATTTGATTTGCCGAGCATTGGCGAGGTGGAGATGGTATATATAATATTGAGGTATCTTCGAGCCGTAGCCCTAGAATGTCGCCGCATGGGCTAGTAACCGAAAACTGCTCGTTCATTAGAGGCCGCATATTATCGAGGCACGTGTCAAATAAAATATATTACACATATATTTCAATCAAGGTTAATGTCCAGGGCAGAGAAGCCATCGAAGCCTATTATTTCTCCTGCATGACGGGTATGAGAACTCTAGGTGCTTGTGCCCATACTATTAGCATAATATGGTACTTAGGTGTTGGCAGGCACCTAGATAACTTCGTAGGTCCGGCAAGTGCCTGGGATGATTATAATCATTGAAAGTAACAATACAATTTAATAAAACTGTGCTATTTAAGATTGATAGTTCTTATTTAATATTTTTTCTGTACCAAAAACCAACGATAGGAAGCTATATCGCTCTCTTAAGACAGAAAAAATGACTGGTTACCTATTTATTTAGTCCAAAAAGCAGAAAAATTGCGATTATTATCAATTAAAAATGTTACAAAGAAGTTATCATAACTTCGGTCTTTCATTCATTCATTCATTCGTTCACTTATTTTCGAGTTACTCAATTAGGCCTCTTCTAAATTACACCTAGTCTAAAATGCTACAAAGTGGGTACGGGTTCCATACAAAATTACCCATTGTTCTTTCATCCAGATCCGTTCAGCTATTTGAGGATGATTGAGTAACAAACATCCAAGCATTTAAACCGGGCTGTTTAACATCAGATAGGTATACACAGCCCAGAGTACAAACTCAGTCTCAGATGCATGACCAAATACAATAGTAGTTGAAATGCGGGTGTTAAATCACCTCTGCCTATCTCAGATAGGCGTGAGCATATTTATTATTGTAAAAGAAGTAAGATACATGATGCAATTTGTATTATATGGAAATAGTTTTCCTTTTATTGTATCAAGTTACACAATTTACGTTTTGTTGCTTAATCCTACTGATACGTCTATGGGTGTATTGTTTTCCCGTTTAATTCTATCAATCGGGCCATGATTCTATTATGTTTAAAGATATTACATATCTATGAGTATAATGTGAATATGTGATGAGTCAGATATTTCGACCAGGTGCTACTGGTCGTCTCCACAACCTGTTTTCGTGCACGTAATCATATATACCTACATACTCAGACGTCGTAATCTTATTAAATCAACTTCCCTAATGTGCATCTTATTAATTTTTAGTACAGTAATGATTCCAGAATGTTCTTAAACACACCTTGCAGCATCCGAATGATCTTCATATATTATAAAATATTGTGAAAGGAGCTGAGTGCGACGCCCTTAGCGATGCAAACATCCATAGCCCACAGTAACCACTTTCCATCTAGTGGTAAGTGGTATTAAAATAAATCAGTCAAGTGCGAGTCAGACTCGCTCATGAAGGGTTCCGTAGCAGCAAGTAATATCAGCAGCTTCGATCAGCCGCTTTGCCTTATAATTTTTGAGTTGATTGAAAGAAAGGTGAGAATGGCGGTTTGTGACGTATTAAAAAAAACTATTGAGTAGATCTCGTTCAAACCAATTTTCAGTGGAAGGTTGCATGGCAACGTACTTCATAGATTTTTTTTAGATTTATCATTCTCTTATTTTAGAAGTTAGAGGGGGGGGGGGACATTTTTATACTTTGCAAGAACAGAACAATTTGAGCGACAGACGCTCAAATTGTTATGTTTAAATGTTTAATGTTTAAATGGTTAAATGGTTAAATACTAAACATACTAAAAAATAAAGGGATAAATAATGTTTAAATGTTTAAAAAAAAATGATGTTAGAAACCTTAATAACATTTTTGAAGACCTATCTATCATGTGGAGTACCACACGCATGGGTTTGATAAAATAAAAATGAGTTTCAGTTCTAAGTATGGCAAGCCCCAAAATGTATTGCTTTTTTTCTATTTATGTGTAAAATTCTTAATGCAGTTCACATAATATGTCTACCTACCAATTTTCAATAGCATAGGCCTTATACTTTGGAGAATGGTGGTTGTGCCATACGGACGAACAGACAGACAGACAGACATGACTAATCTATAAGGGTTCCGTTTTGTGTCATTGGCTACAGAACCCTAAAAAGTATTAAAATCTATTTCCTACTACTACAATTGCACTCTCCAAGTGTTGAATACTGCAGAGCTTTCTCGTCTGTTTAAACCTTTAGCAGTATAGTCAATACACATATTGGCCCGATGCGTACAAGGACCATTAATATTGTACTAAACATGTCAACGCTAATGTTTCAATGTTATTATATTGAGATATGTTCAATAACAAACTATCACATTGCGTGTCCTCGTGTACTTAGTTACAAGTAATAAAAATCAAAAATACTATTAATATTTTATCTACGGAATAAGTAAACGATATTGTACGGTTCAGTTGTTAATATTTTATGAATGGAGCTCTCTCGTTAAAGAATGTGCTTCCGTTTCTGTTTTTAACCGAGTTCAAAATAAGGAGTATTTCGATTCGAGGTATTCATTTTGGGCGCATTCGATTTAGATTGACATAAGTGAATGCTTCGATGGGACTAGAACCCCCGACCATTCCCTCACAGGAGAAATTTAAACATTCGAAATTCTCCAATGAAAAATCTTGCGGCGATGGTGGACAAGATGGTGACATGGTTCTGTAACTCAGCCGTTAAAGCATTCCCCCTGTAAGGGACAGCGCACGGGTTCGAGTCCTGTCGAAGCATTCACTTTTACCAATCTAAACCGATCTGAATTGTTATCATACTAATTGCTTTAAAGTTTGATTACTTATTGAAATTTTGTTGAAATGTAATGTACTTACAGTCATCCCATATGCCTAATTTGGATCTTGATGTGGTGACAGTTTTCATAATTGCTCATATATTCAAACTTTTAAGTGTGCATAAACATCTGCACAACATATGGGTGAATAATTCTTTACTTTGAATACAATAGGCTACGAGTGGGTAATGTGCATCCACAAAAACTTAAAAAAAAAAATTAAAAAAATGCATTTAAGATATTTGTAGACTCATTAGTTGAGTTTGTTGAATTCGGTTTACTATTTCAAAAATATTTTATTATGGATATGTCATTTAAACTTCTGAAAGGACTGTACTAAAAATAGGCTACGTATTAAGTAGAGCAAACTCTTGTGCCTCTCAGAAGACCTTTATCATTGATCTGATGATTAAACGATGTAGTCACGGACACGAAAGAGGAATGAAAATGAACCAATTGTGGGTTTTCCTACTTAGGTAGATATTATATTTTATCATAATTATCATCTTTGATATATCTCGTGAAGTTAATTATACTAGAATAGGACTAGTAGGTACCTGCGTCATCTCATTTTTTAAAGCTTAATTTGTGACAAAATTCTATAAGAACTCCCATATGATTGATTATTTCTAATATGTACTAATGGATGTTCAGTATTTCATTAAAATTTTTGCCTATCTTTAGCTCAGTGAAAAAGGTTTCATTAAATTTGTCAAGCTACCTACATTTAGCAATAAAAGCAATTTTCAAACTAGTCACAAGGTTCCTAGCAACTATTATTCGAAATGACTGAACGTCACACATCACTCAGGTCACAATTTAAAAATCGAATGCATTCGTGCACCTTGCCTCCCGGCGAGCTTTACAAAAAAGGAACGTTTTGAACACCAATAAAATATCCCCGTCTCTTTCCAACGTTCATAAAATACCCGTTTCACATATTGCTGCTTTCTCTTTCACACAACGTCGTATCTCTTGTACTTTTTTCGAAACCCTCTCATTACTGTATGGACTACACACACACAAGCTCAGTGAAGTTGTGTAAACGTTTGTTTATTTGTGTTGTGGGGCTTGCATGTGTGTGTAGTCAGCTGAGTAAATCCTTGGTGCAACACGTGTCCATGTGTGAGTGTGTGTGTATTGTTTAGGTGCCGAAGAGTATGAGATGAAAGATGTAATTTAGATGATTTTTCATTCTGAGTTATATAAAATCTTTTCAAATTTCAATAATTGAAAATAGATCTAGAGTTTATAGGATGCCAGCAAGATCATCACATACATTACACTACATCTCATTTTAGGTACCTAGGTAGATATGATGGTAAGTAAGATAACAATTGTTACTATAAAAGCCAAATCAAAAGGATATAAGAAATAAGAACAACTCTAGTTTTTATTCCTAGTTCAATTTTTTCACTTTTGGGCGGTAATTCCGCCTACTGTACGTCTGTCTCCTCTTATTGATTTATTTATAGTACCTATTATTATAGGAGTAACTGCCATCTGACCTTCCAACTCGTTCTTTAATCAGCAGGTGCACTGGTTGTAATGGTTTGATCACGAAGATCTTGGCATAGCTTATTATTTTATTGATCCTCATAAATGACTTAATAATTATTTTTAAATATGATTTTTTCTTTTTGTTCAAACATCTTAAAAATCATAATTTATCCTATAAAATTAGTCTTCCTGTGTTTTAGGCATTTGTTACATCAAAACTATTTCTAAAACACAATCTAAATAAAAGTAGTTTTAAAACAACAATTGCGTACTTACTCGTTTTACTACATGTTGCCAGCATCATTATAAATATGCGTATACGCAATTACCATCAAATTACTTACTTATCTTATATCGGAGCATTTGTAGGGAATTGTAGAAAAAAAATACCCACAGGGTGTCGGCCTTGAAGTCATATGGCCGGAGCAAGCTCAACAGCTGATGTTACCTGACACTACACACACACACACTCAAGCGAACCAGTGTGCGTGAGTGAGAGTGTGTGTGTGAACGATAGATCGGTTTCTAAGAAATGTTATACAGACTTCGAAAGTTTTGGAGTACTATATTGATACTTTACTATAATGTGTAAAGATTAAGATAATTAATTAAAGAAAATTATATTTAATGCAATAACTGTGTAAAACTTTAGGATAATGTAGGAACAGCTGCATAAGATGCAATAAATGCGAACGTATAGAACAGACATGCTAAATTTTAACAGGCCGTGTGGTGTTCGACAAAAATACAATCACCCCAGCTCTTCCTGTGGGTGTCGTAAATAGTAACTAATTCTAAGTCAGGAGGGTGGCAAACAGCTGATTTTGACAACAACTCGTATTGAATGTATGTAGAAAAGGGAATTTAATGGCAATAGGATCGCCACCTATTGCATTGGGACCTAAAGATAAACTGGCGAAATATGGGTGCTAGCACCTCTGCCTACCCCTTCGGGGATACAGGAGTAAGTTTATAAAAAAAAGAAAAGGGAATAACTGCTTTCGTAAGGTGCATTTTTTCTCAGTACCTATCTGCAAATATAACAATTTTTTTTTTCATTTCAATGACTGAATAGTATGTACTGAATTCGTTAATAAATTTATGACAATAATTATAATTATTTAATTTCAAAATCATACAGTACCTACGTACAGTTATAATAGAGAATGATCGAAATATTCTAGCAAAGCTAAACCTAGCCAGCTGAGTTTTTTGGGTTGTTTTTTTACTTTTTATTTCATCTAAGGTAATAATATTTTATAAAAATTGGGTGTAGAAAGCCTACTTCTTTAGGGATACATAGTGCGAAAGTATGACTGAAAGAGACTGAAACCTAATGCACCTAATGCACAAATTATTAACGATTTTTTTTCTACAACCGGAGTGACAGATAAACATTTAAGAATGGAAACGAAAATGTTCGCATAATTGACGCATCAATACTGTCACAAAACTATCAATACGAATATACGAGCCCTATTGAAGCAGCCAGTCCAAAATTGTGAAAGTAATTGCTTCAAATTAATCACCCTGTTGGGACGAAGTTCCGCTGTAAGTATTCGATCACTCATATTCACAATAAACCAAATGCGAGATGATTTAACACTTTTTGTACAAAACTATTTTGTCAGTTTCTAACGATCAAATGTTATTTTTATTTATGCCATACTTTTGTACACAATTCTTGAAATGTTGGAAAAAAATGTCAGCTGCGTTTAGTAATTTGTTAAAGTCAAAAAATAAAAAGGGTTACTGTTCACTATGTAGACTAAATTCTCTGACGATAAAAATAATTTTCATTTGAAATTCTTTGTATTTAGATTTCTTCATATTTCAGTCAAACTGACGTACAGTGGCGTAATGCAGAAACTGAATCATTTTACCAATAATATTTAACATCAATGCAATGTCAAAATATTGAATTTCTTTTGTCAAGAATTCTTAATTATTACTCATATATATTCAAATACCTATTTGGGTTCTGTAGTCCAATCATGACCCTTAGTTTCGGTATGTCCACGTGCGTCTCATCTTAATGCTATCCCTGCCTATTAATTTTTGTAGATTTTTGATAACCTTCCATAATAATGGTTCCTAAAGTTTTACATCTGACATACATGTGCTATATATCAAATGAAATATATACTTCCATGCCTTAACAAATACTTCGCAGAAAGTAGATTCACAAACTTTAGAAACGCTGAACAATAACGTAACTTACACGATACGGTTAAAAGAAACTTGAAGATGTATTGCAAAAAACTCGGCACATTATGAACAAACTTCGAAGACAGGTAGATGTTTTTTTAGTTCGAAGTTTGAAAAACATGCCAATGGATTGTGAACCTTAAATCAAAGAAAATAGTTCGTATACAAATATGGGGTTTCTACAATATGGGGCTTCACCATTGGAGATTGCCATAGATAATCGTAGATTTGTAAACCTCAAATACCCATGAAGAAAGCTTTCTCAGGTCTTTTGAGTATTTAATAAATACAAAACTTATAATTCCATCTTCTGAATAGGTTTTAAGAAATCTCATGGCCGACATCCAGCACACCATGAGGTTTCGGTTAAAAAATATGAGGCCTACCCTGTGTGTGTTGTGTGTTTAAGTAAACAGGTATTTACTCACACTTATTTACATGTGTGCTAGAATTTACTGTACAGTATTGTACACACATACAATAAAATCTAACACAAATGAAGGAAAACGGGAAGTCTGAGCGAGAAAATAATTAATCTCAACAAGGACAGAATCAGAAAAATAATGGGAGTGTTTACTGGGCACTATGTGCACAAAATACACTTTAAGCAAGATTGGTATCATGAAAGAAGAAATATGCAGACACTGCAAGGAGGACGTTGAAACAATGAAACACATATTGTGCTAGTGCTACGTCTTAGGAAGACATCGAATGGTTCTACTCGAGAGGGGCTACCCCAAACCAGAGGATTACAAGCTCCTGCAATTAAGAGGAAAGAGGAATAGTCACCTTGATAGAGAGGACTATCCCTCGGCTGACTTAGGGGCCAGGGTGGGGTTGATACAAAGTATCAAATAGGGTGAAAGTGTTCGCGAAAGCTCCACAGCACGCACCCCAACAAGTTATGATAAGATAACACAAAGTTTTCTAATAATGGGTTTGATGGTATCATTACTTAGGCATATTTTTTCATCTGTCTTACTGCCTGCAGTACATTCATTACGTTCTATCTCGCGGATATACAGAGTTAACTATACGCTATCTGCTTCCGATTATCTCACAAGCATCCGCCACATTTCGCCATAATATTCTCTCAACTGTATAATATACCTACCAAAGAAATACTATAATTGTATAACAAATTGAACGAAAAGTAAGTAGAAAAGTATTCAATAGCGATTTATTATAAGGTATTTATATATCCACACTATTCCATACAATTATAAGAACGACGTGAATTTTAATGAGGATTATTCGCATAACTTTAATATTAGATACTTATACTATTTTAATCACTAGTACGTATAAAAATGCATGGTTATATAGCATAATATTCAGTGTAGTGAGATGTTCTGTTTACTAATTCAAGTAAAAGCTCCAAATATAATTTAGCTCAACATAAACCATCTTTCATCGCTCGGTTACTGCAGCATTATCTCCGCAATAGACGTGACAGTTACCAAATGCTCACACTAATTTATCTGCACCATATTCTCTTTGCAGCTCGTCAAAACAGCTGATGTTTTATCATAATATTTCATAAACACTACTAAATTCAACTCTGTCAACATTAACATTAAGTTCGATTTCGTTTGTGCTGTTCATCGAATACCCAACCACTTCTATTTTTTGTTCTCTCACGTGTTTTGCATGTATGTGTGTGTGCCCTTAGCTTTTTTTATTTTCTGGCTATACCAGTCTTTCAAGAAAGGGTGGGTACAAATAGTACAGCGCGTTACTTGCATAAGTTAGCCGTATTGTTTTGGTTCGCTTGTTTTGTACGTTTTTTGACGATCCATCTTGGATTTTATGATCTCTATTGTAGTAGTTTTAAGAATAGCATTGTGATTCTATTTATAATTGACCAGGTACCAATGGGTTACTGATTGTTAGATTCAGAAATGTAATGGTTGTAACTGCTAGTCATGCGACTTAACTTGTAATAATATAATATCTGTTATTGAAGTAATAGCTTAACGATGTTTCTCGTTAATAGTTTATCATCTAATTTTATATCATCTTCTGCCTCAATTTGAGTTTTATTAAGTGAAATCATTATTGAATCAATTTGCTTTCCTCTACAAATTTTAAATCATCTCATCTCATCATCTGACTGATATTCTCCCACAAGAAGCAAGCAAAAATGTTTAATGCCTATGTTACACCATTTTACCTTGTTGTCGCTAGATGGCGTTACGTACATGGTATAGTAGTAACACCACATAGTAACTACACACCATTATATCAAAATATAATTATAGATACATTGAGTCCTGTTGTCAAACATCTTATATCTTGTATGTTTACTGTAGGATGATCGATATCTATGAAAAATACAGGGTAACAGAGTAGGCAATATAACATACAGATGTCTTACCAGTAATATTACAATACAGGTACTCTATTTTTTTTATTTTCTGACCATTAAATATGACCTTATACCATACCACTGAGGTCGTATTGAACACGAGGTGGTACGAAGAGAACGCGACTGCTACTGCTTCGTTACGGCTTCGATTCCCGCTCAGTGGAAATATTTGTGTACTTGAATTTGAATTATTTGCATTGGTGTAGGTATTTCTATGTATAATATGTATATATAGCACAAGGTAGTTGATTATGGTAACCATGGGTGTACTCATTCTGTAGACTGTCCTAGAATTATTTCATTAATATAACTGTAGAAATATAGGAATATTCACGCTTTTGCCTGCGCTGTCAGGCGTGAGTATAAAATTTACAAAGTCATTTGACGGTTAACAAAGTTGAAACCCTATCGATACAACTTACTAGTAAAATCAAATAGATCCATAAGTTGGAAGACAAAGCTACAAAGTTGTGATATTCGAATATAAAGCTAGCTACGTGTTTGGTCTAAGTTTAATATGCTCCTGATATTTCGATCTACCTCAGTACAGAGTACAACAATATTGTATTAGGTTAGAATATTAGATTTAGAGAAAATTTCTTTGTAGTAAACTTAACGAGAATCGTACTGGTAACAGTGAGTAGAATACTTCATCATTACTATTCAATACGGCACGCTCGTCAACATGCAGTAATGATCCACCAATTCCACTCGTGTCCGATAATTCGGTTAGTAGTGTACCCGTCATTATATTCATAATATTTGTGTTAGAATAATATATACAATACATATTCCCCACACATCACAAACCACGTGTAGTAGAAAGAAATACCACGTTCAACGTGGTATTTTGCATTGCCACGTTGCAGCATTTCCTCGTTGCAGCATTGCCACATTGCAGCATTGCCACGTTGTAACATTGCTACGTTGCATTGGTTATCCCTTCAGCTAATTAGTCTGTTTTCTGATCACGAGAAGCGTCCATCGATTATTCACTTACCAATCTCCGTAAGAAGGTTACGAGCGCGCGGATGCAATGACCTCAGCGTCTCGACCCCAGAGTTCTTATATTATGAACCAGCTGATATCCTTAGCTTCCTCCACAAAAGCTCATATCACCAGTTCTACGCAACTGATTGCGATCAAACTTATTTAAAAATTTTGTCCGATCAAGATCTTTGTAGTAAAAAACCGCATCACAATCGGATAAGTGATTTTGGTATCAATTTTGAACACATAGACAAGAGTTCCGAAATTTAAAAATGGAATCAAAATCTTTCCTATAACATAACCTCGTCTTTTTAACATCTTAAATGTATGTATGTACCTATAAGTATGTATATTTGTAATCAGTATTTATTGCGTAAATTATACATATATCTACCCCTTAAGTACCAAAAATAGGATATAACTATCTTAAGGTGTTCTGTCAGTATTACTCCTACTCTGCACCACCTTTGGTTGACTGGTACAGAATGCCATATATGGCATTAAGTCCGCCTATGACTTGTGCATGAAGTTTTACAAATGAATATATAAATTAAAAAATACAAAGATATAGATTTATTCTACTTTAAACTTAACAATTTTGTCAACACTTCTAGCGTATACTGAATGGACATACAATACCAACAAGTACCTAATGCCACTGCTTGCTCGTGATTATTCAAAGCATTTACACTTACGAATGGTTTGTAGTGAACATTTGCATATTCGTAACACAATGATCGTAGCAGGGCCAGAAACAGTGCGCAACAAATAGTATTGAATAAGGCAAGTTAAGGGGACCATTGTTTAGGACCGTTAGGCCAAGGGAGAGACCACGTGTTTCGTAAGGAATCTCTTGTTTTGAGCGAATGTTATAAAAAATATTTATGATGATGATCACGATGAACCTTTATATTGGTATTCATAAACATCTTATTCTGATATTTAGATCTAAATGGCCATCTAAAATTTTAACACGGAAGGACTAATCATTTTTTCTATATGAATCACGTCAACTAGAACCGATTATAACTTCAAAATGCTTTTTTTATCTCAAATTATACCAGTCTCCACTATGTAACCCTGTTCTCGTATATATCCACATAAGACTTTGATCGTAATAACGTATACGATATATGTATAATTAATAATCAAATCATGTAGGTACGTGATACCGTTATTTGAGAATTTTCTAATTAAGTTAAGGCCCAATGAAAATCGTTTAATTAACTAAATTTCATTGAAATATAAAGGATGATCAGATTAAACACAATAATAAAACGGAGGCTTGTAGTAAACATAAACGTTATTAGAAAAAAAAACTAGCTATAGCTCGCCATTCTATCCACGTGGATGTTGGTTATCATGACGAAACAAATGTTCTCAAATTATAATGCATCTCTATTTAATCGAATCGATTCCATGGTTTATATATGAAAGCACGAACAAACAGCATGTGTAATAGTATTGTGCTCGCATTAAACAACAGTAGCCTAACACCACGTGCAGCCATCAAATGTATAATACAAATCGTGGCCATAAAACAACCGAACCAAACTGGGCGGACCAAGTCCGTCAAATAATAACTTTAGAATAATAAACTTTTTACGCCCATTACAACTTCTACAGAACTCAGATTAAAGCTGTAAAAAAACTAAGTTTTATGAAATAACGGCTGAAGCACGTTCGTCTTTAATCCTAGATTGTTAATAATTTAAAAAGTAGATTTTTTGTAAAAAATTCTACTTCAGTGAGTAACAACAATTTTTTTTTACATTAATTTGATTGCACCTCGCCTGATGGTAAGCTGAAGGCATAGTTTCAGAAAAGAAGGTCACCATTACAAACGTGTACGGTGTTACAATGGCGGCGCTCAACTAGACGGCCTCATTAGATCCTTTTTTACGCCCTGCTTGAAGGATTTTTTCTTCTTCCCTGTTAATGAAACACGAGAGCTGGTAAGGAACTCCAAGACTAAATGGTGTGGTCAAGGAAAGCCTCACCGAACCGCTTGGTTCTTGATGTGATTTTGCACCGTATGCGGGTGACATCTAAGCCCTACACGCGTTGTCCTGTGTACATACCATGACTATTTCCCTTCGGTAAATTAACACTCACATTTCATCAGCCATTTTATTTGGTCCTACGTAACAGAGGATATTGTCTTGTCTTGTCTATGGTCATATTGACTCACCCTCTGTTACGTAGGATGGAACCATGCATCTAAAGCTGATGCATGGTTCCATCCTACGTCAAATGTTCAACAACCCAACATTTTTATAATCCTTATATATCTTTATCTTTATTCGTTTTTCAAATATCCGTATTCCTACTTACCTAGAAAGTTTGTGAAGATATTTGAACATATTTAAAAAGAAATACCACGTGGTATTAAAAATTTGGTACTAGATCGGATAGATCCAAAATTGAACTGAATCGCGCTCTGATATGGCTAAAATTTTATGTAAGGGTAAATTATAGAGTACTTAAGACACTTTTTACCTAGATTAGGTCCCTAATAGTGCTTTTTTATTTCCATGCGCTAAATATTATTAAATATTATTATGTCGGACTCAAACCAACTAAATCGTACACTATCATTGGGTCTTTAGGCTCGCAATAGTACTGGGAAAGGGAGCGACAAATGTAATTGACTAATTTGTTTGTAGACTGCACATTATAATTATTTAATACACACGTACAATTTATTTTTTTAGTATTAAAACTAAAATCCTTACCGAAAAGTCTGGAAACGATGTTTTTCGAAAATAAAAATAAAAAAAAACATGGATAGAGCCGCGGGTCACATCCAGATCTAATTATCTCTTACTTATATTATAAATGTTAAAGTTTGTGATAACGTTGTGATGTTTATTATTCATCGCCACCTATTACATTGGGACCTGAACATAAACTGTCAAAATACTAGGCTAGCACCTCTGCCTACCCTTTCGGGGATATAGGCGAGAGTTTATATTATGTTATTATTCAATCACGCTCTAACAGCTGAACTAATCTATCTGTTTGGTGAAACTGAGAATACAGGGACTGATCAGACGGTCAGAGTAACGCTGACAACACCTCGTTGATATATAAAACATAAAACTATCAAAAAGTTCATGATATTCTCTTGCAATTTGAGTAAAAGCATAGACAGACAGTTTAAAACTTGTGTAATAATATGTTGTCTAGGTATTGATCTGATCAACTTTAGCAGATGTTTGCTACAGCGAGCGCGAGCGTCTGCATAGTTGCGACTGCGTCTTCGCAATAACGTAATATGAACCGAGGATAGGAAGCACCTGGTGGCAGTTTATAGATAACCGAAGACGGAGATAACAATTTCGTTCTAATATGAAATATTCACCTTGATAATATGATCTCTAAGAAGTTCAAAACTCAAGTAATGAATAAGATATTGAAGAAGACGTTAAATGACGGAAATCCATTACAAGAAAAGTTTAACAATCCCAACGATAGCAATAACAAAATAATACTATCATAGAAAGGATTACCAAACTGCACGCAAAGCAAGTAAAAGGCTTCTTACTGCAGAAGATGGTGTTGTATATGCAATATTTCGCAAGTGCGAAGAAAAAATCTCGACACGTGTTTCACTTCTACACGAGACCTCTTCAGAAGCGCTCGGTAACTTATATCTTATAAATTCAGAAGCGCTACCGATAGCTTCTGAAGATATTTTGCTATTGCTATCGTTGATGTTGTTAAACCATGGGTGAACGATGTGGACAACTTATTCCAAGAAGACAGTTCATTCCAAACTACAGTCTATCCCAATTCATCCAGTCAGCTTGGTGAACAAACATCCAAATATCTTCAAAAACTTTTATATTTTGCTGAGTCACTTTAAGGTGAACTAGACAACATCTAACGATAACAATAATAAAATCGAGTTAGTAGTCTATAGTAGAGTGTCTCTCATTACGGTGTATAAAACTATTCTAAGAAATGCAACATGAAAATGTCCACAAACGGAACACTAAAACGGATGGAATACCGGATCGATCGTGCGTGAGCCGTGAACGAACTTGTCGTATACAATTATGCGCATTAAGTAGCAACTTACCTGTCATTGTTTTCCTTCCCTTACATTGTCTGCTAAAAGGTTCTTGCAATACATTAATAAAAATGCAAGTACTAGTACAGTACGGTTGACCATCGGAACTATAGCTAGGATGAATTACTATTTTGTCTTGTCAGTTTAGATTTATATACATATAGTTGGTTATAATATTCAACTCTACTATGGCTTAAGATAGACGAGGATCCTGATTGATCGATATAATTAATTAACAAGGTTCTGGAAAATAACATGACCGTAGTAACATATGTATTATTATTTATTACAATAACATTATAGAGGTAATTCTGGCGTTGCAAAAGTATTTGAATTACGGTGGCCGCTATTGTGGAAAAATGATTAAGTGTAAGTACTTCATATAATCATAGAAATCATAATGATTTCTTCTGCGGGTTCATTTAACGAATGACATGAGTGATAGTAGAGTCAAGTCGACAATGAAAGTTACATGAGGTAGTTTTAGGAGTCGTTACCACACGGTTAAACCACGCTACATTTGGCCGCTAGTGTAACGTGGTTTGTTTCCAAGAAAGTGATTATCTAACACAAGTTTAGTTTATTAATATTAAAATTTTGTTTGATGACTAGGATAAAAAAGTCAGGATCACCAGATCTATGTTAAGGACTTCATAATACCAATCATAAAGACGGACTTCAAAAGTAACACGTGTATTGGAATAATAATTATATTCACAAGATAAAACACGTTTAAGGAAATCCTCTCGAAAAAAACTTCCGAGAAGCGGTCGAGTATTTCTAAGAACTACCTGCTAATGTTCAAAAGTATTTTTTGTACTTCTATTTTGTGAAAACCAACCAAATGTACCTGCCAACCTAATTGTACCTGAACTATATGACAATGTGAAAAGGCTCAATTTTGAACAATCAGAGTTTCGAAGATGGTAAAACCAAATAGGGCAACTTAAAAAAATTAAGGAAAGAAACGAAACAAAAGTGAAGATCACAGAGCCCTTGGGTTAACATAAATCAATAATGAATCGAATAACCATGGACATTTAAATGGGATTTTGTGCCGAAGATGACTGCTGCAGGCAATTTTAAAACAAAAAATCTACGCAACGACAATTTTTCTTCTATAGGGGTTGAGAGAAATATAATATCATCTCTGGCTATAAGTCAACTACTAATAGATGATGTTTTGAAAGAAAATATTGTGCGTAATGATTTGTTGGAATAACAAAATTTTTATTTCTTACAAATATATATATGGGATAATAATATAAGGGTCATATTAAGGAATCGGACACATTGTACATAAAGGATTTAGAGGATTTGAAGGTGGAACATTTCGTAGTCTTCTGTAACGATATTATGTAGCATCACTTGTAGGAGAGAAAGGAGGAACATTTTCAAATTCATTTGCGCTTTGTCCAGATATAGTCCAGAAATATTTGCACTAAAAGAGAACCATACTCCCAACACTCCAACCAATATACACTTAGAAACACAGCCGGATTTAATTATAATCTTGGTTTGTAATAGCATTCTCGTCAAAAATAGTGATTGAAATATCCTAAATCGTTGTAAACTAAAAAAATATTTTGCATGCTTGAATTTCACTGGGCATTTGATGGACATTCAAATAACGTATCAGCTGCCTCTGGTCCCACGGAAGTTAAGGGTCCACTTAAAAGCGTGGGTCGTTGTGGGCGTTGGCGACTTGACTACACCACACCTGTATATTTAGTTGATCTGCCTTCACAAGTCGGTAAATAATGGTCAGTTACAATTTAGTTTCATACACATATTTGTAATAAATGAAACACAAAATTATAAATTAAAGCAAACCTAACATGACCTGATGATTTTCAGACGCGTTAATAGACGTTTAGGAATGATAGCTAAAAACTGTATCTAAGCTCTCATCTCTTTTCAGAATTACCTTTTAGTCATCGTTAGACTTCATAGATTGTAAGAAAGAGGTTACTGTGTACACAGACAAAACAGACAAAATACCTATGTATTTTACTAAGTGTGGCAATGCACATACCTTTAGGGATACACCAGATGTGACAATATCTTTTATCATAAAACATGATCGTTATCCTATAATGCCTCAGACTTCCCTTAGGTACTTACATTACAAATTGCATTCAAAACTTTTACCACTCCACCATCATGTTGTACCGACCAGGATTATAACTCACACGAAATAGTTATGGAAGCAAAATTCCCAGCTAGCAACATTGCAATTTAACTCCGTCTACCCAATAAAGCTTACGAGAAGACAAACACACATCCACTACGCCAACAGCATTAAACACGGCAAGCCAAGCAAACAGATCTCGGAAACTAATAAAAGTCATTGACTGCCAAAAATTCAGTCGAGTTCAGAACTTAGACGAAATCAGTCGTACGTACGGGAGCTCAAAACTTCAGTGAATATTCAAAAAAGGTTTGCCAAATAAAATTTCATCTCACGAACTGAGAAAGTTGAGCCAAGTTCTTCAACTGGTCTTCTATAAAGTGTTCGTAACATCTGTTGTATGGACAGCCAGCTAACTTTTGTATACTACTCGTTTGAACCTTAAATTGTAGTGACAGAGTCCATTTCTGTTTGAGTTGAACTATTTCTGAAACAGCTCGCAGCTTACGTTGGTTTTGTACTCTGGCTAGAAGCGTGTTCATAAAAATAAAGGGGTATATGTTTGAATGGAAATGAATAGTTGAATGTTTAAGACCTTTTATTAAAATTTTGGAATTATTTTAATGATCTGAGAATGTACAATAACGTAGGGTCACATTGTTACTCCTCGCCATGGTTTTGTGTAAAGGTATTGTGCAAGGATTATAATATGGTATCTAGTTGCCCGTAAATAATTTAAATGTTGAAACATGAGACAGGATAAAATGCCATACTGTGAAAATGTTGACCATGTGTGTTTGTTTAGGGAACTTGCCCTTATGTTTGTATGTAACTTGTGTGTTTTTGTCATCATTGTCAGATCATTGTAATAGAAAGGATAATACATATTTCATTCTTCATTACAGTTAATCATCACATCAAGTTTACACAGATAATTTACTTAGAAACGTAAATTTTGAAATTCATAAACGAAGCTGCTTAAAGAGCTTGAATTGTCTCATCCTAGCATTAACGTGTATCTACAGCTTCGATAGCTGTAGATACTCGTCGTAGTAGTTGAAAAAACTGCTTAACAAATCAGTAACTAGATGGCGTTATTCTGATATCATAATGAAAATACAGCTTGCTTGTTGTCCATCGAATAGGTTAAAAAATGATACTGGTCCTTTGCGAATTGTCTTTTAGATATATAATGATACATCAGCCATTTAGAAAAAATTGAAGAGTCGCACTTTTATGAATTCTATAACTATGGTCTCCAATGGCTCCTAGCTCATTGTTATTACACAAACTTGTCAGCAATCCAGCCTCTTTGCCATTGGAGTAGACAAAGATACTATCTTTCCATTTGCTAGGATCTTGGTTTAAGTCTAAAATTCCTAATAATAATAATTTCTTTCATACATGTACGTCGATAAGTTAAGGTTTATAAAAGCATGGTACTCTTTATACTTTGTATCATCGGTAGATTGATTCTGATACCATGACACGCTTCTCCTCTTTTATGACACCAATCTTGTTTTAAGTTAATTGTCTTTCCAGCAGTATAAAACCTTCATAATTGGATTTCACTTGAACACCCTTGTTCTCAATAGACGCTGAAAAAACAAACTTTCTCTTTGATCCCCGTCTTCAACAATGGGTTTTTCCCTTATATTAAACTTTCATCCATAGACCCCATAACTCGTTCGAAATCCGTGCTACACAAATTACGTAGGAATTAACCGGTAAGTCTAATTGGCGCGAGTTGTATTAAAGCAACGTATGCTGCATTCGTTTACAAGTTAAATCGGGGGAGCTCGCCAATTAATTGAGGGAGTTGCCGGGACAAGCGGTGGTGTCGCGAGAAACGTGAGCTACGAAACCGTTGAGTTTAAATTTATTTCTCTTAATATTACTTTAATTTTGTTCGGGAAATAAGGTGCTGAGTTTACAAATTGATGGTGCCTAAACGGGCCAAGTACTTAATTACCTTGTCAGGAGCCTTCGTAAGCCATTGTGATCTGACTTATCGCCTGATGAGTCAATTGTGATTGATTGTTAACTGCTCCAAAGTTTAAACTAAATGCGATATAGCTTAGTTATATTAGAAACACTTGAGTCAACCAAATATGTAACCTCTATACGTTAGTTGGAAGTTGATTAAATAACAGTTCTAAGATTTAAAAGTTTCGAAGGAGAAAATAAACTAATTTTAAACTTATGAAACACAAGCACCGCATCCAAATTTTAGCCGCTTGAGAATCCGTTGTCTAGAGTAAAACTGCTGCACAACTGTACAAGTCTATGCACTTGTATCCTAGCTCATTTACAAGTACGTATCGACTGTAAGGACCAATTTAAATTATTGTCAACTTAACGATGCACTACGCCGTCTGTGCACTCTGGCTTAATTGTGCAATTTGCACTGAACTGTGTCTTATACGTTATTAATGTGTAACTGGCTTTAAGTAATTACCAGTATTGATTTGTGTTTGACTTTCGAGCAATGTACTGTCACAGGGGAAGTTATGTACGTCATGTTACTAATTTCTATCAATCGAAATATCGTTTTTACATTCAAACCCATATTACTTTTCTGTAAAACTTGTGAGAAATAAAGAAAATTACGTCGATTTTAATTTCTAGTGTCTACTTAAAAATTGTATCGACAAGTAAAGTTGTATTTGGTTTTAAAATGATGCAGTTCCAATGAGGAAGTTGCACAACAGAGAATCTGTCGAAGGCGACTACCGAGGTCGTCAGTGTCGCCGAATTCCGGGCTGGTCACATCTAATATGTAGTTGTAAAAGATGTCATCAACTCGAAGAAGAAGAAAATTGAAGCAGTTTAAACTTCGTATTTTTGACATTTTACATTTAACATTATAGGCGTGGATATCGATTTATTTAATTTAGTTTTTTTTATAGTATTACTCACGACATTTCCAAACAATTTAGTAGACGAAAAAGATGATAATAAAAAAAAAATCAAGCTTCAAAAGAAGAAAAAAAAGAACGTAATTTTGAAACTCACATTGAATGTATTAAGACATAATAAATATTTATTAGAAAACACTGTAAACTTTAAAGATTCAACTTTGCCCGCTGTAAAACATTGTACAGAGGAATAAAAGATTTTCTTCAGCTCGGAACTAACTAAACTGTACACTTAGATAACAGACGCTAACAAATTGCAGCCAACAAATCTAAACAACTCGTAACAAATAGCTACAGTTGTGCCACTAATTTGCAATTAATGCACGGTTCAAGATGTAGTTTAGACTTAGAACATAGCTAATGGAGTTTACTCGATGGTAAATAATTAAAAAATAGTGGTTCTACATGGAATGGAAGGTTTGCTCTTCCTTTTGCTAAGAATTGGCAAGCATTGAGTATTAAGGAAAACGATGTAACTGTCTCAACAATGAGCATATATCTTGCCTAAATGCGATAGTCTCGAGAGTTAACAAAATATTGTCGAAAGTTTATCACTCATTGAAAACATAACTACTTTTTTACAGATTCTATCACTTTTTTTTTAATTCTATCACCTTTTATCTGATATTTTCACTTTATCCGCCGTTGCGTCTATTTTTCAGCAGGGTAGCTTACCTAACTACTATCATATACTACGAGTATAAGTTTTATCAATACCTGATAATTACTGAAATATGACGATTTTGTTGAAAAAGTCGGAAATTATGAAGAACTTTGTTTGGACTTCTGAGGGCTCCAACTACCCGTAACGACTGCCACAGATGTTTGAACGGCAACCGGGACCGACCAGTGCAAACAGCCACATTCATGTATACAACTTTTTGCACTGAGCGGGGATCGAACCCACGCCCCGTGCGTAGCACGTTCACTTCCGCCACGCCACGGAGGCTGTCCACGTAAATAAAAAAAAATATGTAAACAAACAAAAGAAAATATGCTATGGTACCTGTTTGAGGTTGAGCGGGTTGTGAGTACCAGATATACAATCAAATCAAATACTACAATGTTATTTATTTTAGTAATAACGGTACGTAACATCTTCCATAATCCCAAGATTAAAGACACAGCGCTACCCTAACAATACAAAAACATATTGCTAAATGAATTTGGCAGTAAGAGGGCGCTTCTCGCAGCCAAATGCGCAGATAATGATGATGAATTGTATATCAATAGAACTCTTAGTCATCGTGAATGGCAAGAGTGCTGCAAGGGGAAACAGTTTCATGGGTGGTCTGGCATACCATTTTATGTACATTTTGTGTATGTATAAGAATTGTTTCTTTTGTTATTTGACTTATATAATGGCCCGATAATTTACCTTGAGGAACTCCTTGATTTTTGTTAATAAAATAAGAATATGAAAGATATTAATGATAGATTACTTGTTCATTCTTTTTTTTTCTATTAAATAGAGTAATGAAAAAGTCATGAGAAGCTTTTAAGAGGTCAAAATGTAGCATTTTGAATAGGACAAAATACAATAATTATTCTATATAAATACATAATATAGGTGCGTAATAAAATTCACGCTGGTAAATTTTTGAAGGGGTATGCCGAGATGCATCGGAACCCACATTTCGCTAATTATATATTACTTTCGGATGGCGAGCAACTTCATCCCTTAATTGCCTTCAAGGACACCAATGAGAAGAGATGGTATATATGAGTGGCCCTATTACTCCACGCGCGTACTACATAATATATCTAAGTGCAGTCCACCGCTGGATATAGACCTCTCCTGATGTACTCCATTACTCTCCTAGCTATATATATGCAGAACTTCAACCAAATTCATCAGTGGATGACGTCACGTTAAGCCTAAGCCAACCCTTTCTATAACAGTCCGTGGTTTGTTGAAATCACTTTATATATCATTCATGATTTCAAAACAACGGGCAAGGTATCGAATTGCTCGAAGGCGGAGAATCCTGACAGTGTTGGAACTGTTCCGGGTTCAAGTTTCGACAGCCATCATAATCTTGATTCATTTGTACCGCAAAAGGGCGTAGCTGTTGACTAGAGCTTTTCTATTTTTGTAATTATAAAAAGATATCAACAATTTTGACCTGATTGAGTAACAAAATCTATTTAAACTTTACAGGATGTAGTAAAATTATGGTTAATGTTTTTACTACGTATAAATATCCACGTAAGAAATTTTCTTTGGGGTTATCTTAGTCTAACTCAAGCTGTTTTATATACCTCTTTTTATTATCTCCGTTCTCCCTCACAATTGAGTTCATTACCTAAAGCATATCAGTCTTCAAAGCGTTTCTCTTTCGCACCTATTTTCCCCCTCTAAATATTGTACATATATACAACATACAGCTCATTACTTAATTATCTTGAAGATTAACAGCAGTTTACAATTAAAAGCGTTCACCTACAGCTAATAAAGCTACATCGCCGTGTTCATCTTAATCAAAGAGAAATATTCATGCCGACACATGCCATCAAATGATAATGAACCCGTATTGTTATGAAGGATAAGTTATGGAAAACAGCGGGCTGAATTTTCACAGGGACTTTTCGGGTAGAACAAACCTATTCGGAGTCAATGAACCAAAATAGTAGTAGCTAGAGGAGACTGGAGAAAATATGGACGATGAAATCACCACACGTGAAATAGGTAATATATTTGAAGTATTTATAGAGCGTTGGTGAGTTGCAGTGTAGTACACAAATGTGTTTTTTTTCGTTATTTTTTATCACTATGACAGAGAAATGGTATCTTTTGTTTATAGCGGAGTAAATTCAAATAGCGTATGTGTTAGTTTAATAATATGTCTTCCTACTACTTATAATATCACATATTGCACTTGATTATGTATTAATTAGAGTGAATTATCATGAATGTTATCAAGCTTTGATTTATTGACTGCTGAATTAGAATGACTATGATCAGGTGATAAAATATTCACACAGAGTTGTTAAACAGCTTCTGCTACCCACCGAAGTCAATCCATCACTATAATGTACTAGTACGACACTTAGCAAAACAAAAGTAGTCTTTTGGTGTTAATACGCTAATCCCACATAGCATGAGAAATGTTTTAAGAAATACAGTCACTTATAATTACTTGAGCGTCGGTAGAAGGTGTAGTTACGGGCCCCTAATAAACTCCTAAAATTGCTTGAATTTGAATACAATAAAGTGTATATCGGGAATACTAATTGTTTCGGTTGCTAATACTCTTAATACAAATAAAAACTAAATAATGTTCTTAGTGTCGCTGTCCACTTGTCTCTCAATCCACCCATATCCATCAGGTTAGATACGGAATACGGTCTGTGTAAAACAATATCGTTTACAATGGAATGCCGCTGCCTGTATGTACAATTAGTATACATAGACTTGCTTTTGACCCACTAGATGGCGTCCATGTGCGCTTGTATTCTTTGTATCAGTGGAATGTATCCTGGAAATTGGATTCGGTATTTAATTAGTGAGACTGCTGAATGTTTATCGCATTTTTAGATAATTATGGGGACGTTTATACTATGCTTCATTGTTTATATTTTGCGTATTACTCGATAGAATGAAGTACAATTTATAAAATAATGACGTGGTGTGTGTGAATTTATTACTATAAACATAACATAACATAAACTAACGCCTATATCCCCGAAGGTGTAGGCAGAGGTGCTAGCACCCACATTTTGCCAGTTTATTTTTAGGTCCCAATGTAATAGGTGGCGAGCCTATTGATATTAACCGGGCACTTATAAGCCTACAATAAATACACACATTTAACTTAAAAAAGCATCGAGAAGTCATTGGTGTGTGCCGTGGTAAAACCTGGAATCGAATTCGAGACATCGTCTCAGCAGTCCATTACCCATACCACTAAGCTGCCGCGGTGTATAAACATATTTTTAGTAATACTTATTAACATTTTTGTTGTAATAAAAACGAGTACTTATAGAAGCTACACTTTTAGAAGAACAAGATGAATATCAACTAAATAAATATAATGTTTCCAATATTCCAGAAATTAGTGATGGTAGTGAACAGGAACGTGGCTACCTTTGTGCATGACACTATTCCAGACACAAAGGCCAGACGTCAAAGAGATGTCTGATAAGGGAACGATATCGGAACTAAAGGATCGTAATCAGAGTCGAGGACTAAGCACTGTCATCAAAGACTATTAACAATATCTGCCAGAAAATAAACAAATAGACTTTTTAGTGAAATTAGAATAGTGAATGGCCAGATGGGAATGAGTTCAAATCTAGTAGCGGTCTAGTTGATCAAGTAGCCAGTGCATAGATTTGTTAGACTTTTAATAAAATTACGGCGGTAGGCACCCTATTCCTATATAAATATACTCGTAAATATTAAATAAACAAATAGTAGCCATTATGTAACAAAAATCTATTCAAAATTTAATTTTGATAAAATTCTTTCTACACATAATTTCTAGATGTTAAAAAAGATCATTTTGTCAATGTTCTTTACTCAATGTGTATAGTACAAGCTCTCTAAGTTCTAAAAATGCGGATGAACATACACTTTTTTTAACCACTGAGCATACAGACAAGCTTACCTGATGGAAAGTGGTCCCGAAATCCAATAGAACCGATCTCACCGGAGTCGGTGAGAGTGGTTGTGTCGGATTTGTACCGACTCAAACGCAGGCCGTTTTCGGGTCTTCGGTTACCGGTGGTGAGATAGGCAGAAGACAAAACAGGTACCTTCCTTTGCCGCATCATTAAATCTTGGAATTCCTCATAGGCCCCCGTGTTTCCTTCTTCATATGATTTACAATACAGCATCAAGAACATCAAAAAGCACATAGCATAATTAAAATCCAATTGGTATATAAATCACACACTACATATAAACGTATCAGTTGAAATTTCAGTATCTCATTGCACAGACTCGGTTCAAAGCGACATTGTACCAAATTCTACTTAATTGAAAATAGGTGTCAACAGTTCTATCCGAGTGAAATCTACACTGCGTTGCGTGCTGAATGTGTCGTGTGTATTTTGTAGCAGCAGGTGCTGCGGTTCTCGCGTACGACTGATAATTTCATCCGTGTTTAATTCATCCTTGTAGTAGAGTCGAAAGAATAACACCACCCCATCTCATCAGAAGGGTGACGTGAGGGGCGCCTAACGAAAACGCAGCTAATGTGACTGCAAGAGAAGGATAACTCAAAATGAAACTCTGTACCAACCCATCTGGCCAAAGCCGCCCAACATTACATACATACAAATGCTCACACCCATAATCCCCGAAGGGGTGGGCAGAGGTGTATTAAACATCCACATTTCGCCAACTACTTATGATTTTCGGTCCCACGTTATAGGGGGCGAGCCTATTGCCGCCACTCGGGTACTTTGTAAGAAAATGGGTATGCCGAAAATAAACTCCTAACCGAAAAAGTTGCAGCTTAATAAATTTAGAAAAATTTGACCTAATTCTTTCTATGTGGTGTAAAACGCAAGGAAATTAATAACGTGCTTAGCCGCACAAGCATTACCAATTAATGTCTTGGAAAGTATCAGACGATTGGGACCCCCATCCCAACATTGGAAGGCCTATACTCAGCAGTGAACTGCGTCGCCGCGTCGACATCGCAAATTGCGCCTTCCCATATATGGTTCCCACAGTAGGGGAAGGGAGTCATCTCAAAGAGATGTCCCTGGATCTGCCGGGGTGCGAGAGATATGTCTCGCATTAGCTTACCCCCGACAATTAAAGACCCAATTCACAGCATTCGCCATCTTGCTGATACTTTTTAAGAGCTGCAGAATGGTTGTTGAGACGTCAAACACGACTTACATGTAGGAATATACTTAGACCCGGTTACATGTATGTACTTTTTTCTTAATTAGGCTTCTCGTGACTTTTGTGCTCTTGCAAAAGCACGGTAGTCGCTGACCTCCCAACCCTGAGACCAAAAATTTACACCAGAGAGTGCATTAATCAGTGATGTACCAAGTGGTAAGCTAGACCTCATTTTTTTATATACACTTACTCATTGCTTAAGGATACCTACATGGTTGTCGAGAAGAGTCAAGGTTTCTTTTTAAAGGTTCTTGGAGTGAATCTCTGCAGAACATGATAAAAACGATGTCACTTTTTAATATTCAGAAGAACGGTGTAAGATTTTGGCAAAACCCGACGTGGTTACTGAAAGCTCATGAAATCTTCAGTGGGCATATTAAAACTCGGATCACGTGCAAAACGTAGAATTTGTGCAAACCTCGTATTTTAGGACGGTTTGAACTTGATATGAAGTAAAAATTTCCGGGAAGACTTGATTTTTGGACGTTAAAATATACATTCATATTGAAAAATTTCAATGCTTGTGGCGGGGTGGTGAATGAATGTGACTGTTGCGTAGGAGTAACGGGTTCGATTCCCATATATTGATGATATTTGTATACGAGAATAATATGGCTTTGGTCGTGCCTCGGAGGGAACTAAGCCGTCGGTCATGTTTTTCCATGGCACACGCCAATGTCTTTTCGACGCTTTTCGAAGTTATGTGTGTATTTATCGCAGGTTTATAAGTGCTCGGTTAATGGCAATAGGCTCGCCCACCTATTACATTGGGGCCTAAACATAAACTGGCGAAATATGAATGCTACCACCTCTGCCTACCCCTTCGGGATATAGGCGTGAGTTTATGTTATGTATGTTAAGAAAAACACATTGCATGATATTTACTTTGGGGAATCAAACCCATAAACTCCGATGCGAACCGAACACTCTATCGCTATGCGACAGCGGTCAAACAGAACAAATCATACCTAATGGCTATCAAACTAAACCCATATAAAATCGGGTTGGTACACCAACAGCATTAGCATTGACGGACAAACATTCACATAACGTCTAAACCTGCCTTTGATCGAGCACAAACCTCATATTCCATAGCCCATATTCCAAACATCGCTCGAGTTTGCCAAATGATATTAGCATACGTCATCAAAGACCCTAACATCCGAACAGTTTGTGTTTATTTAGACACAGACTTTGATGCTTATTTTGATATCATGAATCCTATCATTAATGTTTCTTTTACATGAGAAATGTCAGCTGCAGTTTTTCACTTTGATATTATTTGAAATATATATTTTTATTTTTCTCGCCTGTACATTTTCTGAAGGTAGAGAATGGATGAGACGGTCAATTTTTTTTTTATAATATCACGCCTATATCCCCAAAGGGGTAGGCAGAGGTGCTAGCACCCACATTTCACCAGTTTATATTTAGGTCCCAATGTAATAGGTGGCGAGCCTATTGCCATCAACCGGGCACTTATAAACCTGCGATAAATACACACAAAACTTCGAAAAGCATCGCAGTCATTGGTGTGTGCCATGGTAAACCTGGGATCGAACCCGAGACCTCGTCTCAGCAGTCCCCCACCCATACCACTAGGCTACCGCGGTTACCCTATAAGGGTCAATATTCGTAAAAAATCTATGTCTATCTCAATAAAATTTCATTATCCAGAATGCCAGGATTAATATCATAGTAGTATTTAAAAAGAAAGCTGAATTAGTCAAAGGGAATCGAGAACCAAAAGTTTACAACACCGTATTTCAGAAGCAGCAATATCTAATTAATTAACGGTTGTTTATACCTCATATTTCCACTATAGAAACTCTCATAGCACTCAAAGCTCTTCAACAAAATAGACTATACCGCTCGAACGTCTTCATTCACGGTCCACACCGAGGCACATGTGCGTGGTGTGGACAGCTTAATTTTCTGACCTGTCCGTTCGTCTGATTGTATTTTATTATTGAATGCCTGATTTACAATTCGTTTAGTGATTTAAATATAGTTGTATTGGTGATAACGGGAACTGAGACCTTAGTCATTAAGACTGTCTTTTAGGTTTCTTGGCGGTTTCACTTGCAAAGTAATGGAATGTTTATATTATAGTCAAAAAATAATTGAGAACAATTTCACAGAGTTTGTGTTTAGAAACAATCCTTGTTATCAATCAATTAGCCTATCCGAGTCCTTTACTGAACGTAGGCAGGCTCCTAATGTGTCCACGCTGGGCAGAGGGGTTCAAACAGGGTTTTATATCGAGTTATAATATCTCGCAGTTATATCGTCTGCGTTATTCGCCAACCTAATATGCCGACCTAATTTTAGTAATCTATGTACGTCAATTGCAGCAAGTGTAACTGGTAAGAGGGTTTTAGTTTGATTCTCCTATTTGGCAAAAAATTTGCAAAACTTTTTGAGTAAGAAATTTTCCACGGAATTCAAATATTAAACGACGAATATATGAGTTCAGGGAAATTACTTGATGAATGGCAATGTGCCATCCAATAAATTGAAGTCGCTTTTATCTTTTTTATGATCATATTTGTGTATTTAAAAAGAGAAAAAGTTTTTAAAACAGAACCAATACATTTTTAAAAACAGAACCAATACATTTTAATAAACGATACATTTCGCCGGACATGTTGCAACTCACAAACGGCAACTAACTAAAACAAAGTTTAAAAGCCAAAATTAAACGCAACGCTCGAATATTTTCTAAACGTGGCCGCCATATTGATTTATTACGCGCGTAAATTTACTATCCTCCCATTAAAAGTAAATCAAAGTGGGTTGTAAATCGTCAAAGTCCGCGAACGACTGCGTTAACATGGTCTCTGATTTTCCTATCAGATTCCTGTCTTTGTTGTTGTTTGGTCCATAGTGAAGGGGGTGGGTAGGTCAGATTATGTTGGCGGTTTGTGAAGCTAAAGCTTTGTGCGGTACCACGCAAACCACGTTTGTGCAGTCAACATTTGTGCAATGGCGGTAGTGGGCTCATAAATTTCATGTTTTTTTTTCACTATTTTACATCACACTTAATCCTTTTGATGGTAATCTTTTATTGAACATTTGGGGAAGCGTTTATGTACTACATTCAGTAGTAGTACTTTGGCCAGCTCAATGCTAGCATGAAATACTGATCCCACAACTACCTTAGGGTGTTATAAGTAGTATTTCCCTCCAGACCTCCTACATACTAAAGATAGAAACACTCGGACCAAACTCCTGCATAGCAGTCATCTTCACTACCACCACGCCACAAGTCGCCTGATATATTATTACTATTGAATATGGCCTCCACAAACTATAGGCGATATCTAAATACTGCAGTTAGACCAATCGCTGGACTTTTTAGGGCTTCAACTACCCGCAACAACTGCCATAGATGTTCATATGAGAACCGGGACTGGTGGCTTAACAGGTGCTCCGAGACACGACAGACGACGAAATATTTACACTGATCGGAAATCAAACCCGCGCCTTCTGCGTAGCAGTAGCGTTCACTACCGCCACGACACAGAAACTGTCACTAATAAATATTTTACATTCTACAAAGTTTTCACTTCGACTAATAAATTATTTATAATCCTTTCACGCACATCAGGGAAACTCCATGTCCCGTATGCTAACTTGATTATAGCTGAGAAATTGGATTACGGCCTACCGGACCCAGATTCTACTAATTGTTGACTATTGTCAAGCCACTGAGATTATAAAAACTGCCATTGATTTAAGAACGAAGCGGGGAAAAAGTTCCTGGGAAGGACGTCAAGCTGGGCCACCATTGTAACATTGTGCCATGCCTTCAACTTACCATCAGGCGATGTGAAGTTATATTGACGAGTCCAATGTACGCACTAAGAACATCTCACATGTGCTGCGGACCCTATAGACACTTAGTAATGCCCTTCTTGAAGGATCCGCTTGTAAAAACTACAGCAGGGAGTTAATTTATTCCACAGCTTAAGCGCGCCCGGGATGAAGTTGCTTTCATTCCGCACTTTTTCAGGCTGCAATGTGTGAATATGAAAACCCCGCCTGTGGTAACTACATTCGATTCAAACTCACCTAATTTCAATTCGACTTCAAAACCAGTAGTAGGTACCTATTGTAAAAGCTTCTCACCCAAGAGTATTGATATCATGTCTAAAGTACAACAATCCATTGTCTCCAGTTGTTTGTGATATATTTTACGCGTAACGTACAATTTATGCGCACTTTGAGGCGTATTGTTTTAATTAAAAGATGCGTTTATACCAACGCAGAAATCGTTCATCAACAACCATTGTGTTTTATCGATTTTATTTAAGGAAAAATTTGTAATAACTCACTATATGCGCAGTTAGATGCATTTTGTTTTGTTTGTTATAATTGTTTTCAGAACAGCGTAATAGTGAACAATAGCTTGTAGTTTTCATAAATAAACTCATTGTGTATCCTGTTAGCTAACCTAATATTATGTAAATCAACGTTTCTATGTATGTTTATCCTTTACACTCGCAGTGAGATTTTGTTTTGTTGGAAATGTCCTCTCTATTTAGGGAAGGATGTGGACACCCGGAGTCCTACACCCGAAAGGGCTTTTGAAGGTCCTGTGCATCACACATCGCATGGAGTTCGACATAACCGCCCCGCTTATGGCGACGCGGCGGGGTGTATCCGTAGGGATTTCAACACGTGCAAAAATAAAGAAAAGGAAAAGTTCTTGAAAGTTCCGTAGTTAAAAATTATCCAAAATGATTACATTCTTTTCTGGGAGTCATATGAAAGGTTACTAAAACGCATGTTGGTTGGCACTTGCCACTTCGAGGATACTAGTTTCCAAACTGCAATGCTACATTTTCATTACCAGTATAATTGGTGTTGCATCCAGTAACAGAGGTTAAGGCGCTCAAAATTAAAAAGAAATTAAACAACATAAGACACTGTTTGACCGCATTATGTGTTACAACATAACCTATGAACAATGCTCGATTTAACAAACTTGGCCATTGTGAATCGTCGTGAAAATTAGGCAAACAAAATGTCCGTAGGTGGTCTAAATATTGGCTAATTTTCAACCCTGTACATGTAGGCCCAAGATTGTATGAGAGTTGGGGTTGTCCTTTCAAAGAATGTTCACTTTCTTGATAATTCGATTGATGATCTTTAGGTTACTTACACTTAGAACCTCTGCAGTTACGTAAAGACGTTGCCTCTCTGCCCGTACTCTACATTGTCTACCGTATTCTGACTGACGAATACCCAACTGCAGAGGTTTCAAGGTGTTAGGAAGCTCAAGATCACTAATAAACTACACAACTCTCGTTCCGGTCTTTCAACTGACCCCATCCTCTTCCTATCCAGGGCAATTCATGCTGGCATGCAGTCAATCCACATATGACAGAATCCATACGGTCTCGCATCAAACAGTTTTATGCCTATGTCCTCTTTCGCACGATACAGAGTCTGGAATACTCTACCCGCACACATCTTCCCTTTTTTTTACAGTCCCATCAGGTTCTTAATTTAAACTACGACGTAGAAATGTAAAAATATTTTTTTACCAAGTTTATTTGTCACAACATAAAAAATAACGATGGTCTAATAATGTTTTGATACAATATACGGGTTGAATGAACGTAAGTGAGCCTCCCAAAGCCTTCGGGTCCTCTAAGCTGACCAAAATTAGTCGTTCAGAACCTCCCTAATATGATTTATTTGGGGTTGTAACTGTTCTCATATGTCTCCACGTCGGCTAATATTTTAAACTTATTATACGTATGTTATAGGCCAAGCTAATTTATTTTATGATGGTTGGTTTTACCTTGAGATTGTGTTACTGGATGAAGGTTCATGTTTATACTCGTGTTGTATTAGTACGATAAAAAGAGTTAGTATTTATGCACCAGGCTTAATATATCTTCAATGTTACACATGAAAAAGAAAGTAATTTTACGAGTTTACATTTTGTATGTAATAACAATCAATTTTGTTTATAGGGAAGAACCCAATTATTATTTCAGGATATATGGTAGGTACTATGATGATGAAGCTGTGGAAGGAGCTCCCTGCCGTGGTTTTCCCAGGCGACTACAATATGGGGTTCTTCAAGAAGGGCATTAGAAGGTTTCTACAGGGTAGGCAGCGCGTGTGTGACGCCTCTGGTGTTGCAAATGTCCATAGGCCACGGTGACCGCTTTCCATCAGGTGGGCCGTGTGCTTGTCTGCCACCTAAGTGGTATAAAAAAAAATAACTAGGTACTTATGTACCTACGAATTTTGTATGTTGATGATGATACACACTATAATCACAGATTTAGGTATGAATAGAATTGTAATATGAATGACAAAGTCTATCTAAACCATATTAATGATTAATGAATTGTTATGAATTTAATATGCTAGCTATTCAAATACATTTAGATCGGAATTAGTGAAGGCCCAGTAGGAATTCAAATTCGCGATCAGTCACTTACAGGAGTGCTCTGGAAAAATATTTCGAAAAACCTAAAGTATACGTCTATTTTTTGACAACTGTGAGAATTGTCAAAAATGTCCACGTGGGGCGATATGTCTCGGTGAGATAGTACCGCCTCTAATGATGATGTAGCTAGGTGGGAATCAAACCGACTGAAAGCACATGGTGTTAAACTGGCTACCGTTTGTGCCTCTATTCCAGGACACGACTATGATAAATTTAGATTACTCATAAAGCTATAGAGTGCGGGTGTCATTGTGGTCTGTTGTGCCGATTTTGGGCAGACTTTTTTCGATAAATAATCGATAGTATGGCGCAACTAGCGTAACATTTCATACCTTACTGAAAACATCGAATGTAGGACTAATGAATATTGCAGCAGGTGAGAAATTTTGGCGAGAATATGTCTTTAAAATGGCTTCCTTAGGGACGCAAGTAAAAAGAAGTGAATGAAAACAAATTCAGGGATACAGTTTAGGATTGGAGCTACATATCAGGTATAGGGCTTAGCTATTAATTGAGTTTGACACAAGTTTCGGTTCTGTTCATCCTTGTACTTACAGCTCATAGTCTATAAGAAGCACTCTATAGCTTGCTAATGTAAACTCCAAGGTCGTAGATAAACGTACTGTCATGTTACATAGACTTTCAACTTAATTTTACAAGGCAAAGTTTCACATTTTTTATTTCTATGTAGAAGCTAGGACAACATCCCGCCGCGGGTTGACACGAAGGCTGGGCATGTCAAAGTTCAACCAATTAAATCCATAGTTTACCACCGAGTTGTTCGATTTTAGACTTTAGGCGTGTGCCGAAGTGTCTGTTTAACCGCAGAATGAAAAAGATAAACTTGTCCAAACATAATTTTGCTACTAAACTAAACATCTTGTTATAATTACCTAACTACATAGCATAATTATTCTCTGAGCCTTTTCCCAACTCAGTTGGGGTCGGTTTTCTTGTCTAACTTAGATGCGACTGAACTTCAATATTTTTCGTGAAGCGACTGCCATCGGACCTCCACAGTCAAAATTACGATATCTAAGTTCTGTAGTTAGGCTAGTCGGACTTTTGAAGTACTATAAGTTTTTGAAGATCGAATTTAATTTATCAAACGGCCAATAAAATCAAAATTTAATCCAGAGTTGTAAAATCTTGAAATCATCATTCAAAGTATAAATAATGGAAATGCTAATAAATTACAGGAATAACAAACTCATGAATCAATAAGAAAATTTCAGCAATTTAAAGACCTATTTTATATTATAAGTTTTACCGACAAATCTATTGTAATATTGGCATAGTCAAGCTGATGGGCACCCAGGGTAATGACCTGGCCCATCACAGGTTCTGTTAGTGACATTGTATTTTCTGATTTTCAAAATCAATTGAGTTTTACACCGCACCATTTTTCTCCTGAGTTTTGTTTTGAAAATGAGCTACTGTTGATTTTTACCCTTACCCTTAGAAAGTGCAATTTTTTCAATACATCCGTAAATACTAATAACAATAACACATCGCTATCAATTCAGGTATTAGGCGTAAGTACATGTTGTATTGCAATAGGTACTGTTTTAATCAAACTACTATACTACTTCATGCCTTCAATAAACCAAGACTAACAATAAAAATTTATAATAATAGTCTAATAACATGTAGTGGTGTAAAACCACTACTAATATTTTTTATCTGCATGCTATAATTAAACGCATATAAATTGTTATCCAACGTAACACGTTTCGTAAATGCACATAGTTACAAATTAGTTCTCTCCTAGCATGTAATTAAAGTATTATTTCGTTACATTGTTTAATTAAACATTGTCAAGTTTGGTTGCGTTTCTGGTGTCATATTTGATAATTAAGTACAACCATTGTATTAGAATAATTTATTAGCATAGTTAAAATGCTCAAAAGCCAAGGTTCCATACCGGCATCGAGCTGTCAATTGGCATGACACTGGAACGATATTCACGATTTACACTTCGAGCGAGAGGCATGGTTTTGTGCCGGCTCTTGAAGCATCACCAAGAATTAAGATGGCTAAGTGAATCACGGGAACTCTGAACGCGATGAATCGCGGAGTTTCCCGGCCATCATCCCTCATCGTGACGTGGTAGGCGCAGCGACGTACCCCGACGATTGCTGGCGTGCTGTGGCGCGCTTATTTCTGCGACGGCGTGGCTATCCTCGAGTCGACGTGTCCTCCGAAGGACTGGCACGTGGCTGTGTCAGTGCTGCACCTTTACGGCAAGGGTGCAGTGACGCCAAGGAGACACCTGGCCCATAACGCTCCTTACACTACGGTCCGGGAGCAGCCGCTGGTTGCAAAGCGACGGAGGCAGTGAAGACGGCGAGCGGCGCGCGATGCGTTGCTGGACAGGCATCAGATCACGATCGTTCGTGATACGAGGTATTTCACCACCAAGTTTCCTTATTACATGGCCATTCGTCCGCGTTGCGTGTGTTCGTTTGCCACCGAGGCTATATTTCGCGAGTGCTGTGCATCCCCGATGAGATGGACAATATATAGATTAACTAGACATAAGGTCCACCATTGTTAACAGTATTCGTTTAATAATATAAACTATATATACTTGTCAGTGATATCTTTCATTAACATTCCCGAGGTACCCATGGTCAGATTATACTTACAAACTTCTAAGAGGTCCTTGAACCAATGGTTCAGTGCTGACCTACCGAGAGTACTATCCGATAGCACTATTAAAAACTTAGATTCATTGTAGCTTACTTATAAACTTTTATATTCTTTCGACTCCAAGAGTACTTATACCCCTTTTATACGCCACAATCGGCTTCCCCTTTTTTATACGCTACAATTGGCGCCCGAATAATATATTTTTAATCTTAATTACTTTAAATTTAACCTTTGACTGACCATTGGTATATCTCGGTGAAATTTTTCTTTGTTATCAAGACTTTGTTTTGACAAAATCAAACAACTTAACTTTTGCTATAATTTACATAAAATGGTGTTCACTGTATCTGTACCTATATGAATATCTTAGTTTATCCATGTTAAACCATATATTTAACATATTTTATACTTTAAATACAGATATTTTGATGGTTTCTGTTTACATAAGTTCATTGAACATACTTAACCTAACTTTTTTACTTGTCAATTGTTTAGTGAACATTCATATACCTATTTGCTGATAACATTTGTTAGAATAAACACAGTATTTGTTCTATAACTATTTACAACTTCGGTTTGAATCACACCAACAAATAACTTTAATATTTTGTTGTTAACTTATATTTATGACTTCTTATAGTCTTATTGTTACTCATTGTTTTGAGAAACATACAAACTTAACATTAGTAACTTGAATACACTAAATTGTTTTGATATTGGTGATGCTTATTTAATTTTTGTGTTTCTTCACTATTTGATGGGGTGATTCTGCAATCATTTGTTTTTATTTTTCTGTTTTTGTGTTACACATATAAACTTTTGTGTACATTTTTTTGTTCATCATGGCTGATGAACCAACTGTTTCAAAGCCTTTGGCTGTTGATGATCAGCATCGTAATGTCACTCTTAGGAAACAACACCAAGATGTGTACGGAACGCCACCAGAACTTGATGATGGTACTAGCTGTAAATCACCTTTAACTACTCGTTGTGATAAAGTCATGCAGGTCGTGCGCGATGAAAATTTACGATCTTGGAACATTAAATATTCCGGTGACTCAGATGTAGTCGACTTTTTCTTGCGTATTGATGATTACATGCGTAGTAGAGACTTATTGGAGACTAAAGTGGTTAAATGTTTCGCGGATTTGTTAAGCGGTAATGCCTTGGATTACTATCGGTTAATCCGAGACTCAGTCACTTCTTTTGCAGATTTAGAATTTAAATTTAAAACTTTTTTCTTATCTTGTGACGGTAACTTCATTTTAGAAAAGAAAATTAGGTCACACACACAGTCTGCCAGTCAACCAGCTAATCTGTACGTCCTGGAGATGTTGACTATGAATTCTAGGCTTGCTAATCCGTTACCTATGAATACACTTATGGACATTATTACACACAATATGTTGCCAGCTTATGCCCAGCTTTTTGCTTTAAATGACATAGATAATACAGATAAATTACTTGCATTAGCTAAACGATATGAAGCTTATACTAATATTTCAACACATATTAGTTCTAATGCGAAATCGAGTAAACAGCATAAATCTGTTACGGTGGTGAAAACAAAACAATCATCATCATCTGATAGGAAACCCACTTGTTTAAAATGTAAGAAAATCGGTCATTTATATAAACAATGTAGAACTATACGGGGTATCGTTTGTTTTAATTGCGGCAACAAGGGTGTATTGACTTCCACTTGTTCTAAGTGTGAACCAAACATCAAAGCTAAATCATCTAAATCAGCTAAACAAAAAAACTAGTTGGCTCAGGAGTGTCTAGGCATAAACTAGCATCTCAACACTTTGGTACTGTCACTCCTGATATTTCAACCTTAGACAGTGACAACAGAATTTTTTTGAATTTTTCTATTCACAACCACACTTATCGTGGGTTGTTGGACACTGGAGCTAATCTTTCCATTATAGGTAATAATTACCATCATAATTTGTTACACTTGGGTTTCAAATTAGTTAAAACTGATATGGGAGCTACTTGTGCTAACGGTTCTAGGGTTAAGGTAATAGGCAGCATGTCTATACCAGTTAGTTTTAGAAACCATATCTCTCATATATCATTTTTGGTTGTTCCTGATATTACTAATGACTTTATTTTGGGCATGGATTTTGTTCATGATTTTAAACTTTTAAATTTAAATTTTGCTAATATTCAGTCATCCTATGGGACCAATGAATCTCAACAGGATAATGTCTGTGCTATTATTCCCATGAGTGAACTCTCACCTTTAGAATCGCTTGAATTAAACAAAATCATTAATAAATTCAAATCTATTTCTACTGAAGAGAAAGGTTTAGGTAAAACTAATATCATTGAACATAGGATCATAACAACAGGTCCACCTATTAAACAAAGGTACTATCCTTTGTCACCAGCTAAGCTGAAAGCTTTAAATGAAGAAGTGGACAGAATGCTTGCGCTGGATGTGATTGAACCTTCTAAATCACCATGGTCCAATCCTGTTGTTATGACACCTAAGAAAGATGGTTCACTCAGATTTTGTCTAGATGCTAGAAAATTAAATGATGTCACAGTTAAAGATTCTTATCCATTGCCTTATATTAGTTCTATCTTAGACAATCTTAAAGGAGCTCGTTATTTGACTTCCATTGATTTATCAGCTGCCTATTGGCAGATAGCTCTTTCTGATTCTGACAACATTGATGGTTACGGTACATCATGTCAGAAGACAGCTTTTGTTGTTCCAAACCGAGGACTGTTCCAGTTCAAAAGAATGTCCTTCGGATTGTCCAACGCTGGTAGCGAAATGCAGCGTCTTATTGACTCTTTATTCCATCACAAATACGGTGAGAAGATCTTTGGTTATTGTGATGATTTGTTAGTCGCTACTCATTCGTTCTCTGAACATTTATCTATTCTAGAAGAAGTATTTGAAGCATTGAAAAACGCTGGTTTGACTATTAATTATGGCAAATGTGAATTTTGTAAGTCACAGTTGCATTATTTAGGTTATGTTGTAGGTTCACAAGGTTTACAAACTGATGAAAGAAAGCTACAGTGTGTAAGAGACTTTCCTACACCTGTTACAGCCCGTCAGCTTCGTGCATTTATTGGCTTATGCTCTTATTATCGTAGATTCGTCAAGAATTTTTCTACTATTGTCGCTCCTATGACAGCTTTAATAGGTAAAAAGAAGGGTAAAGAAGCGATCGTTTGGAGTGAGGAAGCTGAAAAGTCATTTTTAGCTCTTAAAGATGCCCTCACCCAAGCCCCAGTGCTTGCTTGTCCTGATTTTTCCTTACCTTTTCAATTACATACTGATGCTTCGTCAGTAGGTATTGGGAGTGTACTAACACAGGAAATAGACGGAATAGAGCATCCTATTGCCTTTCATTCACGACTCCTGTCGAAGACAGAGCGTAACTACAGCACTACTGAACGTGAGCTGTTAGCGGTCGTTGATTCTGTAAATCATTTTCGTCCTTACATTGAAGGCAGTCACTTTATTTTAGTTACAGATCATATGTGTCTTAAATGGTTAAAAACTTTAAACAACCCTTCTGGTCGTTTGGCTCGTTGGGCTATGCAATTAGCATGTTTTGATTTTGAGATTCGACATAGAAAAGGTAGCTTGCATGTTGTACCAGACGTCCTGTCTCGAGTAGAACTAAATGCAGTTTCATTCTCGGGGGGTAGCACTTCTAATGATGATTGGTATAATAAATTATTTAAAAATGTAACTTCCAATCCTGGTTTTCACAAAAACTATTTAATTAAAGACAACATTTTGTTTAGATATTCCAAACCATCATCTAGACTACATGAGGACACTTCATGGAAAATTGTCATTCCTCATGAGTTAGTACAGGACTGTATCAAAGAAAATCATGAAAATAAAGCTATACATCCTGGTACATTTAAAACACTGGCCAATATTAAAGCTAATTATTTTTGGAAAAATATGTATGCCGACATTAAAAACTATGTAGCTAATTGTGATAAATGCAAGTCCCATAAGCATTCAAATAACATACCACATGGCTACATGACCAATCAGAAAAAGGTTGACCGTCCCATGCATACATTGTCCATTGATACAATAGGTCCCTTAGCAAAATCCTATTCTGGTCATGTGTATATTCTATCTATAGTAGATGTTTTTACAAAATTTTGTTGGCTCCACCCTCTTCGTACTGCTACCACTAAAACAGTTACATCTTTTATTGAATCTGAAATTCTACTTAAAGAAGGCACACCTTGTGTAATCATTTGTGACAACGCTACTATATTCCAAAGTAAGGAATTCAAATCTTTTTGTACAAAACATTCCATACCTAAAATTTTTTATAATGCTTATTATGCTCCTCAATCCAATACAGTTGAGCGCTATAACCAAACCGTTCAAACCTGTCTCTCTCTTTTGGTTGAGGATGATCAGCGTAACTGGTCTAAATATATACCTCAAATACAGCTCTTCTTAAATACTTCTGTTAACATTGCTACTGGTTATACACCATACTTTTTGGCTAAAGGTCGAGAGATAGTCGCGGATGGTGCACTGCATACACTGCGTGGCAGCACACCTGATTCGTTAGACGATCTTCAACTCTCAAGTAGGCACTCTAAAGCTGAAGCCTTAAATGACCTTGCTGATATTTTCCAACGTGTGAGCACTGCTTTGACCAAGGCGTACAAACAGAACGCCCACAGGTATAATCTGCGCCGCCGAGAGCTCCGGTTAAGCGTAGGTGATATTGTGTGGAGGCGAAATTTTGTACAGTCAAACGCAGCCAAGTTCTTTTCGGCTAAGCTAGCACCGAGGTTTGTCAAATGTAAAGTTGTTGGCAAACCATCCGATGTGGTTTACCATTTAGAAGACCTCAGCACGGGGATTGTAGGGAAATATCATGTCAAGGACATAATTAAAACGCCAGGAGGTGTGTAACACTAGTGTGTGAGACTGTACATGTGTTGGTATGTTTGTATCTATTTTTGCCTAAACAATGTTGACCTTTTTGTCAATGTCATTTTACTTTTGGTACCTGCATATGTATAGCTTCGCATCAGCAATGTGTTTTTGTTTGTCTGTCTTTAACTCTTTTCTCAGTAATGGAAATGAAGTTTCAAAGATAGAAATTTTTTCAGACATGAAAATTTTTAATTTTCATTTTTGACTTTTTGGTATTTGCTTGTGTAAATACACTAGTCACAGATCCTAGATCTGCTTTTTTGATCATTTTTAGATCAGTACTTTGGCCAAAACAATTGAAATTAAGTTTCAATTTCTTTGTGATATCACACTTACTTGTACTACTTGTATAAGATTGTATGTTATGGAAGTGCACTCCATACATTAGGACTTCTCAGGATTTACTTATCTTAGTTTTTTACCATTCTAGGTTTCAAAACAATGAATGATAAGTTCTTCTTGCTAGGAATTTTTAAGACTCAGTCTTAAAATTATTAATGTGATTCTTATCACTTAAATATAGTTATTTCTAACAATTTCTTTATAGATTTTGTACTCGGACTAATCATATGGTCTGACAACACTTGTTTGATAGCTTTTCAACCATTACAGGTTCGAAAACAATTCAATATAAGTTTGTTTTTCCCAGTACAGTTTCTTAGACTCAGTCTATAGAAACTTGTTTCCTTGTTCTTCATATCAGTCTCGCTCTGATATGATTAACTCCTTCTGATACCAAGCAGTTCTAGACTTCGGATAGTCTGCTTGTAGTATATCCCAACAGATTCCGGACCTGTTGTGGACTTTTACATATAAGTTTAGTTTTAGTATATTCCATACTTCACTCACTGGATTAGCTACCCAGTGTTGTTGTTGTTGTTGTTGTTGTTGTTGTTGTTGTTGTTTAGTACTTAATTCTTAGATTAGGTAATTGCTTTAGTCAAGTTAAATTGTTAAGCTAATCTTTAACACTTTTCAACTTAGATTTTTTTTTATTATACCTTTGATCATGGCTAGGTAAGCTAAAAAAAAAAAAAAAACTTTTCATTGACTTTCAAAGTTTTTTTTTCCGGTTACCCCGGCTGCTTCGGATAAGGGGTTATCCTCTTTACTCCGAAGGGGGGTATTGTAGTGGTGTAAAACCACTACTAATATTTTTTATCTGCATGCTATAATTAAACGCATATAAATTGTTATCCAACGTAACACGTTTCGTAAATGCACATAGTTACAAATTAGTTCTCTCCTAGCATGTAATTAAAGTATTATTTCGTTACATTGTTTAATTAAACATTGTCAAGTTTGGTTGCGTTTCTGGTGTCATATTTGATAATTAAGTACAACCATTGTATTAGAATAATTTATTAGCATAGTTAAAATGCTCAAAAGCCAAGGTTCCATACCGGCATCGAGCTGTCAATTGGCATGACACTGGAACGATATTCACGATTTACACTTCGAGCGAGAGGCATGGTTTTGTGCCGGCTCTTGAAGCATCACCAAGAATTAAGATGGCTAAGTGAATCACGGGAACTCTGAACGCGATGAATCGCGGAGTTTCCCGGCCATCATCCCTCATCGTGACGTGGTAGGCGCAGCGACGTACCCCGACGATTGCTGGCGTGCTGTGGCGCGCTTATTTCTGCGACGGCGTGGCTATCCTCGAGTCGACGTGTCCTCCGAAGGACTGGCACGTGGCTGTGTCAGTGCTGCACCTTTACGGCAAGGGTGCAGTGACGCCAAGGAGACACCTGGCCCATAACGCTCCTTACACTACGGTCCGGGAGCAGCCGCTGGTTGCAAAGCGACGGAGGCAGTGAAGACGGCGAGCGGCGCGCGATGCGTTGCTGGACAGGCATCAGATCACGATCGTTCGTGATACGAGGTATTTCACCACCAAGTTTCCTTATTACATGGCCATTCGTCCGCGTTGCGTGTGTTCGTTTGCCACCGAGGCTATATTTCGCGAGTGCTGTGCATCCCCGATGAGATGGACAATATATAGATTAACTAGACATAAGGTCCACCATTGTTAACAGTATTCGTTTAATAATATAAACTATATATACTTGTCAGTGATATCTTTCATTAACATTCCCGAGGTACCCATGGTCAGATTATACTTACAAACTTCTAAGAGGTCCTTGAACCAATGGTTCAGTGCTGACCTACCGAGAGTACTATCCGATAGCACTATTAAAAACTTAGATTCATTGTAGCTTACTTATAAACTTTTATATTCTTTCGACTCCAAGAGTACTTATACCCCTTTTATACGCCACAATCGGCTTCCCCTTTTTTATACGCTACAAACATTAGCTCAAATTTGCAACTTCCACGTCTTACCACCCCCTACTCTCTACAATTATGAATTTTATATATAATTATAACCTCTATAAGTATAGTAATATAGTTCTTTTTGGGAGCAACTATACCGGTCTACCCTCTTTCTCACTCGTTTTATACGTGCGTCGCCGCAACCATTGTCCGCGTTATCACTTTGTACTCGATCACGTGATTCACGCTCACTGTCTCTTAGGCCTTGCTTTAGGTTTTGTGAACGAGTAAAAGAGAGAGTAGACCGATGTGGTTGGTCCTGATAAGAACTTGCTCAGGGATCTTCAGTATATCCGAAATCAGGGCGTTTGAATCAACCCTTTTTTTCGTGCACGAAAGCGCGAAATCTCCACGGATACCAAACCCACCGGAGCCGGTGAGAGAGGTTATGTCGGACTCGAACCGACTAAAGCGCACGCCGTTTTTGGGTCTTTAGTTGCCGGAGGTGAGATAGCAGTGAGCATATCCCTCGCATCTTTCGAGATGACATCCTTCGGATATAGGGACCACGGTGTCCCCGTCTTGCCCCTGGGTATGGTGGCGCGCTTTGCCCCTACGTCGTGGCCTACTTCTGCTAGGGTGACAGGCGGCTCCATCGTCACCCCCAGGCTTGGAGTTTGAATCAACCCTGAAATAACGGACAAATTCATACGTAAACACACATGGTAAATATCCCTCTATATTATATAAAGTTTGTAGTAATGACCATGTCAATCTAAAATCATACATTTTCATATTATATTCCCAATAGTAATAATAGTTATAATTTTCTCAAAATGAAATATAACTGATTGAATAAACGAACGCAGACCAATTTATACCAAAAATTTCTAATTCCCAATACATCACAGACATTTGTTATATCAACCTAATTTTAGGAACAAATTTCCCAAGTGAGGTTCAAACGCCAGAACTCAAAATACGAAGGATGTTCATTTTTCTGCGGAACCCAAGCCTCAAATATTCTGGCTCGAATAATTAGTGTCAAAAGTGGCGTGAAAACTTGTCTGTGGATTACCACTGTTATACATAATATATCAAACACGCCCCGAGCCGCGTACGGGGTCGCTCAGGGGTTGCAAATATTCTAAGAGTATTTTCAGATATTTGTTCAAAGCTGTGAATTGTTGTTATAATAAAATTACTTGTATCGAATTATTATTTGCTAGTTTACAATTTTATTTATATATAAAGGGGGAATAAAGATGTTAGTCTTTTTATCTCTTGACGTGTGTATCTAAAGCTGCAGTTCCATCATTTTTATTACCACTTCTTTAAGTCTAACTGTGACGGGGCTGAACTTCGATATTTTCCATGAAGCTAGTGTATTTGACCTCTACAACCCATTGGCGATAACGAAGGTTTGCAGCTAGGCCGTATATTAGTTCTAGTTTCGACAATAGCAATAATATTTGGTAATTAGTGCTAATAAAATATCTTGTGTAAATGTCCCAAAATTTATTTTGAATGTCCAAATTACACACAGCTAAAAATTCCTGAGTTTTTGAGTAAAATTGTTTGCCAAAAGTTCCTCGCTATGATTAGTTCACACCAACCCTAACTTACTCAACCCTTTTCTAAATGTTAGACAGTTAATATTTTAGGGACTGGAAATTGGAATTTCGATGAAGACGCTCACGTTATAGTGGTTTTAACGCTACTGTCAGTTTTCTGATTTAATTAGCATTTTGTGTTAAACGTAGAGGTATGCCTAACTATATGTATAATACTTGAGAACGTTGGCATAATTAATGAAACAAAAACAGTAAATCTTGAACACTTAGACCCTGTTGTGTGTCCTCCCCCCTTTTGTGTCGACCCCAACCTGACCCTAACGTTTGAGGAGGGATAGTCTTCTCAGTGGTATTACAATTAGGAGTTACAATTAATTGTAATACTCTAGTTTAGGGAAAGATCCATTCATGGTCTTCCTAAGACGTGAACTCGCAAAGTATCTATTTCAGTGTCCTCCTTGTAGTGCTGTAGTGCGTTTTGCGTCGTTCATTAGACCAATCTTGTTCAGAGTGTATTTTGTGCTGTAATCATCATCATTTCAGCCGCAAGACGTCCACTGCTGAACATGGGCCTTCCCCATCGACCTCCAATCCGACCAGTTGGAGGCGGTCTGCATCCAATGGGTACCGCTAACATCTTCATTCGTAATGCTGTAAACGTACTCGGTATCTTGACTATCTATCATCGTTATAAGGAAAACAGTCAAAGGCGGTTTAGCTGCGGTATAGCAGTAGCGAAAATGATTTGGAAGCAAAAAATTAGGGATTTTTGTGACCATCATTAAATGCATGTAAATGTTCGTCAGCCAGACATTCTTAGTAGGGGTTTGTTGAAGTTAGCGTTGAATTTTAATCATTGTTAGTCAATTTGAAATTAAACATAGTTTAATACAAATTTTAGTCATGTTATAGATCTATTATATTGCGTTCGTGTGGTAATGAAGAAAGAATACTCGAATGTCGTAAGAGGCGATTCACGGAAAATGCAGATGATATATCACTGTGAAAGCATTTTAGGTACGATGTATATGGCGGGAGGTATACTATGCGTAGAAACTAGCGTCCATCACCAAAGTGGAGCAGTGATAGCCCCAGTGAGCTGGGCACTGCATGTATCTGGCACATTCCCTGATAAACTTCAGCCCGTACGTGTCGATAAGCAATATGACTAACTCCGTCAGTGAGAGCGTGTGGTCCAAGTGTTGAGACCTTGTCTTCAAATATTCATTGCTTAATGTACAGTTTTCTAATGGTCAGGTGCTTCCACTTTAACAAGTCTACATGGTTAGCAAGCTGAAGTGGCAGAGGGCGGGGCACGTAGCAAGAAAAACAGAACCTTGTTGGAGCCGAAAGCTTTTCGAATGGAGACCGCGTACCGGTAGACGAAGTGTGAGACGGCCTCCTGCAAGGTGGACGGACGACATAGTCAAAGTGGTGGGTACCCATTGGATGCAGACCTCCTCCAACCGATCGGATTGGAGGTCGATGGGGGAGGGCTATGTTCAGCAGTCTTGTGGCTGAAATAATGAATGATGATGAATTTTTGGTCTTATTATCCTATCCAAATGTACATGAATACATCTAATTATCCTCCAAATTAGAACAGCTTGGAGAAAACTGACTCATTAACAGAATATAATTTTGGGTGTGTTATGAATGTTTGCATCGAACCAAAAATGGGAAAGGGCTGACATTAGACAAAGTCATTCATTATTTATTACTCTGTTGAATAATATTTTATATTATGTAAGAAATGAATAAATAAATAAATAAATAAATAAATTTGTTTCTTTTTAAAATAGCGTAATACAGAACTGAAACAATACGATATTACTGAGGGAGAAGGAAAACTCGCCATAAAACCCCATTGTCAACCCGACTGGCCAGCTGTAGCGGTGTGGAAATAGCAGGCTGGCTTTGGCCTACTATTACTCAACATTGAGAGGCCTATGTCCAGCAGTGTACTGCAATATAAGCTAACTGAAAGATTGATAACACAAATCTAGACCATAGAAAAAATATTGGTGAGGTGTTACTTACCCTAAAAAGTAATTTCTTCGATAAGTTCGGTAGAAAAAAAAATACATACACACAAACGCTTACGTCTATTTCCCTCCGGGGTAGGTACGGATAACAACCCTCTATTTTGCTCTATCCATACATTTTTTACGAGCTTCGTTCGCTGTCATTAAGCCTATCATGCAAGCCCGCCGGTTTTGAGTACTTCTGACCTGCCCTTGTTAGAAAATGTTATTAATTTGATCAGTATGCATATCTCGAGGTCGACCCCGGCTATCCTGCCCATTCGCCTGGAGTTTACTTACCTGGAGTGTCATTCGCTCCATGAACATTCTCCCTACGTGCCCAAATCAACTTAGCATTCGGTTTCTTTTTTCAATCCTCATTACCATATTCTCAATCAGGCCACACCACTATCGAATCTCTGTATTTCTCTTTCTATCACTCAGGCTTATGCCACATATATTATATGTACTGCGCAACTGTAATTAAACGTATGAGACATAAATATGAAATTTGATTAAAGATCGAACATTACTAATTAATTTTGACCAATACAAATTTTTCCGCCTTCCTCTCATATGAAACACCACACCATATCCGATTTGCAACACAACAAATTGAAACTTTAAGGTGTTGCAATAAAGGCATTTATGTGATTTCACGATAATATGACTCATGTAGCGATAACAATTATGTTCAACGGCCAGTTCCCTTGCTCCGAGTGATCTAATCTGTTGAACCAGAAACGTGACACGGTTGAACCAGAAAGTTAGGTCTACGTAGAATAAGCAAAGTGGTGTATGGTAATTTTCATATTAACATATGCCAGACAAACTTACATATACCAGAAATGCATATACCTACCAGAAGAAATGAATTGTGGATCGCTTTTCAATTTTAAGTACCACTAAGTGCTTTTAGATAAAGACCGCTACCACATCAAAATCTGTTTAGTAGTTTTAGCGTCCATCGCGATCAAACAGACAAAGCTAAGAATTGACAAGCAAACAAGAATTCAAAATAAAATATTTTTGTGGTCAGTATCTTTACATATAGTTGTTTGCCGCGATTTCACCTACGTAAATTGGTTTCTATAGATAGCCCAAGTTTTTTTTTAATATCTACTAGTGGGCTCCATAAGTTTCAGTACAATTTTGATGCTAAAATGTTTGTAGTGATGCTGCTACACAACTACTAGTCTTAGAAGCCACTGGACAGATTCTTTTTTTTTTATATCACGTCAATTTGCCTTCAACTCGCCTGTAAGCTGTAAGCATAGTCTCAAGAAAGAAAGTCACCATTACTTACACGTACAGTTTTACAATGGTAGCGCTCAGCTGTTGCCCGGTGTACTCAAGGAGAGGGTAAGACTAATTAGAAGAGCTCATCAGAACATTCACTATGGTAGAGACGGTAATATACTGCTAAGGATGTAACTTCTCTATGCATCTGCAAGGGCTTGAGGGTGTTCGTGACCTAAGGATTGCGAATAACCTTCCAACTATGGTATTATGATATCAAAAATGACCACTGACTTGAGTTCATTGGACTTTTGATATTAAGACTGTACTTCCAAATGATTTCCTTTTACAATATTAAATCTTAATCTCTTTGACATGCGTAATGCAGATGTCTATATTACGCAAGTAAGTACGTGGTTTATCGCCCAATGAATCACTGTTAACGCCCGTCTACCCGGTTATCTACGTCAGTTACTGTATTGTTATAGATTACTCTATTATAATTGCCTTTAATGAAAAGCATTGATTAATGCGCAGATTGGTTAATTTACGTGTATAGACAAAGGTCTGCGTGATTGCTACGTAAGGTTGGAAAATATGATGATGCCTTTAGATTATTATATGAGTAGGTCTAAAATCTGACTTGGATAAAACCGACACGACGACGTGTGGTTTTACTTGGTTACCACTCTAGTTGTCGTTGGGTGGTTATGTCGGGCTTGATTTCTCATTTTATATTTTTACCCTCATACACAAGATTGGTGCTACACATACTATGCGCCATTTCAAGGCTATTCCTAAAAAATTATAAAATCTGAGACCTACGTTTTGGTATCCTCATTATGTACCAGTAATTACATTGTGAATTGACAATTTCTTTGACTGTATTATTATAGTTGTAACCAAGAAAGAACAATCTGCATATTATTTTTCAAAACTTTGTAAACAAAATACATTGTGTAATACAGAACATCCATCATCATTTCAATCATAGGACGTCCACTGCTGAACATAGGCCTCTCCCAAGACCTACAATTGGAGGCGGTCTGTACCCAGCGGGTACGTACGACTCTGACTTTGTCATCTGTTCATCTTCACTCGAGAACCCTTTGGCTCCAACTACCATGCTTTTCTTACTATGAGTGTATACAGAACATTAGACTATCTTATCGGAAAGCATAGCATTCATGTGAAACTCCATAATTATAACGATACAATAATATACTAGTAGAGAAATTTTAACAATAAAATTTAGTTCGTGTTGACGTAATATAAGAATGATGCATATATATAACACAAGCACCTAAAGTAATAACTCTGTAATTTTAATATGTAAGTTTAATATCCTGTCAGAAGCTAACAAGTAAACATTTGATTCAAAGCTTAACAGAGCGTAGTATTACTTAACCATTGAACAGAGAAATTATAGTAGTTGTATTATATAGTACTTTATTGGAATAAATCAGACAATGTTATTTAATATTATATCCTCAAATTATGAAGCTAAGTACAAACAAGGTGTTGATATTCCAGAATAAACAAAAATCTTTTGCAAACTTAATTACTCCAGGTACAGAAAGCTGAATTCCTGAAATGATGAATTTGTAAAAAGTTGAATTTGCAGAATGTTGAATTACGTACGAAATATGTATGTATTTATATATCTAGCCACTAGACATCATTGATATGAAAAATCAATCTTTGACAGGTTATAATTGCTGAAGGTAATAAAATGAAGACAGTAGTTCCATAAAAATTATTCCGTTGAAGAGTTTCAGTAGTACAATTATTGGGAACCAATTTATACTGTAGCACTTGGTGGAACTTATTGCTACACATATTGATATAACCCTTGTACTTCTCCACGATATTTATTATTGAATCTAACCAATTTCGCCATGCGACATTTTCAAAACTTTTCATTGGCAGTTATATAAACATCAACATCCAAAATCACTACGATATTCAACCATATTTAACATATGAACAGTTTTAAAATAATGTATACCAGTATATACCTACATTTCACAAAATTTGGGGAATTAATGTCTGAATTTCCGTAAGGAGTTTGATGAGTGAATTTATATTAATCAGAAGTTTTATAAAGAATACATTGATAATTTATATTTCAGTCGCAAATTTAACTATCACTCAATCAATTAGCCTATCACAGTCTACTAGTGGAAATAGGTTTTTTCCAATGTTGGAAGACTTTGTCATAATGTTTCCACACTAGCCAGATGGGTTGGTACAGGGGTTAATTTCAAGTTTTCCTTCTAACGACTACCTTCGGATTAGAAGACCATAACCAAAACCTAAATACCTACCTACCTTAAAACCTAAGTATTAAAAAAAAGTCTCTTTAATCTAAACTTCTGTTTTGTACTTGTTGATCGCTAAAAGTTGAAGAAGGCTATTTAAATATTGGATCGAGTAATAGGCCGACAGCACCAGCAGTTTGTATTTCGTAATTACTATTGCAACGTCACCTCATTCCACACTATTCCTTGTTCATATTTCATAAAGTTTCAACCGTATTACGTAGTACAATTTATTGAATAAATGATGATAAATCGTAGCAGTTGATTGCTTCATCATTAAAACAATAAAAAGACAAAATTTAGTATTTAAATCTGTCTTTGGTAGTTAGCAAAACTTATTTCCATTATAAAAGTTTGAATCGACGATGATACAGGTAATTATGTTATCAAATGAATTATGTTATTGTTCAGTGTGTTAGCATCGATAAATGCTTTTAATCATTACGTTTCAGCACCAGGTGTGATAGGAAAAATAAATATATCCAGGGTAGGACTAGGGGAAATGGATGGCTGAAAGTGAGTAGGTACTTTAGTAAGTCCAAAACAAAAGAAGCCCGTGTATAGATAAAGCATTCCATTTCTTTGTCGTGCGATAATGAAAATACTAAAAAGTTTTGCTCGTGACTGTTTTGTTTATCCAATTTTACAACCCCCAGGTGAAATATAACTTTTTCCCAAACAACATACTGTTATGTAACTTTTGAAACATTATATTAGTCTGTAATGTGAATTTCGTTTAATTCAAAACTATTACCATACAATTACCGGTGTTGTGCTTTCCACAGTAGGCCAAACCTTATGAATATTATAGTTCGTAATAGCCTATAGTTAGCTACTCGCGAACTGCTTGTAGACATCATAATACATTAACGAAACCATATTGGTTGTGAATTTTTTGTACATTTTTGTTTCTTATTCAGACATCAAAAGTTTTTTTTAGATTTTGATAACAATTTTGACGAGAGGGTGAGGTATTTATTCGACTGCCGCGAATTCAATAAATTATGGTGATGTGTTCGACCTGTACATTATATATATTTGTATATTTTATTGATATTTTATCTTATATCTTAAGGGCAAATTTATACATACTTTTGATAAGTAAAATGATTTAGTGAAATACAAGTTCCCGTTCTTTTTTTGTCACGAGTCACGGCCTTGCCGTCGCCAGTCAAGTAAATCAAATCCTACTGAGGATTCTCTTTTCCGATATGAAGTTCGTTCAAATTATTTTTGCGAAACATTTCTTAATATTATGTTCATAACCATGATGTACATCTAACTGCCAGCTCATAAAACCACATCCAACTTTAAATAAATAGACTATTTCCACATTCAGCGCCGGTTAATTGATAGCAGTAACAGTCTATGAAATATTACGTGCACATTCAGCTAAAATTGGTCTCTTACAGTTTGATTAATTATCATAATATGCTGTGTATGTCATAATAAATGACCCTGCAGATGTTCAGCCGTACGTCTATGGGATACAGTGCAATTAAGACAACTTTAACAGTACCCCATAAACGGAGAAGGGTTAGAAAATCAAGTTATTGTCGAATTACAGTGTTTCGTTTTATTGTAACTGTTGGGTTCATGCGAATGGTATGTAGTTAGAATGGTAATTTAATTAATTTTATATTAGTTTATGTAACTGAATTACTTTATGTTCAGTCGTAAATTATTATGATCTTGGGTCTAGGATTTGAAAGGGCAGAGATCGAGAGAGGGAATGAGGAAATAGAGTTTCGGGATATTCGAGTTTGGGTTTTTCTATAAACCCTAATTTATTATTATCTGAAACCATTTACACGATACTTGATAACGCACTAACTATGAGTCGAATATGAGAAGAATATTTTTTTATTTTGCAGAAAGAATATCGCTTCCTGATTTCAACTAAAGGGTGACTAAGAAGCAATAAACGGAAAAATATGCAGATGATGGAAAAAACTCGAAATAAAACCATTCCGTCTGGCCATTATTTATAAAGGCGACGGGCACAAATTCGGCTATTTTGTATACCTTCTGAAACAAATTTAAAATTGAACCAATTCCCTACGGCGGGGGTCAAAACGGTAATTGTCCTTTAATGCATCGAACATAAAAATCCAGGTACTTTACTGCCCCTATTCGAATAATTAATCATAATAAAATGTGTGAATATAGTAATAAATTGATTACAAAAGGTTTCATTTTCACTTCAATATAAATGTTAAAAATAACTACCTTAAGGAGGAATTGTTGGAGAAATCCATTTTCACATCAATTCAGTCACGAATGACAGTTTGACCCCAAAATTAGCAGTTAAACTTTTTAATGTATTTGCTTCCTGGTGCCACTACATAAAGGAAGGACTTAAGCTTGAAAAGTCAGCTACAGAAGTTATTGAGCACTAAATAATTTATAAATGAGCATGTGAAGATCATTTATAAATTATTTAGTGCTCAATAACTTCTGTAGCAAACAAATACACATAATATTAACACAATATTTATACAATATTGGTTACTATATCTAAGAAAGTTTTGTGATTCTTTGATAACTTTGAGAACAAAGATAAATTAGATTACCTCTTTTTAAATATATATAATTTAAGGTTCTGAAACTAAGGTTATCTGTAAAGCGTAATACACATAGCGCGGGTGTGGATCGGGTGCGGGTCTGTTTGCCATCCATTGCCGTTTACAGAGTGAAGTTAAAAATTACCTTATAAAAAGATATCGTATCGAATTGTAAGAACATATCGAGGGTGTATAAAACCACCATGCTACTAAGTCGGTTATCGCGTAGCATCTACTGAATGCAGGCACGAACCACTGGATTGAGTTTCTTCGTCCACAAATACTCTTCACCGAGCGACACTTCTATCCGCGTATTGTGGGAGTAACGATAGAAATTAGAAAACATCGCAATTTCAATCAGGCTTCAAACTATTTTCGACGTGGAATCCGGTGATTCTAAAAACTTTTTCCTGTTTTTGTTTCGCGGTCCGTAGAAGAGGCAAACAAGGATACGGTCAGTGTAGTATGTAGTAACAAATGTAGTGTGGGGGTAGTTGAACATGAAATTTCACCCTACCTGCAGCCCTCAGAGGCATGAACGAAACGTCGAGCAAATCTAAAAGTAAATTATTGTGATCGCGTTAATACCATATTCTTATCTCATTTGGGTAAGGTATGCAGTGTGTGCACGTGGATGAAACAAACTATTTTAGTTGTTGACAGTACAATAAAAAAATCTAGTTAAATTATTCCAATAATATTTATACATTACCTTAATATATATCCATGTCACATCCACCGTCTGTAGTTTGTAGCAGACGCTCTCTTAGTATTCATTTGCTTGACCGTTTCAGTCTACCCTTCCCTCCCCCAAAATAAAAAAATGTAGCAAGTTCAAAGTTTTAGTGGCTACCGGCCTATGGCGTGCTACAACACCATATCTGTCGCCTGTCGCTGACAAATAACACTAAAACTTACATAACTACATGTTTATAGCCTAAAACAAAACATTTCTGAACTCCACTATGAGCTTGGGTGACATAACCACTAAATAATCGGTTTTTGAGGACCTCGCGACTGTAAAGTAGCTGGATATTACCTAGTTAAATATTATTGTGTGTATCCAACTTTTAGGAAAATTAAAATTATTAACCATTTATTTTTATACCGTCTAGGTGGCAGAGAAGGACATGACACACCTGATTCACGGCTTACGGGCTTTACAACATCAGGGGCGCTACACTTGTACTGTCAGCCGTATAGAAACCTTCCTGCCCCGGTTAAGAGTGTTTCTATGCTGTCAGGGTAGGAGATAAATTGGTCTTCCCACTGACAGTTCAAAAACTCTCCAGTGAGCTCTGGCTAACCTACTGACCGCCACAAGCTTGATATGTTCACTGTCGAATGGAGAGCAGGAGGCCTAGCCAAAATGCATTCGTCATCGCTCTGAAAATGTCACTCCTATCTATTTCCAGAGCAATGACGAATGTAGATTCGGTTCGAATGCATTTTGGGTAGGTCTCCAGTTCCATTCTTTAGTCGACTACTACGACACCTATTAGAAGTATGTTATAATTTATCTAAGCTAGTTGTTTCTTAAAAACACAAAGTACTTTCTCCAAGGATCATGTTGGAAGGTAAGAGTTTACGTGCCTGCATTGCTATGCAATTTAAAAAACGTCTAAGTATTCATTACATATTATAACAAGTGCAACAATGATAGGTAGGTAATAAGCTACGGTATTCATTTTGAATTCATACAAAACTATAATCACGATGTCGCCAAGGCGTGGGAACTTGCAAGTGGGGAGTCGACCGAAGCGAACTGAGATCCTCGTAAGTATTCATCAATGTGTGCGTGCCCTATTTTCACCTTGTTGTATCAGGACAGTGACGTCTTATTTGCTATTTTTTAATTGAAACGCAAAGGGTTTTTTGGAGAGAACCGCCCCGGCTCTGGTGTCCCAGTTGTAGCCGTGGAGATTTTTCGCACGATGTAAAACTCAACGGAACTGAAGATCGGTTGTAATGGTGCAAATTAGAATAGGTTTGTAACCTATAGTGGACTGCAATATGCTAATCAATTGACATGAACAAATCCCTGGTTGGTGAAAATATACTAATTAATAAATAAAATAATTTATTTCGAATGCCAGGATCCATATCTAGGTTAGTAACAAAAGTAGCTTCTCCTAGACTATGAAAACTATAGTTGAGATAAATATAAGCGTTGTTGGAATCTCTACATACTTTCTTAGTCATAGGTATATGCGTATGAGCACTATAGAATAAAAACCAATCGAATTCATTTTATGTTTACATCTGGGGAAATAAAAGCTTGTAAATCTGAGTTACATTCGCGTGCTTCCCGTACACGGGAGCTATTAAAATCACTGAAATGCTGAAAAATAGAAAGATAAATATTGTTTTAATATCATATGTAAATTACGGGCTTAAACCTTTACGTAAAGGTTAAAACAAACTCTCCCAAGCGGATTAACAAGCGACACAAAAGAATTAAACATTCGTTTCGAGTTTCGATGCTTTAGAAATATTTTTATACTTTCATTTATAAATAAAGGAACCATAATTTTTCGTAGTATTGTCGTTATCTTGTTTTATAGTACAAAATTATGCTTAGGTTTACATATAAGCACTTTCTTCGTTAGATCTTTAATTCAATTTGTAGTTTAACCGCTTCCTTACGAAAACCAATCTTATCGAAGCCGATGAAAGAGATTATGTCGGACTCGAACCGGCTAAAACGCACGTTGTCTTTGGGTCTTTAGTTACCTAATCTCACCTATAGTAGCGAACGTATCTCTCGCACCCCGCCAGACCCGGAGCTCTCTCCTTCGAGATGACCCCCTTCGGGTATAGGGACCACGGTGTCCCCGTCTAGCCCCCGGCTATGCCCACTTAATGCACTTTGCGCCGCCGCGCGTCGCCACGGCCTGCTTCTACTAGGATGACAGGTGGCTCCACCCGTCACCCCCAGGCCCGCGCTCATCGGGGACGGAGGTCATTCTGCGACCATATGTGATGAACACCCTTCCTACGGGTTAATTTTTTTTGCATCAAGAATAGTATAATGTGATTGTCAGACAGATATCTTGCCACTGTAAATTCTTTTACTATTTTTAAACGCAGTAGAATTGTATTTTTTTACTGTCTTCTGCCCTTAATAGGTCGTCATGGTGATGGGATTCCTCTAATCTTATAAAATCTGGGTTGGTCGAGTTCTGCTAACTTTATTATCTTCGAACCAACAACTGGATTAAGACCAATAACAATCTAGGATGTATAAATCTCGTTAACCACTTGAATAGCTGCAGTCGGTTTGCACCACCGACCTCATTCATCCGCCAATTGTCTGTCACAATAATCATGACTCTTTCAATCAACTCAATAATAGAAAATGGGTACCTATCTATGTGGCACAACTGCCCTGAATATGTACAATTCATTGATATGTTTGTATACGACTGCAGTTAACTTAACCGCCGGGGGTTCATAGGGGTATCACTAATAAGTATGGAGGAACGAGATTTGATGTCCCTCCAACAGAAAGGGAGGATCCTCCGACAAGATAAGGTGATCACGCCTGGCGGACCGCAGCCCAGTGGTTGTCATTGGGTGTTGTATGTATGTTGCATCAGCGCGAGAACTTCGCTTTCGCGATGCAGGGTCCGGAGTGACGTAGTAGTTACTCTTGCTGTCGCTAGATGGCGCTGAGTACATGTGGTATCGCAATATTAGGTATCACTATCGCTTAGGATCTAGGGCGATAATGCGTCCCCTCACTACTGCTTTACCGGGGTGCCCTGTGCTGGTTACTCACCTGTCGGAGGTGACCCAAAACGACGCGCGGTTTAATCGACTCTAGTTCGACATAACCTCCCCAACCGGCTCCGGCGCGCGGCGGGGGGAACCGTGTGAATTTTTCGCACGATTGTTCTCCCCCCCCTTCTCCCCCGTTTCCGAAACAAGAAGGAAACACCGCTGTTCTCACACCCTGGGGGGCCATGTCATACGTGGAGACAGCATAGGAACCTTACACTCTGGCATTCGAGATGAAACCTTTTCCACTTAAAGCTGGTATCTATAACAATACAAATACTTACGTATTATGAAAACCTCTCTCCAACTTCTTGTTTCCATATATTATTATGGTTTCACATTTATAGGAATGACTGCAGTCCGATCCCTCAATCCTACGAGGAAAAGCCTCCTTCAAAAATTCTTAATCTCAATCTGTTTTCTGTTTCTATACCTAATAAAATAAAATAAAAATAAATAAAATAAAATATCCCCATTTATTTATTAAAACTTTTTGCACAAATAAAGAAACGAGTAATCTATCGAGTATCTATGTAATATACTCATATTGAATAGATACATAGGTACTTGTACAGATATATACAGATTCTTCGTGTTCTTCGATATCGCCATTGGTCATTGGACCATTGGTTGTGGAGGTCACATTGATATTCACAACATGCAAAGTTAATTATTTATTTATTTATATATTCACGTCTGTAAATCCCCGAAGGAGTAAGCAGAGGTATATTACCACTAATATACATAGGTAAGTGAGTAAAGCCGTATTATACTTAGTGGTAGGTATATCGTTTACAAATGCACATGAAACACAAGCCTCTTGTATTGGCGAACGTGGTGGATTAACGTTTTCCATCGCTGACTAAAGCCCATGAAACGCGAATATTAAATATTGTTCACGATCGATTTAATGCACTCTTTCATTTTCCCCATATCCGGCGGTGGATCCGGATAAAAATTGTTATCCGCGTACAAAACAATATGTTTTTTTGTTTTGCGTGTACGACGTACAAAGTATTGATTAACGCCCAGCTCTCAACGGACCCGGGTATAAAAAAATAAAAAATCAACCGGACTGCATCGCCTCCGGTTATGCACTCGTGACCGTTCAAACATAGTACGAACATAATGTATACGGGAAATGTCCAGTTTAACGAGATCTCCCTCACATCCCTTTGTAATGTACGCTAGGGCAGGGTTTCGGGTTTTAGTAGCAACGGCAGAGACTTTCCAAAATTGGTACCCTTACATGGCCACGAGGCATGGTAAATGGATTTTTTATTTCCATTCAACGAATCATATGTGAGTATATTTTTATTTGGTAGGTCAACGTAACAAAATGTCCGAGTACATTTT